>CM053501.1:20239572-20554360 GCA_028627145.1 Eidolon dupreanum | reverse complement strand
AGGATCCCAGCCAGTCCCCAGAGGAGGAATTTGTGTCTTTTGAAAGTGCTACTTTGGAATTGGGGAGGGAGGGATAGCTGCAATGGCCAATGGCGGCAGAGCAACAGGCAGACACGGAACTCTTATTCCCTCAGCAAGCAGATGAAACATGCACTTAATTTCCAGGAAAGTGGCTGTAGGGATGGCAGCTGAGGGAAATCAAAGGCTCAGCAGGCCCCAATAATTCACACTCATTTTGTGTAGCCAGAGCGGATGACGGGATGGCAGGGTAAAAATGTCCCAGCTCTCGCTAGCACGCTGCTGTGTGGAGGCCCATCCCACCCCTCTGTCTCTCTCTGCACGCTTGCCCAGGGCAGCCAAAATCTGGATTCATGCAGGGAAAGAAAATGGAAATGTCCCAGTCTGCACAGGCTCAGGCTGCTGAGGCAGCCTTTGCAGACGAGTGACCCACTTCCACTATCTCATCTATATCGTCTATGCTGCTGGGGCATCTTCCTCCAAGGGACACTCATTGTGATCTCTTCTATTTACCCACAAATGCTGAATTTACTTTGATGAACTGCACGTGATAATGATATCCCCGTGTCTCAGACTTTTATTTGAGATGAAAGACCATAGTAGAGCCTGGCATGTCTGATTAGTGCTGTAAGTTCAGTGATTATTTGGGAAATACAAACAGGGATTTATTTGGGGTTTTGTTCTCTCCCTCCTCTTTATCATTGGGTTGCTGAGAACTGAGCTCATTCTCTAATGAAGGCTGGCAGCCACTCATTTGCTCTGTGCCAAGCATGTTCACATATTGTTTTTCTTGAAACCCCTCATGAGCACACTGTAAGATGAACCACTTGTCCCCAGTTTACAGACAGGAAAATTGAGGTTAGCAGCTAGATGGGAGCAGAGTTGGATCCCATCCAAGACGCTGCTCTTTCCTCTGCATTGTTAGTGACAATATTAAGTCAAGATCAAAATTCTTTAGGAACCACCATCTAGGATCCTTGAAATGCTATTCTCTGGAATAACCGTCTCCATCCCCCAAAGAATGCTGAGTTTTAATAATAACACTGATACTTCATGTTTGTTAAGCTTTATATTCTTTGTACTCTATCACATCTCATCTTGTTTAATGCTATCCTTATATTAAACGAGATGAGATGTGATAGAGTACAAAAGGATATATCATAAGACCTGCAGAACTAGGTTAGTATTCCCAACTGTTTGGAGAAAGACATCGAACCAACAAGATAAGCAGCAGCATGGTGGGGAGGAAAGAGACCTGGAGGAATTAAGAGGTGCTGGGCTGCCTTGCCTTCCTGTCTGTGTGCATTGACTCATAACTTTACCCAGCAGATATTGGAATGTGTGGCCTGGAACTGATGAGACAGAACTAGAAATAAATAATAGTTGCCTTTGAAAACTTGAACATTGCCATGAGGAAGAAGCAATAACCTGTGTGTGTGTGTGTGTGTGTGTGTGTGTGTGTGTGTGTGTGTGTGTGCGTGTTTTCCAGAAGGCATACGAGAAGTGAGAGAATCTAGCCTCTAACTAGGTCTCTTATGAATCCTAGCAACCCCATAGCTCAGATTCAATTAAATTCAGAGATAGAAGCCCTGAGTAGGGTATATCATGAAACTGGTTGTGCCTGACCAACTAACCATCCACCAAGGGCACTAATTGCCTGAAGATTTTATAACTTTTACATGAAGAGAGTGATAAGAGTACCTGAGACTCATGATCATCCAAGACTAAGATTCTCAAACCAGTTGGGGATGATATTACCTATCTCAAATCAACCTCCTCCCATAGAACACATAATAAAGATACTAAGTGTGGAACACAGATCTGAGGTGATGGTTGGTTGGTAGCAAGGCAGAAGCATTTTCAAGCTGGTGTCACGTTTATCATCTTTGAATCTCATCTTAAGGGAATTGATCCCAAGTCCTAAAGAGAGTGACTGTAAAACTCTGGGAAACTCAAGGTGCCACAAGACACTGCATGAGCAGAGCCATGCAATGCAGAGGACTAAAAGGAGATGTGCAGCACAGCGATGGAGAGGGCCATCCCCATCCCCAGTGTGAGTAATTGCTGTGGCGATGCTGCAAGAAACATGTGGAAATGACATCAACTCAGCCTCCTTGGTGGGAGTCCTCATATGACCCAGCATTAGTGAGGATGGGGATAGGAGAAGGGGCATAGTGACAATGTCTAGCTGTGACACTGGAGCAGTTAAGAGGCAGGAGTGTTTGTGGCTAGGAGGTAGGGCAGAGATCAGGGGAGTAGCTATAGCTGGAGAACTTCAGTGACCTTCAAGATAGAGTACGAGATGCTCTGAGATGATACCAGAGGGAACCCCACCCATGGGAGATCAGCAGCTTCCCCTCTCGACCTGATTATATCTCATTCAACATTTAAAACCCAGTTCCAAGGACACTTCTTAAAGTGTTTTTTTTTTCTAGAAGTGAGTCATCCTTCTCCAAACTCCCAGAGCTCCCAGTGCTCTTAACCTTATTGCACATAGTATTTTCCATCTTATACTTGAGCTGTCCATGGTCCATTTGTCCTAATTAATTTTTCTAGTCCAGCCACCTGCTTCCTGTTCTTCTCTCCTTCTTACATCCAACATCTGCTTCTAGATCCTACATTCATGGGGGGAAAGACCTCATCTCTGAGTCCTCCCCCACAACCCAGCCAAAATGCTTAATACACTATTGACATGATGATTTCATTTTTGATTGAATGACTGCATGACTAATGAAAAAGACAAGACAGAGACCCTATCAGAGAGGAAGATGGGTGCTTTTTAGTTCTCTGGGAAAGAAATCTTGGCAACTTTGTCTTCACTACAGCCTCATTTTCCCAGGAGGGGTCAATTCGTCCTCACAGTGGTGAGCCAAGAGGCGGAGGGCGAGAGACAGCAGATGCAAGTGCATCAGTCTGCCTTGGAGGAAATGCCCTTGACAGGGGCTGGCCCTTGGTATGTGTTGTTCCAGCTGGTTCTCAGGAATCAGAGGCAGAGAAGGCAGGGAGAGACTCATCTAAGTGGCTGGTGGGTGAAGGAAAAAGGAAGAGGAGGCAGGGGCAGAGACAGCACCTCAACTGACTAATTAAACCCTTTGGTAGCTGGCCCCCACCAGCTCAAGCAGATTATCACTGCTGAATCAGCTCCCTGCCAAGGCCAGACTCACACTCCCTTTTTTCCTGCTTGATTTGCCTAATGGAAGCTGACAGTGAAGTTCAACCCTGATTGTCAGATTTCAGTAGGAACCTCAAGGGGGGAGAGGAAGGCAGACATTTGAAGAATAAAAATAGTACACATAATGAGATCCTTTATTTAGCTGAACCAGTTCTTTAATGACTCACCCCTCTCTCTCTCTCTCTCTCTCTCTCTCTCTCTCTCTCTCTCTCTCTCTGTCTCACACACACACACACACACACACACACACACACTGGTGTGCACACAAACATCTGATTTTCACTTAGGCTGGAGATCTCGCATAGGTCCTCTAGGAAAGACAGGCCATCCATCCTGGACTGTAGAAGTCTCTGAAATGGGATGTTATTTAATGGTGAAAATGGGAAATATCCCCTTACATTTTGTCAACCAACCAGCCTTCCCATTTCCCAATCTCTTTCAATAGGTTCATTTTCCAAAATGTGACCTAGGAAACTGATCTAATCAGCAAATATGTGGGCAGATACTTGTGACCTTGTATGGTTCCTTGCACTTCTGTGTATCTGATTGTAAACTGAGATCTGGAAGGTTTGGTTAACTTTCCAAACCTGAACTTCTCATCAGAAAAATTAGCCCTAACTTATTAGAAGGAAACAGTATGGCACAGGTAAAGCTCCTAAATACTACCTATCACATAGTATTTGAACAATAAATATCAGCTCCTTCCTGACTCTGAAGTGTAATTTTCTATGACTATGGTGAATCATCTGGTAATTCAAAACACCAGAGTTGGATACTTAGTCTATAAAAAAAAAAAAAAAAAAGAGTTTGAATTGTAGTGAAGGCAGATGACAGTTCTGAGTGTTTGCAAGTGCCAGATGCCAATCCAAGCACTTCATATGCATTAACTCAGGTAAGCCTTACCACTGATACTCCCATTTTACAGGTGAGGCAACCAAGGTACAAAGGAATTAAATAACTTACCAAAGTCTTCATAGCATTAGTCAATGTTAAACATAGAATTTGTTTTTAAATTGCCTTAAAATTTGAATAAATAGAAAAGGCTTCATAAATGTTGGATATCAGTATCCTGCATCATATTTGTGCAAAGATCCTTCCATAAGAAGCTTCTAACAAATGACAAGAACAAAAACCTGTGTGTGCTGAGAAAAAGGGGGATTTGGGCATCCTAGTAGAGGGATGTAGGGCCTGGAATAGGGTACAATTATGAAAGTGAATGTCCCCCTACGTTTGCTTCCTACACACCCCACCCATCTCATACTATTCACAGCTACATGAGGGACAGATACTGAGAGTTCAAAACTATGCAATCTTGTTGTCTTGAAGATACAACTAAACATTGACCTTTGCAGTACCTAAGCCAACCCAACCACAGACATTTTTAAGAAAACTTAAAAATTGAGGTGCGGATGCTTTTCTGTGTGTCTTTTCCCTTCAGATATAAACCATGCTTTTTCTTTTTAATTTTTTCCCCCACTCTAACAAAATACTTGAGTGTTAGTTGCCATTTTTAATGGCCATTATTTTCCCTCATTTTTCATTATTTTACCCACATGTCCTGTTCTGCAGATGAGGGACCTGCGGTGCAGAGAATTTACATAAGTTGCCCAAGATACTAATGAAGGCAGCTAAGGAAGATCCAGTGTCCAGGGTCTAAATTCTGTTCACTGTAAGATTCTCCCTCCTTGTGTACTCAACGTGGAATACTAGGCACAATAAGAGCAGAAAGGCACAAAAGAAGAAAACACAGTCAGTTACTCCAGGAACTTGGAACTTATTACTCTATCTTGACTTTTTCATATTTTCCTAACATGCCCATCAGAGGAACCACACGAACTGCCATCTGAGATGCCTGCATTTCTCAGCAGGCACATCTTCTTCATGGCTCTCTTGGTGTCTCCACCAGAGCTGAATCTCCACTTTGATTCTCAGGATTCTGCACAGTGAAGCAACCCTAGCCAACCTGCCACCCTTCCCTTCCTACACTTCAAGAGGACAGTATTCATATACATTTATATTTGTAGTTGAGAAAGTTTATAAACCCATGCTCTACTGATTGCCATGTAAAGCAACAAAATCACCCATTTTTTGAAGTGTCTCTGAGTTTAAATTAATACAAATTTTTAAGTGTAATTTCAGGAGGCAGGCATGATTTTTATTAATCATCAATTTTTTATTATCAGTAGAATGTTAACTTTGACTACAGAACAATATAATAACAATCATGACAAGAGAGATTCCCCAACTTTTGTTCACTTCATGTTCCATCTGCCCTATGAACAAGTGACTAGAAAAGTGGCCAGCAGAGGGCTGGGGACAAGATAAAAACAGCATGAAGAGTTCAGAATCAATGAAGCAAGCAGTACCCAAACAGCTCCTCACCTGCCAAGCTCATTCACCTCTATTAAACACTTGTCACTGGCTTGGCTTTTGCTTTCTCCCTGAAAAAGAAACAAAATGATCACCACCAACCTTGCCAGAGTAATCCAAATAAAATAAAAAGAATGCCCACTCAAACCGGGGCAAGAGTATGGAACTGCAGTGCTGTCATTAGTGGTTGAGATATTCAACACATTGCACAAAGATGAAAATCAGATAAAAGTACATTATGGACAAAACAAAAAAGGCTTCATCCCAGAATATGCTAAAGAAGAGACAGTGGTGAAGAAACTGGTTTCCTGAGAATGACTCAGGGCAGACTCTAGACTAGAGGTCTAAAAGAATAGGTTGATAGTGAGAGGAGGAGCAGTTACAGAAAACTTAATTGAATGTGTGTTTTCCTCAGAACAGATATGCCATTTAACATTCCAATCTATACTTGTCCTTTTAGAGTAGAAACAAGAGACGTTCCAGATGGAAACCTAGAAGCAGATAGACTGAGAATGAAAAAGGGGTTTGGGGGGATACAGGAAGTGTGTTTCCAGTAAAAAAAAAATCTGAATGCTCTAACAGATGGAATCATTGACAGGTTGGATAATTCTGAGGATACAGTAAATATGTATTATTGTTTTATTAACAGGAAAAAGGAGGGAGGGAAGGAAGGAGAGAGGGAGGGAGGGAAGGTGGGGAAGAGGAAAGAAGGAAGGGAGGAAAGAAAGAGGGAAGGAAGGAAGGGAGGAAGGGAGAAAGGAAGGAAGGAACTCCAAGTTGGAGGAAGAAACTCAGGATCCAAATATAAAGTAAAATAAGACAGGAGTGCTTCTGAACCATTAATAGAGTATTCAAAAAAAGAAGAGAGAAATCTATTTAATTTATATTCTAGAAAACTTTTCCCTTGAGTAGTGTGATTCCCAAGATAGAGATATAATCCTAGTATACTATCTGGCTCTGAAGACTGAAAATTGTACATAGTCATGATAAAGCGAATGGTTTTGTTTTGTTTTCTTTTCAGGCTTTAGAATTAATCCATAGAGAAAGTGAAGAAGCCTTAGTTTTAGTTCCTGGACACCATGACTGTGTTTTTAATCTTGATCAAATAAAAGTGATGTTACAGCTTATAAAAGTTGGACAATGAGGAGAGGGATGGAAAGGAAGAAGAGAAAAGGATGTGATTGCTGAAAGGCTCAGCTTCAATGGTTATGGGTCAGGAATCTGCTATCACTAATGCAAGAAGAAACAGAGGCTTAAATATGTTATTTAAAATTATAAGCATAACCGTGAGAAAAAATATAAATTACAAATATCAAAAAAATAAGACTAAAGGAGTTCCTGTTGTAGTCTACGTGGAAATAACAAAAAAATACAGTGGCTCTGGAAGGAAGAGGGGAGATAGAGTGAGTGACTGGCATTTTTACTTTTATATATTAGTAAGTCAGTATATATGCTTTACAACTGATAAATTATGAAATATTGTTACAAGCATATTATCTGGAAGAGAAGCAAAAATAAGAGGAGTTAAAAGACATTAACTGGTTAAGAATGAGAAGGAGAAGTCTATTTCTTTTTTGTTAAAGAACTTTTGAACTATTTTATTTTTTATATATGCATGTAGTGTTTTGATTAAAATTTAAATAAAAAACCATCATTCAAGCAAATGAAAAAAAATAATTCAAGTCACACTCTCTCCTGGGAAATTGTGACTCATCTCAAGATAAGAGATTTATTTGCTTCAGAACAAATCTGAGAATCTTAAATTTTGTACAACTCGATTTTTGTAAATTAATAAAACTGCAGCAGTGATTCTTATGTTTTTCTTTTAACTTCTGTCTCACTGTATGTATGAATCACATGCTTTTATGAAACCTCCTCATCAAAGGTCCAAGGCACCATGCAGTCGGCTTATTAAATAACTCTCAGTTTGATTTCCCTCATAAGTCACATCTAGAGCCCCATCACTTAAGAGAAATTCATTTTCCTGCTCCATTCTTTTTCCATGT
Organism: Eidolon dupreanum; assembly: GCA_028627145.1. Classification (NCBI taxonomy): domain Eukaryota; kingdom Metazoa; phylum Chordata; class Mammalia; order Chiroptera; family Pteropodidae; genus Eidolon; species Eidolon dupreanum. The sequence continues at coordinate 20,546,794 of CM053501.1, read as the reverse complement.
AAGCTACTGATCTTCAGATAGCATATGAGTTCATCCCATACAGAAGCTTCTCAATCTGATTTTTAATTCTCCTTCCTGCTCCCAGCAATTATCCCTAACTGCCCACTCTCACCTGCTACAGTCATTGGCAGGTCCATCTTGGATTATCTGTCTTTCTCTTACTTCTTCCAAGGCCAATCATGCAACACCTTTGAAAATCACAGTAATGGCAAAAAAGGTAACTAAAGAAAAAGTTTGCCCCTGCCTAGTTGTTGATTGCATGGGAAAGGAAGATACGTGATCCAGAGAGCCAACATTGAGATGGGTGCCTCATATGAATGTCCCACTAAATTCTCACAAGCAGCTCATGACACATGGTATTGCTTCCTCTCTATTACAGACAAAAAACCAAACTTCATAAAAGTTAGGCACCTGTCCTGGTCACACTGTTGTTATGACACAGTGTCAAATTTAAACTGTGGTCTAAATTTAGGCCTATCTGACTTCCTGTGTGTTCTTAAAATATAAATCACAATGTAATTACATTGTAGCTAGAAAGTTACATAAGACAAGTTATAGTAGATAACAAAACGATGTTGAATATAGCTGCATTCTAACCAGCTAGCTTGCGTGCAATCAAAAACTTGGAGCTGCTGCTATACATCGGCGTCAAGGAATAATCAAAAGGGTTGAGCATCCAGGTCATTGGCTTTGATCTGGTCCTATGACCAATTAGCTCTCCGGACTTGAGTTTTCTCATTTATAAAATAAAATGTTTTCACTGGGTAATTATTAAGCCCTCTTCCAACACTGAAGAATCTATATATTTGAAATAAATAAAGCTCATTAAAGTTATTCACTTATTCAGATATCCTGCAAATCACTGAGGTGAATGAGGTGGAAAAATGTATTTAAAGTTAAACAGTAAGATAATAATTGAACTAAAAATAAAATACACATAATACTTAACTTGTTACTACTTGTCATAGAATGGATTTAATGTGCTATAATGTATTAGTCTGTTTGAGTTACAATAGCAAAATACCACAGACTGAGTGGCTTAATCAACAATTTTATTTCTCATACTTTTGGAGATTAGGAAATCCAAGATTAGAGTATCAAGTTTCCAGCAAGGTAGGTTTCATTCTAAGGCCTGTTCTCTTAGCTTATAGACAGCTTACTGTGTGCTCACATGACCTCTTCTTTGTGTGCAGGGGTGAGATGAAGGAGGAGAGAGAGACGGAGAGAAGAGAAAGTTCTCCAAAGATAGATAGAGAGGGTTAGGGCTTCAATATATGAATCGGTGGGGTAGGGGTGTAGCAAACATTCAGTCCATAACATGTAGCATTAGAAGATAATGGCACAAGTACATTAGAGTTGAATTGCCAAATTATTTCCCTTAAGAAGAGTGAAGAAAGTATCATATAAATCCCTCAGGAAAATTAAATTTTGCCATCGATTAACTCTAAATTAAATTCATCATCTCTATGACAATGAGAAAAAAGTGAATGATGCTCTGAAAAGAATCCTGACAATAATAAACTATTTCTTACAGCATCTCTCAATAAAAGTTGGGGCTATAATGTCAAAATCAACTCAATAAAATAATTATACTAGGATTATGGATTACAGAATATTTTAAAATAAATGTAATTTAGTTTCTTCCAAATGTACAGAGTAATTAGAATTGGGTCAACAAAACATTGTCTAACAAAGATCCTTAGGGGACCTGCTTTAATGAATAAATAAGACATCTGTGATAAGCATGACTTTTTTTTTTTTTTAAAGAAGGGGTACTTCTGCAAAGCTTGAAGAGTTGTTTGTCTCTTAAGTAGTTTAATTATTCTCCTGGGGCTTATGTTTATACAATTAATTTGCTTAGAAACACATTTTTGTTTTTGTAGGCCAATAGATTTTATTTAGAAATAGGGATGTTAATGAGAGGAGACTGGCTGTATCTGATTCAGAAATCCTATGTTCCATATCTTTTACACCCAGTTTATGTAACTGGCCTCTGATGCCTGTCTTTATGGTGTAGCCAAAGGTCTTGTTGATAAAATAGCCCAGAGAAGTTCTAAGACAAATGAGATAACAGATTGCACTGATGGGGTATAGTTCTCTGGTCTCAATGCTTCTCCATAATATTAGCTAGAAATGTTCTCAGACAAGTGTTTTGTACTAGCCTCAGCATTGTATATCTCACCTCTTTTCCAAGCCAATGGACAAGTGCAGATATGAGAAGAAAAAAGAAAAAAAATTGTGAAATTCCATTGTGTATGATTTATGGATCTCTTCATCTCTGAGACTCTCAGAGGAGTTCTTTCTGGTAAGAGCCATAACTAATTAGAAAGTAAGGAACTATGAGAAAAATCCAGAGATACTGAAATGAGATGTCCAGTGAACTTAAATTGATAGCACCTGTATGAAATGCCCTCTTGCTGGCATCAATACAAAATGTGGATGCGTTCTTATTATCATGTTCTTTACCTCCTAGGAGCTAGGATAGAGAGCTGAAAGCACCAACAAAAGGAGCAGGCATGCCTTTGTTTACCAAGGGTTGCATTAGCAATATGTTTTTGAGTGATGTTGCCTATCTTAAGCCAAGGGAGCAGAATATATGGTATTACCATGTTCCCAGGAGAGACATTTATATTTCTTAAATTCTGCTGAGTGATTAAATCCAAATCTAGTCACTCAAACCAAAAGCATTCACAGATTATGTTTTCCTCCCCCTGGGTAGTTTGGCTACAACAATTTGAAGGGTTATAAAAATACACACAGAATCACATTGTCTATTTTTACATCACAACTCTCTCATTAAGTCACATCAATGGAAATCCAGCTCAGAATCAGTATATATCAATCACTTCTAACTTCACCAATTACTCCACTCCTAGCTAATTACTCAAGAGTAATAAAAGGACATGTCTACTGAAAGACTTACACTTGAATTTGCAGCTATATTTCTAGTAGTTCAACGCTGGAAACAACACAAATGCCCATTCAGAGGTGAATAGATAAACAGAATGTGGTGTACTCATCAAGCAATAGGAATGAACTATGCATACAAACAGTATTATGGAGAAAACTTCAAGTAACTGTTTAGTGAATGATGGTAGATGAAACAATATTATACAATTTCATTTATATAAAACTCTAGAAAATGCATGCTAACTTATAGTGATAGAGAGCATATAAAGCAGTTGTCTGAGAAGGGAATGAGGGTAGGGAGGTGGATAGATTTCCAAGGATTGCTTAAGGAAACTTTAGGAGGTGATGGATATGTTCATTACCTTGGTTGAGATGATGATTATATGGGCATCAAAACACCAAATTTTACATTTACATATATCTACTTTATTATATGTCAATATATATCATGAAGCTGTTTTATCAGAATATATAAAGCTGAAAATGTCCTAGAAAATTCATAATGCATCACAATGCCAGCATAGAGCTGGTATTTGAGTCAATAAATTAAATTCATGTTCTAAATTGATGTTCAACAGAATGGCAATGCCCAATTAAGTTTAATAATCTAAATTTTATGATTATTTATCTCAGTCAAAAACTGAAGTTTACCTTTCTGGAAGAGAAGTATTAGCTGAGTTATCAGTGCATGCAAATTTGTCTTGGACATGTTGCTCTGTATACAGGTTTGAAGTACAGGTATAGCAAAAGTAACCTGAGTCTAGGACTCAAAATAAAAAGATACCCAGTGCCCCATGACTCCTTCCCAATTTCCTCTCATGAATTAACCCATGGGTGCTTGCTAACCTTGCTGTAAGTACTGATTCCTCTAAGGTTTCTCCACATAGAAATGGCCCTCGTTTTGCTCTAAGAGGGTGGTGAGTGGAGATCTCAATCACCCAGTGTGCCCGGCTTTGATCAACTTGACCCCTTAATTGTCAAGTTCCTGGTAAATGTTCTGGTGAGGAACATTGAGGAGGCATGCCAGCCTCCCTGGTCAGCCAAATTACCATCTCTGAGTTGTCAGCATTTCCACCCAGCTCCTCCGAAGGAATTACTTCTCTCTCTCTCTCCCCATCAAAATTGGGCTCTCTGAGGCTCCACCTCCTTCCCTGTAGTTACTGGGATAAAGGGGGTACAGGCCTAGCCCCAACTTAGGTCACCAGATGTCTGGACTCAGATCCACCAGGTCCTTCCTTTTTGTTGTCATCATGCGAAGCTGAAACAGACATTGCCAGAGGTAGAATGTTCTCTTTCTTGCAAAAAAAAAAAAAAAAAAGCTGCTATATCGGCTTCTTGAATGGTGCCCTTCTACTGGTTTCTCAAAAGCATAGTATCAGGAACCTGGTTACCCCTGACACCCCCACCCCCTCCCTCAAAACTTGGCTTATTACTGCTGTTCTGAACCCATTTTTCTTACCACCCTTGTCTTACTGTCTCAACTGTCTCACCCATGGCTCATGGGATTCAGAATAGATCCCCATCTTTCTCTGATTTGGACAGAGAGGGATGCTAATTTCAACTGGTTATTGAAGCTAGTTCTTTTTAAAGGAGTCTGAAGTTTTCCCAACTCTTTTTTCTAGGTCAGTGAGAAACATAAAGATATAATTACTTTCTTATTCCCTGCCACCTGGTTTCAAGGTAATCAATTATTCTACAACTACTTCCATTTAATATGAATTTACCACATTCTGGGCATTGTACTGAGTTCTTTGCATGACATACCTCCTTAAATTTCTTTTAATTCTCAAAACTGCCCTTCAAAGAAGTTATTGTACTCTTCCTGTGGATAGTGCCTGTGTTCATGGAGGTTAACAAACCTGCCGTATAGAGCTAATAAATGACTAGTGACCAAGTGACTTTAGGTCCAGTTGTTCTTCTACTCCTCTGATATCATAATGCCTTGATTCTTAAAAATCCTTTAATGGGGGAGATTTCTATTATTATTGTGACTTGCATTCCCAATTTCCAATTCACTAATAACTGAACTTAGTCTGTGGGACTTCTTCAGTTAGCTTTCCTACTGCCTGGGCCTTCCTGAGGTTTAGAGACACAAGAATGTGGGGCCTGGGGTCATTATTCAACTCAGAGCTTTACTCAAAGGTGAAAAGCACTACTAATTAAACAAAACTAAACCATTAAAGGCCAGTGAGCTCTGCTGGTATTTAATAAAGAAATTATCAGTGACCTGAAGCCCTTCAAGCAGACCAAATAGAACTTTCATATTTTCATACTTTTTGTTCTTGGCATGAGAGTGAGTACTTGCAAATATGTATTTCTCTAAAAATATCCAATAATTAAAACATGATATCAATCAACTTGCATTCTCCACAATCGTTCCACACTTGGGAGGATTGGCCACATTCCATTTTTAGCTACTATGAATGTATTAAAAAAAAAGAAAAGGCTACGTTTTTATAAATCTTGAAAAGACATTCCACTCTGGCCCTTTTAACCAAATGAGTCCATACATCACATGTCCTTCCAGGTGACAAACCTGAGTACTTAAAGCTGTGAAGCCCTTTGTTGCTATTGCATGTACTAGGCCTTCCTTTCTGCTGACCTACTCTCCCCCAAACCCTATTGCTGCCAACTCTACTCCAAGCTCCTGGTTTCTAGCCCTGACTTTATTGCTGCTCAGGGTCTTAAACTTGGGTTTGTCCTCGGTTTCTCCTGACAATTTGATGTAAACAAGTCTTCAACCACTGTGAGTTGGCTTCCCTCTCTGCCTCATTACCAGTTCCCTGGTTCTGATACCTAACATCCAGAGAAAGGCAACATTAGTCCTCCTGCAAAGAGGATATTAGGCAGGTAATTAGAGTTATGAGTGTTTGCACATTCCATCTAAGTTTGTATTTTCTATCAGGTTGTGTGAAATATGTATGTTCATTTTCATGCCTATTTAACACAAAAGTCCATATCTTTGGGGGCAATGTGCCATTTTATCAGTAGTTTTCTATCATGTGAAGATCATAACATCCTAATATTCTCAGCTCTGCTCCTCAATTCTCTAGGGAATTTCTTTTTCAGGTATTAATCTTGGCAGCAGCGCTCATTAATATGATAAGACTCTCTGGTTTTAAATAGCTCTTCAGACCCAAACAGGCCATAATTGAATGGAAGCTTTAATTGTTTTTTCTTAGCAAACAATCAGACTGAGAGAGCAAGGACACTGCAGACAAAACACCACTGCTCCACTCAGGAATGAACGGCATGTGTTTCCATTCACTAATAGGCAGAAATGTCACTAGATCTCAGAAAGGCTGACTAGGAACTCAGTTTAGAGGAGAGAGCTATTGAATTCCCCCTTCTGGCTGGCAGACAGCTCAGTCGCATGGTTCACTCTTCTCCTGTCACTCCTGTTGATTTGCCTTCAAGGTGGTCATTCAGAGGGAGTGAAAGAAAAGGCCACCTCTTGCCATTTTAGACCCAGAGATATAGCTATGATGCCTGTCCAGTTACAGCTTTCAGAGGCTCCAGAAAATGGATGGCATACATAGTCTTTTGTTCACATTTAGTGGAATCCCCTTACAGAGAGATAATAATTGCTACCCCTCAAAAAAAATTTAAAAAAAAATAAAAACACACACAGCCAGTGGCACAGGTTTAATGGTTCAGTAGCTGGCCCCAAATCAGCAAATTTCATTTTCTACTATGCATCAACTCAGTAAACCATGTTTTTAAGCTTATTGACAATCAGTATCTACTCTGCTTTATTACCTGCTGCCCGACTTTGCTCTCTTCTTTCTTAGGCACTTAATTTTCAAGCTATCTGCATTCCAGTTGAAAAACAGCAAAGTCTAAATTTTTAACTTTTTGTTGTTGTTGTTATGAGACAATGGGAGAGGGCATGTCTGTTTGCTGTACAGGTTATGTTCTCTACCATTTTGGAAACTTATAATCATAGAAATTGTTTATAATCTGGTTTCAGAGGAGACACAAATTCTAGCAAGGAGCAGAATGTAAGACTGGACACATTTCTAGCTTCACTGAGTCAGATCTCCAGACTTGTCTCCTTGCTATGGGAAAAGAATTCTAGAATGTGGGAAAAGAATCCCACATTCCTAGGTCCATGGTAGGAATCAAAACATGTTTAAAGCTAATTATCTCTGATTTTGGAAGCAGCCAATGTCCAAATGCACTTCTACCGTGACCATTATGTAAGATCAATTGTCCATGTTACAGTGTGGTAGAGACTGCGGGAAGTTTACCAAAATCAGTATCTCTTCCTTCTTGGATATATTGTTCAGTGCCCATGCAGGAAAATTGGTCACTTCCGATGTTTACAGTGTTCTTCTTCCACTACCATTTCATGATCCCTTTGTTTTCAATTAAGTCCCAAGCTGGATAAGGTATTGATCTTGTGTGGTGATGTGAATCTTCATTCCTGAAAGGACTGAATATTAAGTGGCTTTGCCTTCATTTGATTGGTATAGTTTTACATTCAACATGAAACTCCAGAGAACCCCAAGTTTGAAGAATTATCTGGAATGACACCACTATGTAGCAGTGGGTAACCTAATTTACCCTAAATAATCAATATCTACACTTTAGCCACCAAAATAAGTGATCTCCATGCCTGTTGGTCCAATGGCATAAACAGCCCTAAAATGGCCAAGTAGTAACCTAAAGTTCCTATTTAATGGAACCCTAGCTGTACACTCTATTGGAAGCATTCATCCTATTGGAAATTAAGCCTAAAATCGCAAGAATGGGAAGTATTGGGTATTTAACTAAGAAAGAGCACCATATATCAGTTACTTATTGAAAGTATATTTAACATCAGGTTTTCAGAGTACTTTCCCCCAAATGGCACTATAATGAATTCTTAAGTAAGCCATTTATCTATACATATGACCAGCTGATTCTGTTTAATGTGATACATGGTAAAACTAGTAAATTCCATGGGTACAAGTCCATTGTCACACTTATTCTGCCATGAAATATAGGTTCCTTCATCAAAAGCGATTTTGTATAGGATATGATGACTGATGATAAGGTATTCGTAGGTTTTGGTGCTGGCAGAAGCATTGAAAGAAAGGAAGGTAAGTATGTATCTATTCTAATAAGAACAACTGTAGCCTTCTTCATGTTGGAAAGGGACCAGTGTGATCAATCTATCACTAAGCAGCTGGCTGTTCCCTGTGAAGAAAGGTACCAAAGCAGGATTGTTGTTGGAAACTTAGGTCCTCAGACTATATTGGTGAGCTAATCCATAGCCTTTATCTTTGCCCTTGTGGGAACTTTGTACATGAACCCATTGTTAAAATATGAGACGGCTGGGAAAGACTGATATGTATCATGTGTCATGACACGGACATGTGTCGTCTTGTCCATGTGATTATTGAGAGACTACTTGCCAGGGAAGACTTTTACTTACCATTAACATGGAACATAAGTATGTTGACACACTGTATATGAAAACCTCTTCCCCAGATTTATTGTTGGCACTTTTCCAACTCTGTGCTTTCCAATTCCTGACTGTCTAGCCAGACACTTAGCCCCTGCACATGAATCAGGGTAGATCCAAACTGCTGATCTTTCTGTCCAATCAACGTGGGAAATCAAATGACTGCCCAAAGATTTGCCTTTGGGGAAGATTTTGCTTTATCAGTATCTTTCAAGAATACTTTCGATCAGGGCTGTAACATCACAGCAGTTCATTTCAGACTGGTGAGTGCACACTGTGCAGAGCAATTGTAAACCAGTCCCAGACTATTTCTTTTTCAGTAAACCAGCCATCTCTGAGGCCATAAATGTGGATTGAGGGGAAAGAGTTTCCAAGAATAGATCAAGTATGAATCTGGTAGATCAGTTAACAGCCAGTTTCTAATCGGTAGAATAGGAGATGCTTTGGTGTTCTGCCCAAACCTCCACAACACTCACCATTTTGGTACCTTCCAACAACGTTGTGCTGCAATCACCAGTGATTCTTCATTTGAGGGCTTTCTGTGGGCCTATATACATGGAAGGCCAGAGTGCAGAGGAGTTAACACCTCTAGGAATAGCCTTCAGCCAATGACAATTGGGAGTTAGAGAGTAAGTATAGCATCTTCCTCATCCGTTAAATAAGATGATCTACTCTATCCCCTAAAGAGCTCCAGTGGAATTAACCACTACAAGTTGTTCAAAGTCAAAATTCATTAATGTACCCATATTAACTTCTTTTTCTTCCCAATCTCACATCTTCATTTCTTTACCAGTTCTTTCTGGGATCATCTTTCAAATAAACCACACATACTCAAATCCTGTCTCAAGGTATGCTCCTTGGTGAATTAAGGCCATGACATACAGCTCAAATCACATGGTAACGTGGTGTCACATGCTCATTTTCTTTTCAGAAAAACAAAACAAAAACACCTCCTGTGCTCTACTTCCCTTTGTGTTACCTGCAATGACAATACCAAATGTGACATTAGAAACTACATGATAAAGAGACTTGTCAGCCTGGGTGCCTGAGTGACTGACTGTGTGGAACTTCCTCTTTCCTAGTAGCTCTGGAATTTAATTAAAGTATTATGTGGATAAGAAATATACTCTTTCCTTGAGCCAAAGTATAAATATTTTTTACCTTCAATGACATATGTTTAAACTTCAAGATTATTATTTTGAATGGAAAAAAAAGGGAAACAAAAAACAATGAAAAGATTTTCAGAGAAATCAGATCACTAAACTAAGCTTGATTTTGTTATCCTACACCCCTAATTTTCTTTACATTAAAGCTGCTCAAAAGCAAAACACAAACAAAAAAAACAGAGGAAACAAATCTATAAAAGTTTATTAAATTTAAACCTGGCCAGCATTCACTGGTCATCTCAAATTTATGCAGAATCATTTTGTTCTGAGGAAAACTGTTCACATACCATGTACCCTTTGCCTACTTTACCAGGAGGAAATCTGTTCTCTTCCCCTAGTATTTTCTATTTAATTTGCTTTCCTGCCAAGGAAATGTTTTTATCAGTCACCTAAAGAGGATGTCTTCAAATATTTCACTCCCTCATTTATCCTTGGATTGCTCATACCCCCAATGACAAATTTAAATCATAGGTTGGAAGTCTCCCATTGTATAAATAGATTAATGACAGAATAAATGGAAGTTACAATTCCAGTAATTGTGAAATAGTTTATATCTGATTAAACTTCATGCAGATAATGATGATAAATTGGGACAAACAAAACAAAGAAGAACCTTTCAGATGCCATTAGAAAATAATCAAAATTGGAATGGATTCAGAGAGAAGATTTTAGGCTTCCAGAGTAGCTGAAAATTTAGGGAGAAGAAAATGTTTAAAAGGAAGGATCCACAGAAAGAGAAGTTCCTGAATCTGCATGTAAACTCCCCTCAAATTCTTGACTGACATCTGAATTATTGCCTATGTGGGAAAGATGCCAAGACATCCAGCAGAGAGCAACAGCTGGAAAGTTGAAAAACTTGAACAGAGATTTAAGTTGTGACCTACTTCAGAAGAGATAGAGTTCAGAGTTTGAATTCTACCAAGTTACAGAATATTGGTAAACACCTTGGACTTTCTTCTAATTTCTAAGAAGGACCATGCCTTACATGTAAAGACTAGTTCCCAGGACTGAGAATTTATCCTAAGACTAAAAGACATTGAAACAGACTCACCCTCACAAAGGATAAAAAGAAATAACCACAAGTTCAAGGTAATTAGCTATTAATAATACCACTCTTTAGAGCAAAAACCAACCCTTCCAAAGAAGATTTAGAATCCATAGTTTCCACTGCATCCACAATGTCCACTACACAATAAACAATTAATTAATGGACATAGGAAGAACACTGAAATGTGATCCATAGTCAAGAAAAAAAAATCAGTCAAAAGACTAAAACCATAGATGGCTCAATGTTATAATTAACGAACAAGGACATTTAAACAATAATTAAATGTATAACCCAAGACATAAAGTAAAAGGTGGTTACAATTAGTGAACAGAAGAGGACTACCAATAGAGAAATAGGAACTATAGAAAAAAGAACTAAAATTAAATTCTAGAACTTTAAAATATAACATTAGAAATAAAAATTTAACTGGATAGGCTTCACAGAAGATTAGCTGCAGTAAAAGAAAGTCACTGTTAATTTGAAAGATAACAAAAGATTGGAAAAAAAATTGAAATTCCCAGAAACATGTGGGACAATATCAAATATTCTAATATATGTGTAATTGGAGATCCTGGATGAGAGGAAAAAAGCCAGAAAATATAATTATTGACTTCCTAAAATTTGGTGAAATCATTAACTTACACATCCAAGAAATGCAGAGAACCTTCAACAAGCGGGATAAATAAAAATAAAAATAAATAAAAAGATGACATAAGTACATCATAGTTACATGGCTGGAAACCAAAGATAAAGAAAATGTCTTTGAAGTAGCCAGAGAGAAATGAGATATTATATACAAGGGAACAATGATTCTACTTTAAGTGATTTCCCTTTTGGAACAATGGAGATTAGAAGATAATGGAACTATCTACCTAGGATTCTATATCTAGGAAATATTCTTCAAGTATGAAAGCAAAATAGACATTTCACATAAACAATATTTGAGAGAATTCATTGTTAGTAGACCAGAGCTTAAAGAAATGCTAATAAAATTTCTTCAGGCTGAAAGTAAATAAAACCTATTTCAGTTCTCACACTATAAACAGTGACCTTTTTGTGTTTTACATTTCTGTGTCACATTTTTCATATTTTTTTGTGCTTTTTGTTGATGATTTTGTTATTTAAGATAGCCCCTAAGTATAGTGCTGAAGTGCTGTCTAGTGTTCTTACGTGTAAGGAAGCCATGATGTGACTCATGAAAAAGAAATATGGGTAAGTAAGCTTTTTCCAGACATGAGTTACAACGTTAGCCCTGAGTTTAATGCTAATAAATCAATAATATATGTTAACTAAGGTGTGCTTAAGCATAAACACACATAAAACAGGTTGAATAGTGATCATTAAATGAAAATGTTGTGACTAAACAGGAACCTAACTCTGTATTTCCCCTAAGAACAACAGTTTAGTATTTACCAACTCAGTGTTCGTAGCAACTTTATAGGACATTACCATGAATAATGGAGTGTCAACTATATATGGGTATATAGAGAAGTCCATTGTTTCTTATTAAGTTCTTTAAAGGTACGTGGCTATTTGCTTCACAAATGTTAATGCTATTTTGTGGGTTTAAGTAGACATAAACTATATACAACAGCAATACAAAACATTGGGGGCTTAGTAAATGGGGTTATATTGTACTGTGGCAAGATTCCTACATTTTATGTAAATTGGTACAATATTAAATCCAAGTATGACAAGGATGTGTATTATAATTCTTTGAGCAACCACTATAAAATTAATATAAAAATATAGCTTAAAAAGCTATTTAGTGAATTAAAATGGCATATTAAAAATATTTAAAGTTTCAGTTAAGATGGCAATCTAGGTAAAAGCAGGGTTTGCTCTTTCCAAGACCACATTAAAATTATAACCAAATTATAAAACAAACTTGGAAAACCACCTGAAGGTCTAGCTGATCATAACACTTACATCTGAGGATATTTAAAAAGCTACATGGAGACCTATAGGAGAGGTGGAAATGAGAAGTAGTAAGGTCTCCATCTGTGGTGGTTGAGCACTAGGAGGGAGAATGCAACAACAGAGCTCCTCCCCCACTGAAGGAATAAGGGACCCTAGCCCCACACAGGGCTCCTAGCTCAGGGTTCCAGTCCCAGGAAGAGGAATTCCCACAAAATCTGACTGTAAAAATCAGTGGGGATTCTGGCCATCCAAGCAAGACAGAAGGAACCTGAAAACCCAGAAATCTCCCACACACAGAATCATTTGCTTGCAGATACTCACCCTGATCTCTAGTGTAAGGTCAACAGCTCAGGAGGTGCAAGATATACAGGGAGAGCCTGAGTTGTGTAGTGCCAGAGCAAAAGCCAGAGGGACAGATACCATTGTTCCTATGTTGAGCCCCCCTCTGGAGCAGTCTACAAACAGGCTATATCTTGTCTGTGTTGAACCTTCCCCTCACATGGCCAATTCTGAATCTGCTTCGGCCTTGTGAGAACATCCCATTCAACCCATGTCTCCCTGGGACCCCACCCCACCAAACCCACAAATTGCTCACTGTGGGTCCATTGCCAGGCAGCCAGCCTCATCCTGCACCTTCCCTGGGGCACACATAGAAACCATAAAAAAGAGCCAGTCGAAATAAAGACTACAATAACTGAAATGGAGATTATATTAGAAGAAATCACAACAGATTAGAGAAAGCAAACTATCAAATCAGTGAGTTGGAAGACAATGTAGCAGAAAACACCTAATTGGAAAAGCAACAAGGAAAAAGAATCCAAAAAAATTAGAAAAGTTTAAGAGACCTCTGGGACAACATCAAATGTACCAATATCAGCATCATAAGGATACCAGAAGGAGAAGAGTGAGAGCAAGGGACTAAGAATCTATTTGAAGAAATAATGACAGAAAATTCCCTAACCTGGTGAAGGAAATATACATGCAAATCTAGGAAGCGCAAAGAGTCCCAAACAGGCCTACATTAAGACACATCATAATTAAAATGCCAAATAAAGACAAAGAGAGAATCCTACAAGCAGCAAGAGAAAGGCAGCTAGTTGCTTACAGGAGTACTCCCATAAGACAGTCAACTAATTTCTCAACAGAAACTTTGCAGGCTAGAAGGGTTTGGCACAATATATTCAAAGTGATGAAAAGCAATAACCTACAACCAAGACTATGCTACCCAGCAAGGTTATCAATTAAAATTGAAGTGAGATAATGAGTTTCCCAGACAGGAAAAAGCTAAAGGATTTATTGCCAACAAACCAATATTACAAGGGATGTTAAAGGGACTTCTTTAAAGAGAAGAAGGGGGAAAAACAAACAAATGGAAACAAAAGCATAAATATGGGTAATAAAATGGCAATAAATATGTACATCAATAATCACTTTAAATGTAAATGGATTAAATACTCCAAATCAAAAGAAACAGGATAACTGAATGGATAAGAAAACAAGACCCATACATATGTTGTCTACAAAAGACCTATTTTGGATCAAATGACATATACAAATGGAAGGTAAATGGATGGAAAAAAATACGTCATGCAAATGGAAATGAAAATAAAGCAAGTCTTATGTCGGATGAAAGAGACAACCATCCAAATGGGAAAATATATTTGCAAGCAACGCCTCTGATAAGGGCCTAATATCCACAATATACAAAGAACTCATATGACTCAATAACAAAAAGTAAAAAATAAAAAAATCCAATCAAAAAATGAGCAGAAGACCTGAATAGACACTTCTCCTAAGAAGACATATAAATGGCCAACAAAGATGAAAAGATGCTCAACATCACTAGCTATTAGGGAAATGCAAATCAACACCACAATGAGATATCATCTCACACCTGTTAGAATAGCTATAATCAACAGGACAAGTAATAACAAATGTTAGAGAGGATGCGGAGAAAAAAGAACCCTCACACACTGCTAGTGGGACTGCAAATTGGTACAGTCACTATGGAAAACAGTATGGAGGTTCCTCAAAACTAAGAATTGGTCTCCTATATGATCTAGCAATCTCTCTATTGGGTATTTACCTCAAAGACTTGAAAACTCATATCCAAAAAGATATTTGCACATTTGTGTTCATAGCAGCATTATTCACAGTGTCCAGGACATGGAAGCAACCAAAATGTACTATGATAGATGATTGTCTAAAGAAACTGTGGTACATTTATACAATGGAATATACTCGGCCATAAGAAGAGATGAAATACCACCGTTTGCGATGTGCATAGACCTCGAGATAATCATGCTAAGCGAAATAAGCCAGACAGAAAAAGTTGAAAATCACATGATATCACTTACATGTGGGATATAAACCTAAAAACAACAAAAGTATAGGACAAATAGAGACTCATGAACATGGACAATAGACTAGTGGTCACCAGAGGGGAGGAGGGAGCAGGTAGAGGGGAGGTAGATGGGGTAAACGGGATCAAATATGTGGTGATAGAAAGAAATCTAACTACAGGAGGTGAACACACAATGTAAATATCTCTATGCCTTACCATTAAAATGTACAGCTGAAACTTAACTTGATTTCGTTAACCAATGTCATCATAAAAATAAAGAAAGAAATTAACACCCCCAGAGATGATAGATGATAGATAGATAGATAGATAGATAGATAGATAGTTGATAGATAGATGATAGATAGATAGATAGATAAAATAAAGGCTATAGTAAGAAACAAAGAAGAGCATGATAAAGGGATCAATACAAGAGGAGGACATAACCCTCATAAACATATATGCATACAACATAGGAGCATCTCCATACATAAAGCAAATATTGATTGACATAAAGGGAGAGACTGACAATAATACACTTATAGTAGGAGACTTTAACACCCCACTGACACTAATGAACAGATGTTCCAGATAAAAAATCAATAAGAATACAGCTGCCTTATGACACACTGGACCGGATGGGTTTAATTGCCATTTTTAGAGCATTTCACAAAACAGCAAAATAAGCATTCTACTCAAATGCACATGGAACATTTTTCATATAGACCACATTAGGCCACAAAACAAGTCTCAGTAAATTTAATAACATCGAAATCATATCAAGTATCTTCTCTAACCACAATGGTATAAAACTAAAAATCAACTACAAGAAAAAAAAAACTAGAAAATACACAAACACATGGAGGCTAAACAACATGCTATTAAACATTAAGTAGGTTAACAACGAGGTCAGGAAGAAATCAAAAGATACCTAGAGACAAATGAAAATGAAAATACGACAGCTCAAAACCTATGGGACATAAAGAAAGCAATCTTAAGAGGGAAATTCATAGTAATATAGGCCTACCTCAAGAAACAAGAAAAATCTCAAATAAACAATTTAACCTTACACTTAAAAGAACTAGAAAAAATAAACAGCAAACAAAACTCAAAGTGAGTAGAAGAAAGAAAATAATAAAGATCAGAATGGAAATAAATGAAATAGAGTCTAGAAAAAAATCCAAAAGATCAATGAAACCAAGACCTGGTTCTTTGAAAAGATAAACAAAATTAAGAAACCTTTAACTAGACTTATAAAAAAAAAGGAATAAATAAAGCCCCAAATAAATAAAATCAGAAATGAAAGATAATTGTGGACTCCACAGAAATACAAATGATTATAAGAAAATACTATGAGCAATTATATGCCAACAAATTGGACTAACTGGAAGAAATGGATACATTCTTAGAAACATATAATCTCCAAATACTCTGTCAAGAAGAAACAGAAAATCTGAACCGACTGATTACCACCAAAGAAATTGAATCAGTAATCAAAAACCAGAAGTGCTGGACCAGATTGCTTCATAGGTGAATTTTACCAACAATTCAAAAAGGAATGAACATCTATTCTTCTCAAACTAATTAAAAAAAATTCAAGAGAAGGAAGTCTCCCTCTTTTTATGAGGCCACCATTACTCTGATTACAAAACCAGACAGAGACAGTACAAAAAAATAAAACTATAGACTGATATCCCTGATAACATTAATGCAAAAATCCTTAACAAAACATTAGCAATCTGAATTCAACAACACATTAAATATATCATATATACCATGATCAAGTTGGCTTTATTCCTAGGATGAAATGTTGGTTTAATATCTGCAAATCAATCAATGTGATACATCACATTAACAAACTGAAAGATAAAAATTGTACGATCATATTAATAGATGGAGAAAAGCATTTGACAAATTTTAGCATCCATCTATGATAAAAATTTTCAGCAAAGTGGGAATATAGGGAACATACCTCAACATAATAATGGCCATATATGACAAACCCACAGCTAACATCATACTCAATGGGGAAAAGCTGAAAGCATTTTCCTTAAGATCAGAAACAAAAACAGGGTGTCCATTTTCACTTTTTTTCAACATAGTATTGGAAGTTCTAGCCATAGCAGTCAGACTAGAAAAATAAATAAAAGGCAATCGAATTGGAAAGGAAGACGTAAAACTGTCATTATTTGCAGATGACATACTATATTAGAGAGAAACCTAAATATTCTGCCCCAAAACTGTTAGAAATGATAAATGAATTCAGTAAAGTAGCAAGGTACAAAATTAATATTCAGAAATCGGTCACGTTTTTATATACTAATGATAGACTATTAGAAAGAGAAATTAAGAAAACAATCCTATTTACCTTGCAGCAAAAACAATACATAGAAATCAAAGTAACTAACAGATTTTAACAGGTAAAAGACCTATTTTCAGAAAATTATGTCATTGAAAAAAGAAATTGAAGAAGATACAAATAAATGGAAACATATACCATGTTCATGGTTAAGAAGAATCAACGTCATTAAAATGGTCATACTACCCAAAGCAATGTATAGATTCCATGCAATCCCTATCAAAATATCACTGGCAAATTTCAGAGAACTAGAACAGATAACCTAAAAATTTATATAGAACCATAAAAGATCTTGGATAGCAATGGCAGTCTTGAGAAAAAAGAACAAAGTTGGAGGTATCACACTATGTGATATCAAACTACGCTACAAGGATGTAGTAATTAAAATGGCATGGTACTGATATCAAAACATACACACTGATCAACAGAACCGAATAGAAAGCCCAGAAATAAATCCATATTTATATGGTTATTTAATCTATGACAAAGGAGACAAGAATATACAATGGGGTAAATACAGTCTCTTCAACAAATGGTATTGGGAAACCTGGACAGATAGATGCAAAAAATAAAGAAATAAAACTGGACCACCTTCTTAAACTACATACAAGAATAAACTCAAAATGGATTAAAAACTTAAATGTAAGACCCAGAATCATAAAAATTCTAAAAGAAAACATAAGCAGTAAACTCTATGATATTGCTATTAATCATCTTTTTCTGATATATCTCTTTGGACAAGGGAAACAGAAGAAAAAATAAAAAAAAGGACTACATCATAGTAAAAGATTTTGCACAGCAAAGGAAACCATCAATGAAACAAAAAGACAACCTACTGAATAAGAGAATATAATTGCCTATGATACGTCTGATAAGGAGTTAATGTTCAAAATTTATTTTTAACAAACTCATATGACACAGCAACAACAAAATACAATCCAATTAAAAAAAATGGATAGATGACCTAAATAGATATTTCTCCAAAGAGGAAATACAGATGGCCAACAGATATATGAAAAGATGCTCAAGGTCACTAATCATCAGAGAAATGCAAATTAAAACCACAATGAGATATCACCCCATACCTGTCAGACTGACTATTAACAATAAACCAAAAAACAAGTGTCGATGAGGATGAGAAGAATAAGGAACCCTTGTACATTGTTAGTGAGGTTGCAAATTGGTACAGCCACTATGGAAAACAGTTTGGAGGGTCCTCAAAAAATTAAAAATAGAACTACTTTTTGACCCAGCAATTGGTATTTATCCAAAGAAAACCAAAACACTAGTTCGTAAAGATCTATGCACCCCTATGTTCATGGCAGCATTGTCCAGAATAGCCAAAATACGGTAGCAACCTAAGTGCCCATCAATAGACAATTGGATAAAGAAATTGTGGTACATATATACAATTAAATATTACTCAGCTATAAAAAATGAAATCTTACCATTTACTAAGACACGGACAGACCTAGAGAGTATTATGCTGAGTGAAATAGATCAAAAATAAATACCATATGGTTTCATTTACATGCAACATCTAAGAAACAAAAGAAACCAACAAACTAAACAAACACAGATTCACAGATACAGAGAACAAACTGATGATTGCCAGAGGGGAGGAGGATTGAGGGGCTAAGTGAAACGGTGAAGGGATTAAGTACAAATTAGTAGTTTCAAAACAGTCAAGAGGACATTGAGTAAAACACAGGGAATATAGTCAATATTATAGTAATGGCTGTGCATAGTGCCAGATGGGTGGTAAAGTCATCGGGGAGATAACTTCATAAGTTGTATAAATGTCTAGCCATTATATGGTATATCCGAAATTCCCATTTTAAAAAGGAAAAAAGAAGCAATTTACAAAACGTAAAGGATATTGCGATAAAATGTCATTTATTGAATGCAAAAAATAACAAACAAAAGATTGTAGATGAAAAAAATTTTGATTAATTCAAAGAGGTCAGAAGAGAAGGAACAAATGAAGAAAAAACAGATGGAACAAATATAAAACAAATAGAAAAATGGTTGTCCTAAATCAACCAAAAATCAATGAACACATTAAATGTACATAATCAGAACATTCATAAAGAAGAGCAAGATGTCAGACTGAATTTAAAAAGAGGATGAATGAATAAATAAATGGATGAACAAACTATCTTGGAAAAATTAATCAAGTGGGGTTAGTGAATGTTTTTCCATTCTTAGAAGTCATTTAAGGAACTATTATCCTCCATTCTCAGTTCACACAATGTAACAGTGGGTCTAACCTCAATTTTGGTTCCAACACTGAGCAAGTAAACCAGACCCGGACATTCAGAACACAGTTTCTCCCTATCTACAGTGACTGATTAAGAAACTGGCGTATGATCCAACTATATTAATGTCAGTCATAGCCAACACTTTTTCTGGAACACTGGGAAAAGAAGCTGTTTTCTTACAAGTTTCTAAGCTGATAAAATGTAAACCTAGATCTTCTGGTGGCCATCTTGGCCTATTTGATGATAAATACAACACAGAAAAAAGCAGAGCTAAAAAACCGAAATATGTTTCTGATGTCATCATTTTAGCCATGGATCCAGGCATGCCTGAAGCCATGTACACTCTGTTGTTTCAGTTATTCAAGTAAAACAAAACAAAATAAAACAAACAAACAAACAAAATTTCTTTGTATTTTTATCACTTACAGCCAAAAGAGACCTTACACAAGTAGCAAACCAATTACTTTCCAAACAATCTATAATATTAGTTGAAATAAGACATTCATTAAATTAGTTTCTTTCTAATTCCTGACCCATATTTTTCAACCATGAGAAATCCTTGCAAACTCACAAACTGGAAATGATAGAGAACTGTCTTCAACTCTTCACAATTGATGGATATCGTTCATGAAAACATTGTGCCTTCTAATTTCCACATGACATATTAGTAGGCCCCCAAGGGTGTTCTCTCAACCATCAGCAGTTCCCCCTGGGCTGTTTCTCTTAGAAAAACCCTTCACTTCTCCAGGCTATTTACTCAGTCTTTGTGGCCGATGCTTTACATGTAGGAGTATTAACCTCCTCTTCTTACATCATGGAAACACCAGCTATTCACATACGCAGAAACAAAAGCTGAATGGATTTCAAGTAGATCCCTACTTACCTATCACTGACATTTTGGGGAATTTGACATAATCAATAATTTATATAAATAAAAAAAATTATCTCCTACTCTTTATAAATTGGCTCCCATACAGTTGACTTTATCATATCTCTTCTCTCTGTAATGAAAGAATGAGTTTTAAGGGACTTGTAAAATTAGCTTGTCTATGATTTAGGATCTTCCTCTAGAACCGTCTACTGTCACAGATACAGACAACAAGTTTGATGTCAATGGACAAATAAGAGTACCCCAAAGTAGATATGATATATTGACCAGCACTTGCCCTGCACTCAATGCAAGAAGCTGTCTTGGCAGGTTTTGTAAGTAACAGTAAAATGTCTGCAGTACTATTTGTCTATTCATGCAACATGGCAAATTCTCAGTAAGATGTCTGATGGATTTTATTGCATATATATTGGAACAGACTTGTGCACAGAATATAATAGGCATACATGTTAGGAAATTACTTTCCTTAGCTTAGGAAGCTGAAAGGAGGGCATTACTATCTAGGGCTTCTTAGGAGGCAGCATTAAGCTAGATTGAGGAGTGAGGAGGTGGGGACAAGGGTGAGAAAATTGAAGTCCCAGGGAACAAAACAAAAGAGGCAATTGCTCTCAAACACTTTCATGACCCTGAGAGTGAGCAGCACAGTTGTGCCATAGATGTGTCACTTGTATTGCCCTGGTCCTGGCCCTAAATGTAGGGCATGTCAGGCAAAAAGAAAAAAAGAAAAAAAAAGATGGAGAAGGCTATCTAAGCATAGATAGGGAACAATGTGTGCCAAGGATCAGAGACATAAAAGCAGGTACAGGCAGAGAAGGAAAATGAAGCAAGTCTTTTTAATCACAGCAAAGAATGCTGGGGCGGAGTGGGGCGGGCAGGGAAGGAGGCAGAAGAGAACAGAAGTGTGGGCTACAGCCAAAATGAGAAGGGTCATATATGCTATTATGAGGATTTTTGACTATCATAGGCAAAGGGGAAACAATCTTCAGGATTGTTTTTAAAGGATCACTGTAATAAAGTGGTACAGAAAAATGGCTTGGAAGAAAAAGACTAAAGCTAGAATGAATCCGGTAGGAAGCTGCAGTAACACTTTGTGGAAGAGAAGATGTATTTCTTGGTGGGTCAGAGAGTAGATTTCTCCTGGACTTGGTCACTGAACATGTCCAATGAGGAAAGGCCACATGTAATTCAATGGTCTCTTGGCTGGGCAAGTAAGCAATTCTACCAATTATGAAAGACCTGATTAAGGGTCAAGCTGGTAATTTTGGTTTGGGGCATGTTTTAAAACATTTGAGTAAGTTAACTTGTGTCTTGGCTTGGGCTGCTGTAACAAAAATGCCACAGATTAGGCAGTTTAGACAACAAACATTTATTTCTCAACAGTTCTGGTAGATGAGAATTCCAAGATCAAGGTACTGGTAGATTCATTGCCCAGTAAGGTCTCTCTTCCTGGCTTGAAGACAGTTGCCTTCTTGCTGCGTCCTCGCATGAACTTCTCTTTCCTTGGTGCAGGCACACAGGACTGGGGATGAGGCAGAGAAAGAGAACAAGCTCTCTGGTCTCTACAGGTAAGGATAGTAATACCATCATGAGACTCTACCCTAATGACTTCATAATTAACTCCCAAAAGCTCCACCTCCATTTACTATCACAATGGGATTTAAGATTTCAGCATATGAATTTTAAGACAACAAAAACATTCAATCCATAGAAGTCTGGAAAACTTTTTAATTTACTTGGCAAGAAAACTGGACTCAGTTCTTTGGCAATGCAGAAACACAGCCAAAAGAGCTGCCTTTAATCTATTTTTCACATTTTCACAGCTGGCCACTAGAACTTAATGGGTAAATGAGATCTCACCAGTGATTTGAACCACTTTAGCTCAGGAAATAGGGGGGAGAAAGCAATTCCCAGTTTTACTTGGAAAAAAAAATAAGCAAGTTTGTCCCTAAAAGCCCAGCACTGACCCATAGCCCTAATCAACAATCTCTTGGCTTTGAAAATCTATGTAAAATGTCCCCAGGCTCTTATCATTTTTCATAACCTTTATTTTAAAATCAACTCCTTGTTTTTGGACCCCAAGGCCTCTGCTGAAATAAACTTGATATATCTTAGAACAAAAGCATACACACGATGCATACTACATTATTATAGTAGTCAAATGTTAAATTTTTCTACTGCCTGTTTTCAAAATCTTTCATCTCCTCCTCCCTCAGCATCCCCATAAGAAATCCACATATTATTATTTTCTACATCTTTTGGATCTCCAGATTAGATGAAGGCATAGCATGGATCAAGGTTGAGAGCCATAGACTAAAATCCAGGTTTTGTTTTGTTTCATTCTTTATCTTATTGGCAGAAAATACACACACACACACACACACACACACACACACACACACACACACACAAATTTAACTCTCCACTGAGAATATAACAAGAAATAACGTTTTACCTTTTGTAGCACCTCCCCAGTGGAATTTCTTCTCACTTTCTGGGCAAAGTTTGTACTCACAGCCCTTACACATGCTGCAGCTCTTAGCATACTCTATTGTAATTGTCAATTTCCTTTACTGCCTTCCCCATAAGAATAAGATCTATGTTAGTGCAGAGACCCAAACTATTTTACATCCAGGACCTAGGACAGCAAGAGACACACCTATATATTCGGTAAATGCCTGCTGACCTAAATGAATGAATGATGGATGAATAGGCTCTCCTGGCAGTAAATGAAATGCCTCTGAATTAAAAAGTGCTGCCATCAGTGAGACTTCTCTTTCCTGGTATTTGCAACAGCAAAGGCCCTGCGCTCCCTGGTCCTTATCGCCTTCCATGTTGACAGGCTTACAGGACAGCAGAGTGTCTTGTGAGGCCCATCCAGATCATGGGAGATAGCTTTACTGGTGAAGGAACCCACAGCTCTGACCTCAAGTCCTGAGCTCTGACAACAGCAGCCAGCCATCAATTACCTACACAGGCCTTCCTTCATCTTCCTCCTGGCGCATACCCAGGGAGACCCTCTGCAGCCTGGGTCCTATACCATGAGAGAGGTCTCTCCCCACAGCTGTAACATCACTGACTCTTAAACCCATAAATTCCAGGATTGCAAATTCTAATTCAAAGACAGCCATGAAAATGATTACAAAAGGACATGCTGATGTTCTGGTTTAGAAAAGACATGTTTTCTCCTGATGCATTTGGATATGCTATTTCCTTGGGTTGACCCTTACTTTTTAGGTGATAAAAATAAACTTTGTCTGGTATTCATGTGTTCATGCATTTAGTCAACAAACATGGCCAAGTACCTCCTATGAGCCAGATCTGCCTCACACATCACTCTCTTTGCTAAGTCTGAGTTAATGATTCAGCCACAGCACATTTCACATTATTTTAATAATTATGTATTTGCTGCTTTTACTCCCCCTCTCTCTTGTAAGATCCCTGAAGAACAACTAAGCCTCATGAATGTCTGGATTTTCAGCAACCAGCATGCTGGCTGATGCACAGTAGAAGCACAGGAAGTAGGAAAGTGTTATTCGGATTCCCACATTAGCTATGAAATTCCACTCTTCAAAACTGAAGACATTTTCAGGAGTAAATGCTATATTTTTTTCTACAGGTTTTGAATAATGCACATGGATTTCCTGTTGTTATTTTTTGACACTAACACGTGCCTTCTTTTTGAATAGCTTCCTGTTGTACACCTATGTTTAAGGTAGATCTCACACCATAGTCTGTATTATCAGAGAATAACTTGGACAGAGGTCTACAACTGTTATGTCCTAAAAGGAAAATAAACACACAAACAACAGCAAAAAACACCCCCACTCTCTGTGAATACTTAGGAGTCAAATTTGGGATCCACAGGAATTTCAAGGCTCTAAGGACAAGCCAAGAGTTCAAAATCTGTGGGCATTTCACAATCAAGAGTTACATTGAAGTATCTAGTGTCCTTAGTTTATGAAATGGACCATAGTGTTACCAACCAAATGCCCTAAGTACGTTTGGGGTTATACATTATTAATTAATCTATGTGATTTAGCATGCCTAAAAGGGACCAGCGTAGGCCTGCGTCATCTCCAAAATGGGACGGAGTGTTGAGCCCCTCCATGATTTCTATGATTATCTTGCAAAAATATGTTATGTGCTCACTTGCAAAATAAACAGTGAAGTCTCTTATGAAGTGGCAGCACTTTGCTGCTGGTCCTATAGGTCAAACTGTGAGGTTTCGACATGAGGGAAAGGGCTGGGAGAGAAGGAGGGATGGGGAGAGATCGAGATAGATAAAGATGGGGTGTGGGGGAGGGGCTGAGAAATAGAGGCAAAGAGAGAGAGAGAGAGAGAGAGAGAGAGAGAGAGAGAGAGAGAGAGAGAGGAGAAGGGACAGAGAAGGAAGGAGAGAGGACAGGAAAGCCTTGAGGGAGGTACAGCTGATACTATAGATGCTGCTGAAGGTGGAGTGAAAGCAGAGCAGTACTCTGGCTTCTCTCAATTTACTGCCTTCAGTTACCCAGTGATTCCTCCATTGATTAATAAAGTCTGGAAAATGCAGTCTGCAGTCCAGGCACTACAGAGCAGACTCAGAGAAATGAGTCAAGCTTTAGAGTCCCAGAGACCCAGAGTGGACACTGCAGCTCTGGAGCCTGCACAGATCCTTTGAACCATAGGCTGGACCTGCAAAGTACAGTGACTGAAGCATTGTTTTTCAAGGAGCCACTGTTCAAAACAATTATTCTTGAAGATATTTATTTACCTTCATCAGAGTAATGGCGAATTGACTACAACGCCTTGTAATTACTCTTTACCTTCATGGACAAATGGGTGTTCAGCCAAAAATTTCTGCGCATCTCTGGGAAGCAGCTTGGGCTCACCTGGGACCACAGAGATTCCTGAAGTGCTGAAGCATCAGTGACCTCGGGAGAAGGAACTGCTGAGCTGGGACCAGCACACACTCTCCCCTGCTGGGTTCATTACAGCTCCAATTGGACAGAATATATTAACACCTTAGAGAACCTCTTTCCTCTGTGTTAGCTTGTGTGGGACAGAAGGAGGAGGAGGTGTTTCACTTTGGTTTAAATAAAAAGAGGATGCTTTCCAGTCTTATTCCCTGTTGGAATAAGAGGGTAAGAGCCAGAGGCATGAGCACCAGGCACTCATCCAGCTTCCCAGCATTGCCCTTAGTTCTGGACCAACCCCAATTCAGATCTTGCAATAAAAGATCTTGGGGGTAAATATCTGAGATTCAAGGTTTTTAGGTCCAGAAGAGAGTCAGCAAGTCAACTTGCTTGATTTAAGAGACCTTGTATAAATCTTGGTTCTGCCAATTTATTTTTAAATGACTTTGAGGCAGATAATATAAACCTCCTCAAGTCTCAGGGTTCTTATCTGCAAAATGCCATTCCTCACATTATTGGGAAGATAAATAGATAGGATCCCAGAAATGTGTGAATGCTAAATAAAGGCATGGATGTGTTCTTGTTAACTTTCTAAGAATGTGATTGAGATGGGTACCCTCGACTTGACTCAAAGTGATGATGGTGATAATT
Source organism: Eidolon dupreanum (assembly GCA_028627145.1). Taxonomy (NCBI): domain Eukaryota; kingdom Metazoa; phylum Chordata; class Mammalia; order Chiroptera; family Pteropodidae; genus Eidolon; species Eidolon dupreanum. The sequence goes on along the minus strand of CM053501.1, from coordinate 20,520,908 downwards.
TCTATAGTTATTTTGGTAGGAGCAAAGGAAATACTCTCTACATTTTAATTTTATAAACTGAAGTATCGAAGCATGGGAAAAAGTGTGGACGCTGCTCCTGAAATGTGGGGTCTTCTTCAGATGCTCCTTGCTTCTCTCCTTCTTTGCTTGGGAGAGCATTGCCTTATTCATAGTGGCCTGTGGAGTGGACATTTTGTTGATTCTTTACAAGTGACATGGAATGATGTTCTACTGCTCAGGAAGGTAGTTGATGGGCAGCTGCACCCTTCAGTCAGGTTTGTTCTGCTCTTGGCTGTCTCTCTAGCTGGTTTTCTCCCACTGCTATCCCTGGAACATAGTTTGCTGTCTACCAGTCTCCATGGCAGCTGCTATAAGAGTGACAGGATAGGCCACAGGGTGATGACAGTCATGTGATTGATATGTCAGGATCTGCCCAACTCTCTTGCACCATAAATCCTGCTCTCAACCATTTACTCCTGAGCACTGGATTTGCAGGCTGAGAAAACTAAAGACTTGTTCCAACCTTCTTTTGTGTCCACTCCCCTTTATTCCTTCCCTCTTTATTTTTCTCTTAGGTCTTCCCCACATATCTACTCTATAATATATTTAGAAGATGCCCATTTGTGTCCATCTCTCCTGGCTCCACCCTAATTCAAGCTACGATCTTCTCTCAATTGGATCATTGCAATGGCCTCCCTACTGGTCCATACAGATCCCCTCTAGCTCTCACAATCATTCTCCAAGCTACAGCCAGAGTGAGCTTTTACAATCACAAATCAGATTACATCATTTCCTTTTTTGAAGTTTTTTAATGGCTTCCCATTGTTTGGAGAATCAATGGCAAAAATTTTTAATGCAATCTCTGAGTTCTTGCAGAATCTGGCTGATCCTCATCTCTCTTTATTCTCATCATCCACTGGCAGCCATACTAGCCTTCTCACTGTTTTTCAGATGCACTGAGTTCTTGCCTCCCCCAGGTCCTTGGCACATGCTGTTTCCTCTTCCTGGAGTGCTCTTCAAAACCTCCCCCACCTCTCTTCTTGAAAATTCCTACTCATCTGGTCTCAGCTTAACTGTTTTTTCCCCCAGGGGAGGCCATTACCTACAGGATAAGCACACTACTTCTGCTGGCCTCTCCAAAATCAGTTGGTGTCGCTTGTTTTATGCCCTCCAAACCTGCTTTTCTTTTTCTTCAGATCCCTTTGTCATTTAATTACATGGGATCTCTGATAACTAGGTGTATGCACTTCATGAATGCAGGATCTATTCTGTCCTCTTTTCCACTGTATCGCCAAAGACTACAAAGGGATTGACACATGGTAGGCCCTTACTTAGTATTCACTGGATAAGTAAATGAATGAATGATGTTTAGCAAGAACAAGTACCTCTCTAGGTCTCATTTTACACATTCTGTAAATTGGACTGACTCCCGCAGCCCAAGCACCAAGGTACACCTACTGGACTGACTTAGTGTCCATCCTCATCCCAAACTTTTTATCCATAACTGGCAAGCTTGAAACCAATGTCTGGCCCAGGTATTTCATGCCTATTTGAAGATGAATTATTAAAACTGAGTGGTTCCTAAAGGTCAATTCAATACCTGACTCCTTTCAACCACAATGTCCTCCCCTTAGTTCATCATCCAATGTCTTGGCATATCTTATAGCCAAACCTGAGCAAATGTTACATCAGCAGAAGTTCCAAGTTTTCACAAAGAAACACTGCCTGCTCAAGTCAGTTGCGATGTCCCATTCATTCAAACGCCAACTCCCCAAACCCCATGCAACAGCTGGGGTATAGATGTCACAAACTGATAATCCAGACCTGGTTTGCTGGCCATTTCTGACTCACTCTGGGAAGACCTGGCCAATTTCAGAGTGTAGAGCACCCACCAGGGCTACGTAACAGAGGACTGGACTTCAATTCCTTTGGTCAGGCCTGTCTAATCATAGGAACTCTGAGGCCAGTTTTAATCCTTAATTATGTATCTCAAAGGCCAACCCTGACCACATTCACTGGGCATCGAGATAGAAACATCCTTCTTATTTGCCAGAAAAGGTCTATTTGACTTTTCAGTCTTTGCATTTAAACCCTTGTGTTTGTTTTGTTTGTTTTGTTTTAAGCAATTCTGGAGTTTCAAATACAACCCCTCAAGATGACACCTCTAACTGGAATGGTGGCTTTGCAAATTGATGTGACTATATTTAGCATTGCCTTGAGATGCTGAGTTAACAAACCTGTCCTTTCAATTATCTGAATTAAGTGTGATACCTTTTGGCCCAATGTCAACCAACACTGAATTCATGTGGTTCTAGATCAGGGAGTTTGTTCAGTGTTGTTAGGTATAGAACAAAAGAAACAGATGTTTGCATTAAGAATTGGACATAGGGTTGTCCTCTAAACATAATTGTCCTCTATTTCCAGCATGTCTAATGTTGTAGGATAATCTACATTTCTATGTGGCATTCTCTCTGACTTCATAGATTAATTTATCCTAGGAATATTTTTAATAACTTTTCTCACAGGAAATGTGTATAATTTTTCTTTTCCATTTATTAAACATAAATGAGATCTAGTTTTGTGCCAAGCCCTGTGTTATGCCTTTTGATAAAGAAATTGTGTTTTTATCTATGCCTGTCTCATTTTCTAATAGATGAGATAAAAAAAAAAGTAAATGAATGATGACTCTGCATTATGATACATATAATATGGTTATAAGCAAAATGCTGTAGACATTCAGAAGAAGGAGGTTTTAAAGCTGTCTAGGTAATCAGGGATGGTTTCAGAATGGTAATGATTTGAACTGGGTCTCATGTGAGGAATACGAAAGGGAATATTAGGTGAAGAAGAAGGCAAAATCAAGAGAAGAGAGAGCAAAGGATATAAACAGGAAATTTGTTAGGTTCGCCAAAGGAGGAATGCACAAGGCCGAAGGGGTTAAGCAAGATTTATTGTAGCAGAGTGACAGCCGGGCTGAGCTGCAGATGGCATCAGCCCCGAATGAGAGGGGATCTGAAACTTATAAGGGGCTTGAGGTGGGCTTTTTTGGTGGGAATATTTCAGACAGGTAAATTAGCTGGCAAGGAAGGAAAGTCCAGTGAAGTGGCAGGTGAGCATGTAGTGTTGCCAACCTGGATGCAAGGTTCGTTTCCACACAAAGGTAAGGGAGGAGTCTGGTTCCCACACTACAGGGGTACAATAAGGACCCTCCTGGAACTAACAAAATTGACAGAAAAAATTCTAAAAACCAAGGAGCACATGCTGATATGTTCAAAATTATGGTAATTAATTCCTATTAAACTAAGAAATTCAGAAAGATGGATAATGCCAATTATTTCTGAGAAGTAGAGGATATAGATACTGATATTGCCATTCTGTAAGACAATTTGTCAATATTTAGTCAAATTAGGTATACCAATGCTTTTTGGACAGCAATTCAACTTCTGAACCCCTATTTCCCTGAGAAATTCTCATTTAACTCCATTGTATCATAATTTGGGGTTCTGGAGAATTAAAGGCAACCCATTGCAATAAATTAAAATAAGATTAGCCTAACTCTAAACCTGAGACTATAAAAAGAGAGATACAGAAAGATGGAAAATGAGGAAAAGGTGTGACAAAGGCAAGGAAGCTGAGAGATAAGGTATATTGTTTTCTGACTATCAAAAATGTTAGTACTTTTGCATTTGGTATGCTTGGAAAGCAATGGAAGAAGGACTTAGATAGGTTGGAGAGAGAATGTAAAGGATCTTGTAAGTTATGTTAAAGAGATAGACACTATTTCACAGGCAGCAGATTTACAGGTTGAACAATAACATGACCATATTTGGATCTTAAGCTAATCACTCAATAGCAGCAGATTTACAGGTTGAACAATAACATGACCATATTTGGATCTTAAGCTAATCACTCAATAGCAGTTTGAGGGAAGAACTGAAAGGAGGTGATAAGTGTCATGCACCAAGGGCCAGTGGAATCTTAGTAATAGTAAGGAAGTTCTCAAATTTTAGCTTCATTTTCTCTTCCACAAATAAGTAAAATGACAATGACCTATGAACTGTGTACTAAGGTATCCAGAGCCTCACTTTTGGCAATCTAAAAGACTACAAAATACTGAAAGAGATTAAAGATTTGAATAAATGGAGAAACATACTGTGATAATGTCAGAAGATTCAATATTGTTAAGATGTCAACTCTCCACAAATTGATCTATGCATTCAATGTTATCCTAATTTAAATTTCTGTGAGCTTTTTTATAGAAACTCATACGGAAATGCAAAGCACATGGAATAGCCAAACTATAAAAAACCACTAGAAAACTGGAGAACTAAAGTTACTTGATTTCAAGACTTACTTTAAAGGTAATAAAGGATGATATTCATGTTAAAATAGGCAACTAGAGCAATGGAACACTAGAGAGTCCAGTAATAGGCCCGTATATGTATGAACAACTGGTTTTCAACAAAAGTGCAAAGGCAGCTCAGTGGAGAAATGCTAGTTTTTTTTTTTTAAATGATGCTAGAGAAGGTTAATGACCATATACACATGAATGACTATCCATACTGCACAGCATATAGAAAAATTAACTAAAAATAAATCATATGACTGAATGTCAAACTTAAAGCTGTAAAACATCTAAAAGAAAACAAAGGAGAAATTCATTATGAACTTGGGTTACCCAAAGACTTCTTAGATATAAGACCAAAAGCACTACCTATAAAAGAACAAATTAATAAATCAGCTTTTATCAAAATTTAAAAAAATCTGCTCTTCAAAAGTCACTATTAAGGAAAGCCACAGACTGGAAGAAAATGTGTGTCAAACATACATCTGATAAAAGCTTGCATCCAGATTATAGAAAGAACTCTCAACATTCAATTTAAAAAAATAAAATAAAAATTGGCAAAATATATCTGAATAGACACTTCATCAAAGAATATATAAAGTTAGCAAATAAGCACATGAAAGTAGGTTCAACATCATTAACCATTAGGAAAATGAAAACTAAAAGAACAATGTGATATTACTGCACACCTAAGGAAGTGGCTAATTTAAAAAAAAAAGACTATACCAAGTGTTGGCTAGGATATGGTAGAAATGAAACTAACATCCTTGCTGGGAGGAAGTTTAAAAGGTACTACTACTTTGGGGACAGTTTCATTAGACATTAAACGTGCACCATATGTTTCAGCTATGCCACTCGCAGGTATTGTGTTGCTGCAGACTTGAGGTACCGAAGGAAGGGGTACTAGGCTCGGGAGGTTGGAAGAAAATGCAGGGTGCCTTAGGCAATTGTGACATATCTCTTTATTCCAGCAAGAGCACAGCCCACCTCACAGGGTGGCAGTGCCTTTTTATACACAACAGTGGTGCACTGCCAGTAATAAGCCCGCACATGCATACCAGGCACATGGTTACATAAAGGAAGAAGTGCTGACTTCCACTCAGAAGTTAACTGCTAAGGTTGTCGGGAGGGAGCCTGACTACACCCATCTTTATTTCTTATCACAAGTATCTACTCAAGATAGATAAAAAATGTTCATACGAAGACATGTACATTCTGAATGTTCATAGCACCTTTATTTGTGATAGCCAAAAACTGGAAACAACCCAAATGTCCATCAACAGACGAATGAATAAGCAAATTATGATATATTTATACAACAGAATATGACTTAGCAATATAAAGGACTTTACTGATAGATACAGTAAGAATGAATCTCAAAAAGTTCTGTGGATTGAATGAAATCAAGCAAAAAGGTACATATTGTATGAACTTCAATTTATATAAAATACTAGAAAACCCAAAGTATTGCCTCAATTCAGTGACTCAGAGCAGATTAGTGGTTTCCTGGGACGATGATGGGAAAGTGAAGAATACAATGAGACATATACAAACAAAAAAACTTTGGGGGTGATGGGCACATTTATCATCCTGATTGTGGTGATGCTTTCACAAGTATATTCAAGTGTCGAACTTTAAAAATTGTGTATTTTAAACATCATCGGTTTATTATACGTCAATTATACCTCAATAGAGATGATCAAAATAATTTTTTTAAATTTTGAAAATGGAAAAGTAATGGTCAAGGAGTGCAGGGAAAGACCAGGAGATGCTAGGTGATGAAAGGCAAAGGGAAAATTGTATCTCAGGAAGGGGAATGGTCAGAAGCTGGAATGTTGACAAGAGGTCAGTCAGAAGAGGAAGAGTAATGTCTTCATGTGTAAATTGAAGCTAGTCAGAACAACTCCCTCATAGAAGAGTTATGAGGATTAATTTCAACTCTATGTAAAGTGCAGTGAGTGTAATACACAATCAATAAATGTTAGTTATTAGTATTAATGAGACATCCAGGCTAATGCTATAGCAGTTAAGATCATAGAATAATTTCCAGCTGGGAAGAGGGTGTAAATCAAGGCTGGCTTCTTGGAGGAGGTATTAGTTGAGCAAAATTGAACAAAAAATGAACAAAAGTGCAATGCACCGTCATTTAAATTTTTATGTCTCTGTGACCTCTTTGCATACCCACACTCTTTGTGACAGATTCAGTATGTTCTCATGTTGAATCTTCCCTCACCAGCTCAGCCCCAGTACCCAGCACAGTGCTGAACAGTTTTAGCCTTCAGTGAATGCCACAGTCACAAAGCCATAGAATTTTAGATTTATAAGGAATCTCACAGATCAGCTAGTTCAACTTCCTTATTTTATAAGCAATTTAATTTTATTTTAAATCAACCAAGCAAAAAGGAAAGACACTGAAGTAGGAGGCAGGGTTTTGACCTATGGTGCCCTTAAGGCAAACCTCTTAACTTTTGTGGGCTTCAGGTGTTTCATATATAAAACAAGGGCAAACTTACTGCCTGAGAACTGTGGGCTAAACCTGGAATCTCCCCATCCCCCTAGGTGACAGCACAAATTCTTATATCTTTCTCCTTTTAAAGTTTGAAGAACACTGGAAATTCAGGACAAAGGTTGCTTAATCTCATATACTGTCAAAAAAAAAATCTACAAGAGAATATACACAGACTTGGGGAAACCATGCTGGAAATTCTAAAGTCTCAATTTCAAAGCCAGCTCCTAAATGAGAATTCAGGGTGACCTTAAGTATGTCAAAGCATGCTGAACCACTTCTCTTTTTAACTGGATCTCCTCACGAAAAGATCCTTGATATCAAAGAATGAGCTCCTTGCCCTCACCACCACAGAAAAGACGACAGCATGCTCAGAAATGTATCAAAGATGCATTTGTAGTGTCTCTGGGCACCAAACATACTAGATTCTTATTATTTGAGGTAGTTACAGGCTACAACATCACAGCAAGCACTGGATTAGCAAGTACTGAATCACTGTTCCTAGGGTACAGAGTTAGGTTCCTGCAAGCCTCTGGTCACATGTCCATAAACCAATCATTATATAATCTGTTTTATGTGTATTTCTGTTTAAAGACCCCTTAGTTAATATATATTGATTCATTGTCATAGAACAGTATTATAACTCATGCCTGAACCAAGCTTACCTGATACTACAGCTTCTTTGCACTTAGGAACACTAGACAGTATATCAGCACTTGTGCTTGGGGACATTTTAAGTAGCAAAATCATGGATTTTGCTAAATAGAAAAGTACATTTCTTTAAGATATGAGAGCTGAAACAAGAAGGCAGAGTGTCTCCTTATTCATCTCAGTTGGAAACGTGTTAGGCAACTCAAATTTTTCACTGCTCTGAGTATCACTATGAATGAGCACAAAAGTACTATGAATATTGATTTGGAGGTTACAAATAAACTTTAATAAGCAAGTGGGTGAATTTTGCAAACACAGAATCTGCAAATAATGAGGATTCACTATATCTCTTGGTATTTAGCAGCATTGCCCCTTCTAAGCTCTGACACTTCTAGGAGTCTGAAAACTACCTTTTGCAGGCCCCCTTCTGCTTGGACTCTTAGATTCTGCCAATGACAGGAACTCACATCAGATGTGAAAGGTAGGAGAGAAGCAGAAACAATTATAATCTTTGGGCATAGGTGAGCAGGTTACATGGATTTCAGCAGAAGGCTGTGTGATGTTTTATGATGCTTTCCAAGCATTTTTCCATGAATCACCTGTTTGGGTGGCAGTTTCTTGTAACTGCTGCAACTGCCAGATTTCCTGGGGTCACTGATGATTTCTCCTGATTACCCCAGCTTTGCCAAAAGTTCCGTGGAGCACCTGTGATGTTGTGATTTATAATAAGAAACATATATTTGGTCTTCATCCCTGTTTCTGGCATAGATTTTCTAAAATCCTTGTAAATTCCTGTGATAAGAGCACTAGAGGCATCTTTTGATATAATGATTTGACTCTGGGTGGGCTCCTGGATGGCTCTTCAATGGGGGCTGGTCATCAGAAAAACAATGCCAAGATTAGAAGCTTAACATTTTCATCCTCACCCACTCCCCGTTATCCAGAGAGGAGAGTGGGGCTGGAGACACAGTTAATAATGATTATGCCTCTGTGATGAAGCCTCCATAAAATCCCAGTAGTACGGGGTCCAAAAAGTTTCCAGGTTGGTGAAAACATCCACATACCAAGAGGGTTATATACCACACCTCCATGGGAACAGAAGCTCCTGCATTCAGGACCCTCCCAGACCTCTCCCTATGTACCTCTTCATCTGCCTATTATCTGCATCCCTTATCATACCCTTTAATAAACTGGTAAACATAGGTAACTGTTTCTATGAGGTCTGTGAGCCATTCTAGCAAATTAATCAAATCAAGGACAGGGTAGTAGGAACCTGTGATTTGTAGTCCATTGGTCAGAAGCAACGGTAAGAAATTGAACTTGCAATTGACATCTGAAGGGGAAGAGGGAAATCCTATGGGACTGAGCCCTTAACCTGTGGGATCTGATGCTATCACCAGGTAGTGTCGGAATTGATTTAAATTGTAGGATATCCAGCTGGAGTTGCAAAGAATTGCATCGTGGGGAAAACACAACACTCCCACACATTCAGTGTCAAAAGCTTTGTACATTAGCATGAGTACATTAGTAATATAAGGGTTAAGAAGAGGCATAGGAGGAAAAACAGGTTTTTCCTATTCAGCACCTAATTCCCTTCATTAAGTCCCTTCCTGACAAGAACTTCTAGAGTGGCTTTTGGGTCTCTGCCGAAAATCCCAACAGCTGTATCTAACTGTATCACTCAGATAGATTGAAACCTACCAATTTATTTCAAAATAATACATTTGGGGACAAATGTTCCCATTGATTATCTGAGAAGCAAATTACCCTCTCAGCATCCCAATTTATATCACCTCGACGGTCATGTTCTGAAAAGTATGTCAAATGATTTGTGTTACTACATATTCAGTTAGAACTAACATTTACAGGTTGCCTATTAAGTTCCATTCATGATGCTAAGTACTGTAGAAAAATTATCTGATTTGATCCTTACCACAACCCTGTGGGGAAGGCAATATTAGCTTTTACAAAATGAGTCTCATAGAAGTTTAATTCCTTGACTGGGGTCATGAAAACAGTAAATGGTAGAACAGCGATTTAATTTCCCACAATGACCCCGCTGCTGCTTCCTACAAGTAAATCCTTCCAAATAATTCCACGTTCCTTCATTCTCGCCCACTACCTCAATCTCTCATTAGCCTTTAACAATTCAAGGGAGAAAGTTCAAGTCAGGTTTTGATCCTAAAAAAGAATAGTTTGTGTATTTTACATGTAATTTGAAGCTAATAATGTCAGAGGATCCATTTTCTCAATCACTGGTGCAATCATGAAATCAACGTGTACTAGAGATGACTGTGGTTTGTACATTCCACCTGGATCAGTCAGAAAATGATTACTCCCTTTTCAAACTTGCAGAGTGCAGGTGGGTATGGAGAATGTCTTCCCTGGATAAACCTTCATAAGGGGCACAATTTACTGACTTCCCTGCTGACTCTCGAGTCTCTCCAGGCTCTAAAGTGACACCACCACACTGTTCTTAGATTATTTGCCACTGCACTTGAGTTTTATTATAAGCTGAATGCCACATATTTGTTTAATAAACATTTGTGAGCACCCACTATGGGACAGGCATGATGCTCGTAACTAGAAGTGCTTTTGAAGTGGGAAAAAGACTTTTTACATGAAAATCTCATTTATGCCACCTGATTGACCCTTTCTGAGACTCTTAGAATCTTTTGAGAGAACATGAATGGTTCTCTGACCTCTTACTCAGTTACAATGAATGAAAAGTTTATTGTTATGGACTGAATGTTTCTGATCCTGCAAAAATTATTTGCTGAAGTCCTAATCTGCCCTTGAGGCTGCATGTGGAGGTGGGGCCTCTAAGGAAGTAATTAAGATTAAGTTGGGCCCTGATTTGATTGGATTAGTGTCCTGTTCCTTGGCTTCAAGGGAGCATGGAGGACATTTTCTTCACTTTTTCCATGGCAACACCTGCCCTGGGTTTCCCGGGAATGGAGGGATGAGAACTTTACTAAGAAGGTCAACTCAGAGTCCCTACAGAACTAGTACAGGCGAAAGTAACTAGGATACCTGAGACAGGGAAAGGTCTAACTTCCTCAGCTTGATGGATAAGGTTGGCTAAGCTGGAAGGCAGGCAAGTGTGCAGCCTCCTCCCCAGTATCCAGCATTCCTGCACCTTCAGCTCTGCCAAGGCAACAGCTGGACCTTCTGCAGAACATGTTGGTTTGATCGCCTTACCTACTGACTCACCTCAACAACAGCAATGAGGCCCCTTTATTTGTCAAAAGCCACCATGACAGAAATGTATCTAATAAAGGCTGTCTGCTACCCTCTGCGTCATACCACTTTTCTTATGCTCACTTTGTCTTGTGAATTGTTGTTAAGTAGTCACTGATTGAGTGAACAGTTACTTCTTCCCTATAATGTAATATGAAGGAGAATGGTGACCCCAGGACAGATGATGTTTTTATTAAACCCCCAAAACTTTCCTTTCTCACCATTCTCATTACATTCACAAAAGTTGAAGTCACACTGTCAGTATCAAATTTATTTCTTCACGTGGGGCTGGGGCTGGGCAGGTTTCTAATTAATTTACTGAGTTGAAACCTACCCTGGCTAAAATATCTGGAGTAGTTTCTGTTTTCCCAACCAAAACCAACAAATAGAAAGCTAAATTTTCAGATTTTCTTCAAAGTAGTAAATTTAGGGTCAAAATTCCCATTGATTTTTTATTCCTCAGGACTTGTTCCTTCATGTGTGAGCCAGGAGCCCTTAGGGTCTGCCACCTTAGTAAAATCAGTCATTTTATCTGGCCTCAATCTCCTCAGTTGTTGCAAATGTTCTAGAGGTGTGCTGTCCAATATCCTCATGTAGTTATTTAAATCAATTTTTTAAAATTCAGTGAAATTAGAGATACAGTTCCTCAGTTGCACCAGTCACATTTTAAGTGGCTTGTGGCTACCACATTGGACAGCAGTTACATAATATTTCATCATCACAAAAAGGTTCACTGAATGGTGCTGAAGCTCTAGTGAGGGCCACAGCAAAGATTTAAATGCAGGCAGTTTGTCCAGTGCTTAAGGGCACAGGTTTGGGATCTGATGAGCCTGGATTCAAATTACAAATCTCTCTTATTCACATCAGCTGTGTGACCCTGGGCAAATTGTTACCTTCTCTGAGCTTCAAGGTCCTCATCTGTTACATGGAAATAATGATATTCACAGGATAAATTGTAAAAATTAAATGAGATGTGACCCAGAAAGTGCTAACCTCAGACTTCAACACTTGTAGCCTTTATTCTTAGTATTCAAGTGCATTATGAGATAGGCAGAGCAGGTCATTTTGCTCGGGTGAGAATTCTAGAAGCTGAAAGTAAAGGACTTGCCTGAGAGATTTGCAGAGTGAAAGGTGGACTTAATGCATTAGGCACTTAGGAGTAAGATTTCCCATGTAGCTGACTTTCTTGGGCAAGTCAATTTGAGATCTTTCATTTCTGAAAGGTAAACAGCATAGGAGATCAGGAACTTGGCAATATCATCATCTGGGTAGAAATGCTGCTGGCAATAGAGCCAGCAGCCTGAGATTTTTGAAGGACATTCAAGAAAATATGAAAAAAAAAACTATTAAAACTATCTTATAACTGTAGAGTTGGTGTTCCTTTAAAAACATCTGACTTTTAGGGTTAATTAACCACTCATTTATTCAATGTTTGCTTTAACATTTATCACATGCCCACTTTATATTGGTGGTATTTTTGAAATGTGTGTAGAGGTGAGCAATGGAAAAGTGGGTGGGTGGGTGAGTGGAAAAGTGGTTTAGTTGTTAGGTAGATAAACAGATAGGTTTTAGCAGTTGGCTAAGGCCATGATGCAGAAGGCTTGGCCACTTGCTGATTTACAGAATAAGGAGGTAAGATAACGGAAGCCTCACCTGTCCAACTTTAGATGCTTAGGGTGAGAACACAGGAGAAGAGTCAGCATGTTACCTGAACAAAGGTGTTAAGTTCTATGCCATCGTGCACAGGGAAGCCAAAATCTGAAGCAACAGGTTTTCTCAGAGAGGGATTTATTCGTCAGACCAAAGTAGGAGACTGGACAAAACTCAAATCAGTCTCCCTCAACACTGAGAGCAAATTAAAAAGATAATGGTAGAGATAAATTGTACATATTTATTAACCCTAGTTCAGAAGTTTTGATCAGACAATCTTGAAACTAAGTTATCGAAGATAAGCAATGGGAAAGGTGAGAAAAAGTATAAAGGAATTCCAAGTTGGCAGGGTCTCACTGGCCAAGCACAAATTACTAAGCCCCCCTTGCTTCTCAATACTGCCTGCAAGGACCAGGTCTATGCACAAAGTTTCCAGCCACCCAGCAGGGTTAGTTCAATTGTTAGCTTTCTGCACCTGTGTAAACTTCTGGGCCCAGTATGATCTGACTTGGTCTGATGGCCTCTGGGCCCTGTGAGGAGGTCTACTGTCATCGACCAAAAGGCAAAAACAAACAAACAAACAAACAAACAAACAAAAAACCTAGGAGGAAAAATCTGTTAGGATGCAGTTTCATTCTTAGGGCCCAGTTTCAAGTACACCTAGATTTTGTTCCTTGGTTACTCTATATTACCCACGTGGCCTCCAGAATACCATCATTTAACCTCTTCATGTCTCAGTTTAATAGACGAGGACATCTATACAATTTGACTAATGATGTCTGCTAAGCCTATGTCATGGGTTTATATTGAAAATCATATGAACTCATGTATATGAGATGCTCTGTAACTGTGGTCTTTCCCTCCACCAATTCCCTGTCCTACCTTTCATCACCCTCTAGGTGATAAAGCCAGTACACTGACTCTTTCATTTAGTATTTTTGCAACTACTATTTGCTTATCCTATATCATCCTCCTTTCTTCCTTACTAACAGAAGCCTAAGTAGGAGCCTAACCTATCAAAGTTAATCACAATAGCCCTGTCCCCTGTCCAGAGTCCTTTGCACGTAGGGAATGACTTGGTCTCGACCAATGAGATATAAGGCAAACTGGCTGAGGCAAGTGATGTGGTAAAAGTTTATGTTTTCTTGGTAAAAATAACTCAATTGACTCAACCTTTCTTCCTGCCTTGTAGTGGAAATTACGGTTGGAGCTGTGGTAGCCATTGTGAGATCATCACGAAGAGGCTCAGGGACTAGCAGAAATAACATCCCAAAAGTCATAGAGCATATTAACTAATACCTGTAATTACCTGACTCCAGTCTTCTTGATATATAAGAAGAATAAAATCCTTATTTATTTAAGACAATATTGTTAGGTTTCCTGTTACTTGAAACAGAATACAAACCATATTGACTCTGGCTCTAGCACCCGTGGGTAACTAGTCAATAACAAGTGCTCGAAAAGGCTTGTTGAATGAATGATTAGATGGATGCATGAATGAATCAATGAACCACAGATCTTTATACCCTCTGCAAAACTCAGCTCAGGGCCTGACATCTAATAGGCCATGATACATATTTGTTGAATTAAATTGCGGAATCAAAAGTTATTTGGCAAGTTGAGGAGAGGGGCCAGAAGTATTTCTCTGAAAAACCCAACTGCCCTTTTAAATAAAACAACAAAAACTGCCAGATCTTTGTGTTGAAAGTAATAAGAAATTGAGAACATCTAGTGCCCAAAAGCAGTGCTCCAATTTAGAAAGCCTAAAATAATATCACTCATCACTCTTGTCTCCTGGCAAAGTACAAACTAGTGGCTTGGAAAATTTCTCTGATCTGGAGGGTAACACAGACATTAGCCTAAATAAGAAAAGCCTTGTGCCCTGCTAGGCCTGTTTCCCAAGAAGGTTTTATTCAGACTCAACAAAGTCCAGAAAATCACAGGGCATTTAATTTCAAACAATTGCTGTGAAAAGTCAGATGCAATAGAAATGCTGAGCAGCAGAGTGCATTCCCTCTGCAGACAGATCAACTCCCTGCAGCTGCCCAGCTGCCAGCACAGGGCATGAAGGGCTCCCTAAAGGAGAGGCTCGCATTGCTTCCTAATCTCCCTCAGTCATCCTCCTGTCTTCAGCAGTAGAGACTCAGGCCCACCAAGCCCTCCCATGGAGATAGTATGCATATGGCCTGGCCTTCCCTCCAGGGAAGCATCATCTCTCGTCCACTTTGTCCCCCAGAGGAAAATGGGGATGGGAAAAACATCAGGCAGATTACTGAACATGAATTATTAATTCTTATTAGCATATGAAAATGTTCTCAGTGACAAGCACTGCCGAAATATTGCTCATGGCAACCAGGCCCACGTGCAGAGTCGGCTAGATTCATATGCATGGAAACTAAGCATATGTTCAAATAGAGTAGCAATGATTATGGAGTGGCTACTCTGCCCCAGACACAGTATTCATAATGTAGGTACAGAGGTAGCAGAATACAACTGTCAAGCACATGCTTCTGAATTAGACAGACAGAATTCTGAGGCCAGCTAACCATCTGTTATCTGGTTCCTTCCAAGATCCTCATCTTTCTCATCAATAAAATAGGTTTAGTAATATTTAAGCCCCAAAGCTAGATAAGGTTATTAAATAAAATCATGTAGTTAAAATGTTTTGCAGAGTGCGTAAGTATTTACATGGATGATAAATATGCATGCATGTGCACACTCACACTTATTCAGATACTATACTTTACAATACTCCACAAAAGAGAAAACTGAGGCTTGGAGAGCAAATATGAAAGGTGCCAGAGCCAGAGCTGAAGCCCAGGTTCCCTGTCATCACTGCCTATGTTCCCTCTCTGGACCCCTCTCAAGAGGTTGGTTCAGCAGACAACCACACAGGAAAAATGCTGCTCTTGGAAACAATAAAAAGCCTCTTCCAGTTCCTTCCCTTCTCCTTCCTGTCCCCAGCCCTACTCTTAGTTCTGGATGACACCTGAGCCCAGACATCACTCAGCTCTCTTGGGGGAGTCCTCAGGGATAAGGAGCTGGCTAAGCTGAAATCAAGTGGAAATTAAAAAGGGCCTCAGGACTGCAGGCCAAGCTTCATTAAGACCTAAAAAAACTTGCCACAAAGCTGAGCACAGGCACTTGTGAGCTTTGTTTTCTTCTTTCTTTTGTAGCAGCCTTTCATATGATTCCACGTCAGGAAAGCCAATAGTGAACCTAACCAGATGAAGAGAGAGGGCTGGAGGCAGTAGCCTGGGATGATTGCAGTCATACCTTCCACACCAAAATGGACTGTGCCTGCCTGAGGGTAGGATGGTCCTTAAAAAGGCAGAGCACAAGTCAGTGGGGCTAAGATCACATCTGAGCTCATGTGAGTAGTAATCACCTATCAAACATTAGGATCAGCAGCTTAGACTGTAGACAGGGAGATCAATGGGGTGAAGAGAGAGGTAAGTGGTAGCAAGGATCTAATATTTATGATGTGTCAACTCTCTACGTAGGTTCATGGGTAATGGTCACTCCATCCATGCCCAACCACCAGAACAATCTCACCTAAAGACCTCTGAACACTTTGAGGATCAGTAGACCAAGGAATCCAGGGTAGTGAGCATTTGTAGAGTTTATGGCTGTTTACTTTCCATTTCACCTTTGATATTGGCATCTTAATTTCCTTTTGGGAAATTGCTTCTCTCCTACGAGGTATAGTCTGGAATAGCCAAGAAACAAAGGTCAGATCCCCTGCAATAGAATATCACTCTTGAGCAGGGACAAAGAGCATGAAGATGGTACATGCTCATTTATTCTTGCAGCTCTGCTCTGGTGGAGCTATCAAAATTCATGTTACCTAGACTCTTAAGTCTCCTTGGCCCTTGTTCTTTTTGGCCTTTTTTTGGAGGGGGGGGCATTTCAATCATTCCTTGGAGCTCTCCCTTTTTCTCCAAATTATTGTAAACAATGGTAAAAATAGCTAATTATGTTATTGATGATGATCACCTAGAATCACGTCATCACTATAGATTAGCCATGCTGCTGCTAATATAGACAACATAAAGCAAATTAAGAATTCCAGGGCAGCAGGCTAGGGTGGCTACAATGGACAGGGACATGGAAGAAGCAAGATTACAACACCGATGATAAGGCAGTGTGGGGAAGTAATACGTAAGATAGAAATTTTACATATAAATTTGAGCCAAAGTATGAGAATATTTGTATCTAATGTAAATGCTCACCTCACTATTGCGGGTGCACTTAACAATCATCAGGTGGACAGATTGATCCTTTTCTTGATATTATTCACCTTCCTCTGCTAATACCCAAGTATCCACAACAGGACCCAGTGAACAAAACAGCAACTAGGGTCCTAAGGATGAAGGCTAAGAACGGGCTCAACAGCATGGACTTCCTCTCGCCAAAGCCCTCCTATGAGCTGTGGTCATTCTAGACTGACCAGCATACTGACATCTGTAACCAACCCTGGACACGAAGGAGCACCAATATGATAACATACCTTTGGAGGTCATTCAGCTACCTGGTGGCAGTTTAATTACACTGGGCCCCTCCTGTGATGGAGGGCTTTGCAGTTTGTCCTGCTGGAGCAGACTATTATTGTGTGTTTGAATTTGCTTCTGCTTCCTGGCCTGTCAGGCTTCTGCCAGCACTGTCATCTGTCAAGTTACTGAATACATTATTCACTGTCTCACACAACATTGCTTCTGACCAAAGAATGTACTCCCCAGGCAGAGAAGAAAGGCAATGAGCTGATGCCCATGCAATCCACTCTTATCATGAATCCTATCACCCAGAAGCATCTGACTTCACAGACTGGTGAAATGGCTTACTGATGGCTCAATTACAGTGCCAGCTGGAAGACAATACCTTCAAGTTTGGGTGCTGCCTTTCTGAAGGCTGTGTGCCAGTGTCCAGAATATGGTGCTATTTCTCCCACAGCTGGAGCACGGGGGTCCAGTATCAAAAAAGGGAAAGTTAGAAGGGCATCTGCCATGAACATACCTAATGGCAATTTATAAATATTTTACTTCCTGGACCCATTAGGAGAGAGAGAATGGAATTGGTAGCTGAGACAGTTCCCCGGATATTTCCTGCTATTCATTACCCTGTTGGCTGGGATGACTGCCTGAAGTATCAAGGGGAAATTGGGCTATTGCACAATAGGGATTAGGAAAAGTACAGGTGGTGCTCAGGGGATCTCTGGGAGAGCCATACCATTCAGACCTACAGTGAAGGTGAATGGGAGATGATGCACAGGCAGGTACTCCAAGGGCTCAGAGCACTCAGGCTGCAGATTCAGGTCACCTAACCTGACTAAGAGCCCCCCATTGACTGAAGTGCTGGGAAAAGATGAGAAGAAGTGGAATGGGTATGGGAAGAAGGAACCGTTACAGACAGGTGGAACACTAGCTACAACTTCATGAGCAGTTCAAGCATTCGTTCAGTCAACAAATATTTATTGAGCACCTGCTATGTGCCAAGCACTGTCTGAGAACAATGGACAAATTCATGAATAAAAAAGACAAAAATTTTATTTTTTCCTGGAGTTTATGCAGACAATAAGCCACATAAATAAATTATATATATATATATATATATATATATATATATATATATATATATATAATTCTAGAAGGTGATAAGGAGCACAAGGGAAAATAAAGGCAGAGAGAGAAAACTGGGTGTTGGAGGAGGATTTAAATTATATAGTCAGGACAGGTTTCTTGAAGAGGTGACATTTAAATAAAGACATAAAGCACTTTTGAGGGAGTAAGCTATGTGGATATTCCCAAGCAGAAGGGATAAACAGTGTACACATCCTTGACAAGCCAGCCATGTTGGAGAAATAGTGAAGAGGCCAAGGTGGCTGAAGTAGAGTAAGTGAGAGTGATAGGGTTATGCTCAGGGAATCAAGGGCACCAGACTTAGATACCCTGAAGGCACGATGAGGAGTTGGCTTTCTAGCTGCAAAGTGCTGGGAGCCATGAGGGGTTAGGGCAGGATGGCAGGATGGCATCTCACAACCTTTTATCAGGTTCATTCTGGCTGCTGTGTTGAGAATAGACTGTAGCTGGTTAAGACGAGGAGCAGACAGGCAAGTTAGGAGGCCTTGGCAGCAATCCTAGCAAGAGCTGGAGGTGCGTGTATCACGCTTATAACAGGGAAGGGGTGTGGAGTGGTTGGATTCTAGATGTACTTTGAAAGTAAAACCAATGAGACTTGCTGACAGATTTGATATAGTATTAGAGCAGTTAGGGATATGTTTGAGGTTTCTGGCCTAAGCCACAGAGATGGGAAAATTGTACAGGTTTTAGGGACAGATCAAAAGCTTACTTTGAACAGTAAAGGTAGACATACAGTCATACAAGTGAAGATAGAGAGGGCCAGGTGGATATAAATAAGGTGTAAGGCCGATGTCAAATATACATTTTTTAAATTAATTTCCACTTTCTTTCTTTTTCTTTTTGCCTCACATGGTGTGTAGGCTGAGTGGGTGATAGTTTAATTAGTTATCTACTTCATAGACTGCAAAATATCCAGACAGGCTCATGCAGAAGTAGAGCCAAAGTAAATATCAAGCAGAGACTCTGGATGTGGAGCTGGTGGCATGATTGATAGAAGTTTAATTTGCTCTTTTTTGGTAAAGAGATGGGAATGTTTTCAGTCATACCTAGGATATTGAATTATGTTGAATGAAGATTTTTTTTTTTAATAAACGTATGTAGGAGAAGAAATGTGGCTATAGATGTTGCACTGCAGTGGACAATTGTTAGATTCTGGCTTCAAAGCACTTGTTCCATCTACCTCTGCTTCTTTTTCAAGTTATGAACCCCAGGTCTTTCTTTTGAACTAAGGATAACGATAGTGAGTGCCTGGGGCTTCAGCCCAGGTTTGCAACTTCCACCTTGGGGGAAATGAAAGCAGCCTTTCAGCCTGCATCTTGAAAATAATGTTTGTGACACTTGGATGAGACTCAGTCTTCAATTTACCAACCATGGTCTATATGTGGAGCATTTGTCTGGCTTGCTTTTCCCTCTGAATCTGATTTATCCTTCTTTTCTCTAATGCACAGAGCTCTCAGCCCCGAACCCAGTCCAGTTGACTGTCCTTTTGTCTTAGTTCCAACAGAGTTTTTCCATCCAACCAACATAGTTGATGAAACCCTGACTGTTGTTCTTTATTGGAATTTACCTTCTTGGAAACGTCCCAAAGGATCAAGTTGAATGGAGATGCACAGGCAAAAACATCTCCCAGGACAGAGTCAGGCTGGGCAGACAAATATCCTGACACCTGTAAAATTCAGACTATGACAGAAACAAAGTGTGAAGTGGATATTAAGAGTCAAAGAATGGTGGAAGGGCTCAGAGATCTGGGGGGAATAAATTATATATTCAGGACAATGGGCTAGTGAGAGAGCTAAGAGGATGCCAAGGTAGAAGCTGGGAATGTGGCTCCTGGCTGACTTTGTTTCTCTCCTCTGTATGGAGTCACATGGATAATCTGGATCCATTTAAGTTCCTGCAGACACAATAAACATCCATTGTCTCAACTTGAATGGCTGCCCTGGTTCTATGATTTTGACAGCCCTCAGAAAGTAAATATTATGTAGCCAAAAGCTTTAACTACACACACCCTGTTCAGATCTTTCAGAATGGACACCTGGATCACAATTAGCTATGCTCTTTGCACATAGAGCTTTGGAATCTTGGTACCTACTGCTGTGAAACCAGTTTTCACCTATCCCTGTGCTATACTGGCCCTAGTTCAGTGCCACCCTCACTGTCCCTCCCTCACTGTCTTGGAAATGAACCGTTGCTATCAATTTCCTGTCCAGAGTGACTTTCAGGGACACGCCAGGGAGCATTTTATTGAAGTTGGGAAATTGGAAAGCATCTCAATTTCTCTTGCACCAAGATTTTATTATTTTCTTTGAAGTGAATTTTCAAATACTGCAGACAAGTCTATGCTCAAATAGAAGTATGAAAATGCATGTAAAAATCAAAAAGAAGAGGTATCTTGGTTGTCCCGTGTTTTGTATCCTTCATGCCCTTGCTTGCCTGCCTCACATATGTTATGGAAAGAGTACTTCTGTACACCCACAAGCAAATAGCCAAACAGAGCACCAAAATCCCAGAGAAAAATTACTCTGAGATTTTTTAAGTCTTATTTCATTTACCAATTTTAGCTATTTATCCTTTGCAGACAGTAGTCATTCTAATAAAATACTGCTTATTTTTATTAACATTTTTCTATATTTTCTATGATGAGCATGTATTATATTTATAATAAAATAAAGCAAGCTATTTTGATTACCCACTACAGGCCTCAGCTATATAGAAATAATAATAATAATAATTGTTATTATTATTATTATTATTATTACTATTATCATCATCTTGGACTTAGAGGTGACATTTTAGTTCATTAAGAAAATTTCCATGACAGATGAGGATTCTTTCAAGAGAAACTCTGATAATCAGAGTTGAGAGTTTTCATTTGCCATTACCAGCCTTCTGAATCTAATTAGAAAAATGTCCCAAGACAGGGTTAGGTCCAAAAGTGTTTCCCTCTGTTGGTCTTTCCTAACCCCCACCTTCTGGTATACTGAGGAACTGATTGAACTGGAATGCCACTAAATAGCCTTGGCCTCAGTGTTCAGTGGTACCTGGGACAAAAGAACCTGGACCTAGGCCTAGGACTGGGTGAGCCCTATCACCTGTGTAGCCAGGAAGTCATAGCTCTTCCTATATACCTGGCCTGCCCAGAATCAGCAAGCTAAAGCACTCCCCTCTGCCTGAATTCTACTCTACTTTCCCCCAGTTTCCCTGCCTCATGCCTCAGTCTTTTCCTGAGCTCTAAGCCCTTCCCAGAATACCAAACCACCAAAAGGAAATCTCCATTCCTACTTTGCTCTTAGAGTCTTTGCAGTCCTCCATCCTGTTCCATTCCTGGAAGTTTACTGGACCTTGCTGTGAATGGAGAGAACTTGCCTAATTGAGATCAACTCCACCTCATCTCTCAAGCATGTTGTGAGTTCTCTCATTGAAGATGGTTCAGATGCTGCTGGTATAGATTTCTGCTCTACCACACCTGAGCTTATCATCACCTTTAAACACTACATCTCAACCTCTGGGGCAAAATTTAGACACTGGCTCAATCTCTCTGACCTCCCTGTAGCCTAGTGATCTATCTGGTCTGCTCCTCCTCCCTACTGACCCTGAGGGGCCACAATTCTCAGTGTACCTCACACACATGAAGCTTCTCAGATATGTGCAGATAAAAGACAATGTAGCCTGGTCAGCAAATGTTTAGTTTTCACCCCAGACATTAGCATTCTATGTATCTCATGTTCTACGGATGTATACATAGGCAGCAGTCACTCAAAGATCTTGTACAGGGCTCATTTCTCAGCAATCCCAGACCTAATCCCTGCTCAAGAATAAAACACAGCCTTCACTGTGACCAGAATGGGAACTATTCACTTTCTATCCAGGGCATCAAAAGCCAGCAGTTGTTTGAGACCTTTGGCAAGGATATCTGGCATTCTTTCTAGCTCATTTGTTGCTATCAAACTCTTGACTTCAGTCCACCTGGCATCATTTCTTGACAAGTCAGCTTTTCAGTGCTGGGCTTGTTACCATTCCCCTCCATACAAGAGATAAAGCTACTCCTCAGTTTAGAACCAGGGTCCTTTGGCCCCTAGAAATCATGTCCAGCTCAAAGAAAATGAATGGAAGGAGTACAGGACAAAGCTTGGAAACCCTTAGTCACTGGGAGATGGTTTACATAATGCTTTCTTTTTCTACAAGGCAGCTTAGATGGCAATGTGTCAGGAAATTCCACAGCTTTCTCCAACTCTAATGCTAGAGAAAGTATAATGTCCTTGGGTAGGAAAAAAAGCTATGTTTATTCTGAAAGGAAGACAATAATTAAAGTCCCTGTGAAGTCAACATTTTTCACACTCTCCACAGCAAGTGTATTTTATTAAAAGAGAACTAGAACTTAGCTATCAGCTGAGTTAATATATAGGCTTAGAAGCTGCAATTCACCAAGATGGGTCTGAAGAGCCAGCCACGTGGGGTCAGGAGACCAGCAGAGTATATTTCAGGGGAGCAGAGCCAATAAACACCACCATCTCAGCTTCTGCTATGCCTTACACACACACACACACACACACACACACACACACACACACACACACACACACTTAAAACTGGACGTTATCTGGTAAAAGCATTTAAAGTGAATACTTTATATTATTATCTCTATCCTACCCAGTTTATCTGCCTGGTCATTGTGATAAAATCTCAACCTTTAGACCTATCTAATAAGTCTCCTTTAATCTAATCCATAGTAACTTGATTTAATGGAGAGCTAGTGATAAGCTAGATAAAATAACATGATGAAAATCATCTACTCAAAAGTGCTAAATATTGTCTCAAGCACAAAGATTATACTTCACAGGCCAGCATTCAACTTGCTCCATAATCTGACTCTGACTAACATCTCCAATTGCATTTTTCATAACTTGAATTTTGAGGCATCTATTATTTTACTCATCCACACCCTTCTTATTTTATGCTTCATAATTTATTCCCTACCACCACTTTTTTTTCACATGTGCTCCTTCCCAAGACCAAGATGTGGTTTTAGAAGTGACATTCATATTTTTACAAGATTTATGTTTTCACAAGATCTCTCCCTTTCTGCTCCCAATAGTTGGTAGTTGGTACAGGGTCAGGCACTCAACCTGAACCGGGAAATTGCATTCAAGATTTTAGATCTTGAATCAGAATCTGGGAGGTATGCTACCAGGAGAGCTGGTGTCATGTTTCACACAAGGAGGAGGACAGTCTAGGAGAATAAAAGTGAAAATCTGAGAGAATTGGAGATGGGATGGTAACAGTGAGTCCTGATGATTTTCAAACCTCTTATCCCATTTGTCATTATGACTGGATAAACTTTTGCCTGTCACACAATTGTGTGAGCCTTACTGTTCATTTCTATTTTTACCTAAGCTACGGCATATTAATTTTTCAGTCACATGCAACCAAAGTAATTCTAATTAATACATATGATATATGATTTTCCACCCATTTGCCTGCCTCTGTAGGTGCTGTTTCCTCTCTGAGGATTTATTGCCTCATCTCTAACTCACAGAATCATACCTTTCTTTCAAAACCAAGTTTAAATGCCAAAGCCTTAATTAAAAATGGTAACCGACATTCACAGCTGAAGTGATCAAGTTCTCTTCTACTCTATTGTACTTACTACTTCTTTATGGCAGTTGTATTTCTCCTATAATAAAAGTATATGTTCTTGCCTGATCCTATCTCTTATCCTCCATTCATTGTAAAGTTTCCTAAGGGCAGAGATTGTGTGATCATTGGTTTGCTATTTCCCATAATATCCAGCACTAGAGTGTCATGTGAGAAGAAATAATACTTTAACTTTCTTTTAAATTATATTGCCATCTGATTCCTCCATATCATGGGAACAGAGTCTGGAAGTAGTTAAGTTTCCTAACCAAACAAACCCCACTTAACAACACTGTGTTCTAAGCATGAGTTTCAGCCCCTGGTAGAGGCACTTCACTCATGGCAAGGCCTCTCAACAAACAAGCCCTCTTTTCAGTTCTTGCTCAGAGCAGATATGCAAACATATTCCTTCTGCAGAGCAGCAGTACAATGGGGACCTCCCTTCATTGTGAGCCACTAAGAGGTCATGGATGATGTCTCTGGTGAGCTATCTAACTGGTACTCCTCACTGAATTTGGGGCCAGGATTATAAGATAAAATCAACCTAGGACATAGACTGTAACAAAAACCAGCAATCTGCAGAAGTTGCTACCCTAAGGAATCATCAAGATTCCACCACTTGAAAGATCAATAGTGCAAATTAAACAAATCCTGTGCTTTTACTCATGTTGTTGGGCTACTCTTGGAATGGCCCATTCCAACCCCTATTCCCTGACTATTAAGGTCTTTATTTTTCAGGATATCCCTCAAAACCCAAGTCTCCCTTAGATATTCTCTCTGCCCCCACCACTGGGACACTCTCACCCTCTGCCCTACCTCAGCACTTCCTTTCCCCTCTGTTGTAGCTCTTACAGATTAAGAGTGCACATCCTACTTTACTTTTCATTTTTAGTGCCCAGATTGTCTTCCCAAATAAGGTACAGGCTGGAGTTTGTTCTTTTCAGTGGCCTATTTCCCAGCATGGAGCCTGGAACAGATTAGGTACTCAGTCAATATTTACTGTTGACATCGCCAGTAATTAGATGATGACAACAGGAAATATTTATCTTCTTGCATTTAGGTAAAACTGAACCTGATTAAGCAAGTCAGATAGGTGTCTGGGCAACTCCTACAGCATTCCAATGGAGGAAAAATTCATGACTTATCTCGGCAAACACTTAGAACTCCAGTGTAGTTTGTTCAGTGATGATAAATATGTTTGTATTATCATTTTGTCTTTGATCTGCTATTTGTTTTGCTGTGCTGGATTACAGTATCTTGAGCAGTTAGATATTATTATTACCATTTTTTAACCTCCACTGTATCTAACAGAAGATAATAAGCAGAGTAGAAAAGTAATAAATGATTGATTAATTCATTGACTCAGTTAATAAATATTTCCTCAGCTTTCGCTGACTGCCAAAGATATATTAACCAGAACAATTTTCTTTAAGGGTTCTCAGTCCAGTAAAGGAGGTATTGCAATTTACTACAGTTTGTTGATTATGAATTTGAATCACAATGGAGACATTTACCAGGCCAAGATGGAAACAAGGAAGGAGCAAGGAATTCTGCTCCAGGAACTGCTTCACAGAGGAGTGGGTATTTGAGCTGCATTTTGCAAATACATTGGCTAACCAGAGGAGAAAAACTTTAGGCTGATGATTGTCTTTAAAAATGTCATCATTTCATACCTAAATACATCATGGCTATGTTTGCCTGGCAAAACTAACCCATAAAATGCCTTACATACTACTGCATTTATCTCAACCTTGCTTACAGCATGGTGATGTGAAGACAGCCATCTACAAAGCATCAGAGTGTTGTGTTCTAGATCAAGCATTACAACTGTGAGAAAGTCTCCTCCCCTTTCTGAGTCTTAGTTTCCTCACCTGTGAAATAGGTATGATAATCTCATTCAAATGAAAATTCAAGTAGAAAAGGATTTTGAGACTCTAACATAGCCCCTACATAGGTTTTCTTTCTTTTGTTCTGGTGCAAATACTTTACCATTATCGGAGGTTTATCATGACCTATTGCTTTAGTCTCACTTTCTGCCTCTCCTTCAGAGAGCTCATTGCTTTCGTGTTGAAAGGAAAACTACAGCCCCAACACTAACCTAAGGAGGAGTGGACAGAGCAATGGTGTAGAAGAAGCAGTTAAAATATAAAATAATAGCAAGGGCCTGAAATTGCCCCTGACTGCCCATTGCTGCTTTAGTTTTTATAGTCCATTAAAACCTACAATCACTGTAATGTTTATGCATTATTGGGGAGATAAATTGCATAATTTTCATTTTGCAATTTAAATGTAATTATGATCTTACTAATGACTAAAACCTGAATTTGCTAGACTATCAGTTTTTCTAACCCTTGCCAAAATTATAGGTAATTACTTAAGGCTTACAATAATTATAAGTCCATCTCTTAAATAATTAATGTGCACTTTCATGGTACAAAACAGCTAGTAATCAAACGACCTCTGCTTACACTGCAAACCCATGCAATTAGGCCTATTGTGTAGATCTATGGAAATATACCCATTTGCAAAAGTCCCTTCAGTTGGCAAGCTGAAACACAGGGTTACTGTGCTCTATAGCATCAAATAAAGGAGAATTCCCCTGCTGCCACAAGGCTAGGAAAAGAAAGTAATCTATAAAGTGGTTGTAAATTCAATATTAATCTACATGGTACCATGGTAGCTGGTGGGAATTAAGCTGCGGAGGAAGAGGAAAGTGAGGAGTGCTTTCAGCACTGGACTTGCAGAAATGGGGAATGACCTAGTTCTCACAAAGGAATAAAGTGTGAGGGGTTGGGGAATTATCACCTGCCTTTTGTTCTCTCTTTTCTTCTTTAGAGAACATGCTAATTTCATCAAATAACAAACATAGATCACTGTGCTGGACTTTGAAGTCACAGGGATGAATAAGGTGAGCTTTCTGCCCTTGAGGGATTAACCTACTAATGTGTGTTATGAGATAGGCAAACAGAAAATTAGAATATATTCTGATAAGTGCTATGATTTCCTACAAAGTACTGGTAGTTATGAAAGTGCTGAGCCATGAATAGTGTTTCTCACTATTTATTATTGTACTCACAAAGAGCTTTCAGAGGTTCCTGAGACTAAACTGATACAATCAGAAATGTTCCATGGATCCATACACTCACATACCCACTCCTGCCCCAGGGTTATGGTTCACAGTGAGTCAGAGCAATGACGATCATCTATTAGTCACAATGCTAAATGTTCTTGATTTAAGAAACGTTGGAAAAGGAGTTTGTAGAACCATCTCCTTCTCAACATTCTGTATTCATTATTTCCTCCCTCCACATCTCTCTCCTCCAAGAAGTCTTCTCCAAATACTATAGAGCCCCTTGACTTTTCTCTCTTCACATAACACTCAAGCTTGTTTAAAGGGTGTTGCAATTGTTAATTTTATGTGCCAACTTGGCTGGGCCATGGTGCCCAGATATGAGGTTAAACATTATTCTGGATGTTTCTTTGAGGTGTTATTGGATGAAATTAACACTTAAATTAGTTGATTTTGAAAAACAGATTGCTCTCCCTAATGTAGGTGGGCCTCACTCAATCAGGTGAAGGTCTTAACAAAACAAAGACTGACCTCTCCCAAGCAAGAGGAAATTCTCAAGTAGATTGCCTTAAAACTTGAACTACAAGATCAGCTCCTCCCTGGATATCCAGCCTGTTAGTCCACTAGCAGATTTTGGATTTACCAGCCTTCATAATAGTATGAGCAAATTCCTTAAAATCAACCAATCTCTCCCTACTTATCTGTCTTATATTATTAATCGATATATTATATTATTAATACTTCTTACTATTTATGTAATACTTTATTATTATAATATTAATATATTATTGTTTTATTTTATATATATATGTATATGTAATTGTATATTTATATATATGCCACCAGTTCTGTTTTTCTGGAGAACTCTGACTAATACAGGTATTTTGGTTTAATGACAGTAAATTTGACTATAGTCTTCTGCTCTGGGAAGAATTTGGGCCCTGTATTTCCAAGGCCTTCCCCTGGCTGGATGAATTCCCAACCCTTCAGTTATGACTCTAGCATGAACTTAAAATGATTCCATCTCAGGGGTGCACACTCTGGAAAACTAAAATATCTTTAAGACTCAAAGGTTGGATTGATAACCAAATAAACAAGTCATTTGGGGAAATAGTGAAAAAACATGAGACAGATAGCCCGGCCCAGGTCCTGCTCAGGTGGAGTTGGGCTTCATGGATGTGTGCTCTTAAGAACCATGGCATTTTTCTGTTGTAGCTCTCATCATAATGTGTCATTTTTAAAGTCATTTTTGTCTCTTATCTGTCTTCTAGTCTGCTCAATGGTTCAATAAATATGTGCTGTCTAAATGATTAATCAATTCTCAAAATGATTAGGTTGAAGATCTGTGACAACGAGATTTCTTTTTAATGATCCAATTCAAATCATCAACCTACTTCTACTACCAGTGAAATTTCCCTCCCCACAAACCACTAAAATTCCAGCCAGTCTGGCTTTATAAAAGAAGAGACCAGAACTTTGAATCAGGAAGGTACCATCCTCTTTGCAAGCCCATCTGTTCTGCTTTATCTTCTGCTCATCTATACACTCACCTCTTACCAATGGGCTGGTGGAGTACAGTCTATGGAGGACACACTATGTCAGAGCATAAGTGGCCTGAGTCAGAAGTGACTCAAAACTCTGTGAAGGACAGTCTTCCTGAACAACTGCTGATCAGATCTTCCCTATGGACCTTATAAAAAACTTCATAGAGAAGCAGGGTGGATATGTCCAATGAGGTGAGGTTTGGGAATCCTGGCTGCAGTTCTCTCTTCCTTCTCCATGACAAATGAATTTTTAAATTAATTATTAAGGTGCACTGGGAAAGAAGAAACATGTGAATACATTTCTGCCCATTTCTTCTTTTTAGAATTTTCTCTTTCGATCTGTGATTTAAGTAGTATCATGTGTGTCAGGAAGTTTTGTAGGGGAGTTATTAGTCCCCTTCTCCTTTAAATTTCAGTTAGAATTTATTCTTTCGTGTTATTGTACTTATCTGATTCAGGAACAGTCTGGTGACAGAAACAGTTGTAAAGGAGAGATGTTACTCTGTTTCTTATTACCCTGGCAACGCATCCTCCAATGACAAGGAAGGCATCTGTTCAGAAACTGAAAAATGGTCAAGAGCAGGCAGGATCAGCCCATATGAGCCTCCTCTTCAGGCACTGCAACCCTAACTGTGGCCTGACATTTAAGAGGACCCTGTGTTTAGCTTACATTAAAAAGTAAAATGAGAAAACCTCCTCTTTAGGATACCTAAATTCAGAAGTAACCATTCCATCTAAAGCAAAGGAAGTAAAATCTAAGATCCTGGATTAAAGTGACTGACTGTGGGACCCAAATACAGGGGCCCCACACTGCTGCTTCATTTTCCTCCCTTTGTGAATTTATAGAGTTCTTACTAAAATGTGATATGATATAGTAGACCCTATCTCTTCTACAGAAAAAAAATCACTGATATTCAGGGAGTTCAGAGACTGAATTCCAAACCAAGTTTTTCACTCGTCACTTGTCTTCCTATGAAAGTCATATTCTTTGTCTGGGCTTCCCTTTTACAAAAGAAGGAGTTAAAAGACTCTAGTACTTGCAGTCTTTGATTCTAAGATCCGACTTCTCACCAGGACCTTGAGTAAATGGTGAGAGATTTACATTTCTTAACTATAATCAGCAGTTTAGTGAAAACACCATGGCTTTTGCAGCAGGGAGATGTCATATGTCTCCACCTGCCATGTAAGGGGTTTGTGGGATGTAGGCAGCTAGGATTGTTAGAAATCTGTAGTTTCTGAAGAAGCCATCCAACATCATTTCATATTCCTCAGGCACCTTTAGTTGTGCCCTGACCTGTTCCACACAAATAGCAGCCACATGCTAGTTGTTCTCAAAGGGATGCCTGACAGATTTCATCTCCTCTGGTAATAAGACTCCTCACTGGCCACATTGAAGTTCAAGAATCTGTGGTAAGAAACCTTATCGGAACTGTCACCTTCACACCTCATCACATTCAAGCAGAGTCTGACTCAAAGGACAGCATGAACTCTGTTGCCCACTGTGGCAAGAAATTGTCCTCCGGACAGCTGAATTTCTCGTCACTCAGCATGTCACTCCACGGTGGAAACCAGATCCCCTGAATCCACAATGTGATGGCATACTGAAACCCATGAAACATCTGCCTCTGGAATTAGAGAAGTGGAAACCATCAGTTCCTGGCTGCTCCAGTCCCACCCAAATTCCTCATACCAAAGATTTGAAAACCACTAGGTAGGCGCACCATGCCCTTGAACCAGTAGGAGCTTGGCTGAGAACAGGTGGGTAGAATGTAGAAGCCCATGGCAGACCCCTAGCTGCAGGAGGCCTTATGTGTGCTCACTGAATTCTTATACCCCAGTTTCCTCTGTATATGATTACTTCACTTTCTCAAAACCAGAATGCCACTCCTAATCGTGGGCAAGGCTACAGACTTCTATAGGACTGAGAGAAAGTATAACAAAGAATGAGTCTTAGAATCAGATGGATTTGGTTCAAATTCCAGCTCTAATCTCAGCTCTAAGGTCCTGGGCAAGTTACTAGATGTTTCTCAGTCTCAATTCTCAGTATAAAAAATTGGGATAAATGGGGAATAATAACTTTCTGCTATAGTTGTTATAAGCATCAGAAATGGCTCTTGAAAGGGGCCGTAGTAGGTACTTAATATGAGAGGCCTAACAATAATTACTTATAAGTGCAGGCACTTCCAGGACTATTTTTAGTCCTCTCTTGGTATCCTTTGACAGCTTTGCCAGTACCTTCCACATAATGTTTTTCCTCCCTAATCAACATGTTAGTTGATTTATTGTGATTGCATCTCAACTTCAGGTTGGCCTTCAGAGACTATCATTTAACTCTCCTCTGACCCCACTCTGGAACTGGCAGGCCAGGTGGTCTCACCCACCTGGGCTTGGATCCCAGACCTTAGTCCATCAAGAAGCTGGTCCCTAGTCTGGCTCCTTTTTTCAGCAGTAGGATTTTGTAGCCGTTTGCTACTTGGATGAGCCCAGACATGAACCTCAATCCTCTACTTGAACCCAGTCACCCCACCACTTAACAGGCCTTCTCTGAAGGAGGTGTGAGCTTGTTGCCTATACCTCCAGCCACGTCTATTGATCCAAACCAGACTGCCCTTTACCTGACACTACCCCAGTGTCTGCAAGGCCAGGAGGACTCTGTGTCAAGGTCCATTAGCTACAGCAGAACTAATGTCAATATGGACACTATTTGCTGCAAGCCTGAGCTGACCTCAGCTCTTCAAGCACTTACGTGGACTGTTGGTTTCTCTCTCTGGTGGACCTTTCCGCCAGTTCTGGCCCTGCCTTTCTCTCTTCTCTTCAAACGCAGAGTGCTGACATTTTATTTGCTATTGGCAAGCCCAACAAAACTATGACATTTCTAGGCTGTGTAATTTCTCCAGTGTAGCAGTACAAGACAGCAACCATAATTTCTTACCAAGGGGAGATCAGTATTAAACCTCCACCAGGTTCTGCACGAAGGAGCTGATGCTTTATTGTGTACCCCTATTTGTTTCATAAAATGAGACATAGTGGACTGACTGGGGAAGTCTCATGGAATAGACTACTCTTCATTATATAAATGGATACAATTATTCTCATGCATATGGCTGGAAAACATGTCTTTTCTGTTCTCTGGGTCTTTTACAAAAATTGTAATCTAAGTCACAACATTTTCTGAGAAATCCTTGTGTGAGTCTTCAAAGAATAAGGAAATGTTCTAAGGATATTGAGCTCCAGGGTTTCTGTAAGTGAAACAATCATTTAAAGTGGTATCCCGGGTTAACAAAAACAAAGGAACAGCTTCTTTCCTCACCCGGCCTCCCAGTCTTTCACATGGATAGAGGTGCAAAGAGAATACAAAACCCCTTTTACTCACAATCCAAGGTAACTGGGCTACTAAAGATAATTTAAAGAAAAGCTTTTAAAAGTAAATGGATTCTTTTTATTGAAGATTTTTTTTCTAGCCTCATTTTAGTTGTTTATTGTAACCCATTGCCCCCAACTAACAGACATTTCTAGTGTACATCTCCTTTGCGTCACTGTAGTAACTTCTTGACCTTGGTGGAATAAAGCTTCTTCGGGCTTCAGTTTCCCTTCCACATGGCTAAAAGAAGCAGTTCTCATTTCATTTGTCATCATGTGTCAATAATGGTCACCAGGTGGGTTCCTCAGGGACACACTGTCAGTAGCAGGTATAGAGACTCCTAGAGCTGCTAGAAAATCAAGTTATGGTGTCAGGAGAGTTGGCAGTAATAGAACCTGTGCTGAGTTCAGCATTGACTCTGCTGCTGTACACCAACCCATTTCCAGAGCATCTGGCTCTTCTTCCCACTTCCCTTCTCTTGCATGAGGGGGCTCCCATACTCCTGTCTGCAGCTCAGTGGGTACCTCTGTATCCAGTAAAATCAACCATTACTTCGAGATAGTTAATAATAATTAGATTAATGCAAGCCAAGCATTGCATTTCATTTCTGAACATGATCAACAAGTCTTTATGTCTTCTAAAGTCTAAACACAGTTATTTCCAGCCTACTTTGCATTCTCACACTAAGGAGTGTTATGGCAGGGATTAGGCTCAATCATGGAGTCCCTTTTCACTGTATTCCCCGATGGTGGTAGACACTGTGCACAGAGGGTCAGGGTAGGGAGTCATTAACTCAAGCTGGGTATCCACCACAGGCCAAGTGCTTTCCAGAGCTTCAGATGTGGGCTTCCCTTTAGTATGATAGAAAGTCTTTTACTTCAGACTGGTGTTTTCAGGGCAGTGTTAGATGAGAAAAAAAAAAAAAAAAAGGACAAAAAACATAGCAGCAAGGCTGTTTGCACAGGAGGCTGGGGATCAGCTGTGACAGAAAGGCCCACAGATCACACTCTCAACCAGGAAGAGGATGTCGCATTCTATTGAGTTTAATTAAACTTAACTCTACATTCATTTTCTAAATTGTGACATTTAAAAATTTAAACTAGATGTAAAACATTTTCATTTTGTCATAAAAAGTGTCAATCTTTATAAGAAATAGAAACATTCCCCCCCACCAACTCCCCAGAACTCTGTAACTGTCCCTTTAATTAGTCACTCATTTATAAATCTATCTTGTTCTCAAATCCCCACGCACTCGGTACAGTAGTTCATTAGCACAGGAAGAGGCAATTTAGATTTCCTCAGATAATAGCATCTGTCGCTAATCAAATTGAGGCAGGATCTGCAAATCTACAGCCGGACAAGCTGGTGTGGGGGAAGGTCACAACAGAAAAGATCATCTTTAAAATTTACAGTTCCACATGCTCAGTGCATGAGGCCACGCTAATGTCAATCCATGTTCATACGAAGCTTGTCAAATCCTGTCACCATACCTAAAAGCAATAGAAAGTCACTGTCGATATACTCTCTGAAATCCATACATTCATTACTCATACAATTAATATTGATTGAGTTCCCATCTTATTGCCTCATGCCAAGCTGTGGAGCTGCAAAAGGAGAGAAAAGATATAGGGAAGACATTCTGAATCCTGTGTCCCTCAACGTGAAGACAGGTGGGACCACACATATGCCTGTGCCTGAATGCTGCCACAGCCACCACCACCACATGTATTTGGTCATTCATGCATTCATTTATTCTTTGGAAAGTACAATGAGCCAGACACCATTGCGGACAGCAGAGATACATCTATGAACAAACCAATTGTCCCTGCCCTCAGAGAGCTTACATTCTTGGGGATGGGTAGACCAGCTATATACAATAAAGTAGTAAAGGTGCTATGAAGACTATAACGAAACAGACTGAGAGAGGCATGGAGCAGCGAAGATGCTGATCTTGTTAAGGTGATCAGACAAAATTTCTGAGAAGATGGACCTTTTTAGGGGAGACCATTATCGAGTGAGGGAGTGAGCCATGAGATCTGAGAACCATGCAAAAGTACTCAGAAAGACCCTAAAAACTTGAGGTAAGAAGCAGAATAAAGGTAGTCTGGCTTTAGAGTCTACATTCTTACCAACTACACCATTCTATCTGTCCTGCTCTTCCCATTTGTGACAACATGAATGGACCTTGAGGGCATTACGCTAAGTGAAATAAGACCAGAACTCATAGATACAGATTGAGTGGCAACAGATTGGTGGTTGACAGAGGTGGGAACTAGAGGGTGGGCAAAATAGATGAAGAGGATCAAAAGGAACAAACATCAATTATAAAATAAATAAGTCATGAGGATATAATGTACATATAGTTAATAATACTGTGTTTTATATTTGAAAGTTGATGAGAGTCAATCTTAAAAGATACTAGAAGTTCTCATCACAAGAAAATGTATGGTGATGGATGTTAACTAAACTTACTGTAGTGAACATTTCACAATATATACAAATATTAAATCATTATGTTATATAACTGAAACTAATATAATGCATCTCAATTATATCTCAATAAAAATAAATAAATAAAATAACAAAACTGACTGGTCATGAGGCAGTGTTTATTTCCGTGACCTTCAGGGCAGCTTCCAGGAAACCAAAGTCTTTGGGGGGAGTATGGTGGCAAAGTAGAAACTTAAAGGACCAAGAAGCCATGCTGAGGTTGAAGGGAATGCAGAAGAGTACAGTGACCCAGAGCCCCAGTGAGGAGAGTCATTCCAGACAGGTGTGAGTAACTGTGCCACATATTGCTGAACATTTGAGTCAAATGAGCAAAGAGAAGTGGTGGTTGGATCTGGCACAATGAAGATTGTTACTGACTTTGGCAAGAGCAGTTTCCGTAGGTGGTAAAGGCAAAGCCTGATGGTTGTGAGTTGAAGAGAGACTGTGAGACAAATAAGTGAGATGGCAAATAGAGACAACGTTGTTGAGGATTTGGGCTATAAAAGGGAACAGAGACATGACCTAATGGTTGAAGGAAAATGCAGGAAACAGGAAGGGCATTTTTTAAAAGATGTGAGTTGTTACAGTATCTTTATAAGCTGATAATGATGGCTCTGGAAAGACTGAGAAAGCCAATGGTGAAGAGAGCACAATAATTGCAGGAGGGGAGTGTGTTCAAATGGTGACATTTGTCTTTGATAGGTACAAGTCCATTTCATTTGCTCTGTAAAGAGAGGAAACAGAGAATGTGTGTAACATGCAGCCAGACAAGTAGATTACATGGTGGTAAGATTGGGTTGTTCTCTCACTGCTTCTATTTTCTCAGTGAAATATGACTTCAGACTAGTCTGAGGAGGAAAGGATATAAGAGGTTGGAGGATGTGAGATAATCAACTCTGCAAATGTAATAGAACACCTGGGCAGTGCTGAGGTTCAACTTGTCATAAATTTAAAGGGCAAGCTGTCAACCCTGTTGCATGGTTCTCTCTGACCATGTTCATTGCTGGGCATGGGGAAGAGATTGAAAGTTAAGCTGGATGTAGTTAGAATGGAGAGAGAGAGCAGGTGGTATAGTTAAGGATGTATGCAAGGAAAGGACGATAAGGATGGAGTATGGAATTTAAGCTGGACCAGGAAGGAAGTAAATACACAAAAGATAGAACAGAAAAGTGGCAGTCAATGGATAAGAGGACACAATGTCATCAAAATGGGGTAAAAGAGGAAATGAGTGGGAAACATGATAATTGCCACAGTGGTGGTGTCCTCTGCAGGTGGAAATCTTCTTACATCTTAGTTGTAACACTGAGGACTCTCTTTGTCTTGCCCATGTACCAGGGCTAGTTGAAGATAAGAAATTGGGACCACGATAAATGGAGTCTTAGGAAGTTATTGGCTAATTTAGGAAACCCTAACAGGTCAGCTTTGACTGATCTGCACTAAGAATGTCAGAGAGAAACAAAAATAAGTCGAATCAGGAATAATGAGGTAAATCTGAGGGAAATCTAAGGTAAATAAAGAGGTAAATCTGGAACCAAATGGGAATCAAAAGTGTATCCAGAGCCAAGAATGTGAAGGTAGAAGTGAATGGAAGTCAGAGGGTATAGAAGGATCATGTAGTACAGACATGTCCATACGTAGGCTTGTCAATGCTCAAAGGCCTGGACAGTCTTCTAAATTTCAGTGTCCCAGCCAGATCCATACTCAGGTGTCTCTGTCCTTAGATCTCAAAGGCACTCAGTGTGTCTTTTGACAGCAGTAAGGTGTCACAGTCCCATAGAAAGTAAACAGTATGGTGGAGTAGAGGGTAGTGGAGCCACACCAGGTCAGCACCTTCTGGACAGGGCCAAACTAGGCTATGTAGCTGGTAGAAAAATAATAATTTCTGAAGGTTCAAATGAGAAAAAGGCCATATACTCCACTCCTCTCAACTCAGCATTTATAGGGCAATGAGATGTTTAAGGTGATTAAGCAAATTAAAGGCAGTTGAGAACACTGAATTCTAGAGGCAACTCTCCCACAAAATGATTAACTAATTAATTAATAATTTGATTTCAGTGGATCCAATACTGCCAAGGAATGCTGGGAAATATTATAGTCTAGAACAGTGTATTTTAAGTATTAGTGTGTGTAAGAATACCCTGGCAAGCTTGTTAAAGTTCAGATTCCCGGGCCTAGAGAGTCTAATTTAGTGTGTCAGGAACAGGCTACAGGCATTTCATTTTTAATCAGTTCCCCCCAGGTGACAAAGATGCTGCTAAACCCTGAACCACTGTTTGAGTAGCACTAGTAGTGGAGGAATAATGGAAGGAAAAGGTACAATCAGGGACACAGTCGAAGGACACAAAAAGGAGAGGAAGAAGCTGAAGGTAATTACCAGGGACTTCACAATTTGTTTGTGAAGTTGGCCTTTAGCCATCTTTTCAAAACTTAAGACACAGTAATTTTGGAGTAGGAGTGATGACAGAAAGAGAATAATGCTGTAGGAATGTTATTTTGTCAGCAGGTTGCAGGAAAGACTGTTTGGAATCATGTAAAGGAGACTAGAATGAAGGTTATTACTCACTGAGAAATGGGAGGATTATAAAAAGACATGGAACAAAGAAAGGGCAAAGAAAACAAGAAAGTAAGGTTGAATCTGGGAAATGATGAAAAAGAACAATAGGGCTGAATGACAAATTAGTTGAAAAGGCAAAAGTGGGAGAGAGCCTACAATGACTCGGAGGCTTTTTGACCTTCTGAATCTTTTATCTTTGGGACAGGATTAGAGGAAAATCACCAGAAATATATCTTCTTTTATTTGGGGCATGAAATAAAGTTTTCTAGATTCTTACTTTGAAAGAAAGAATCAACGATAAGCATTAAGAAGTTAATTTGCAAAAGATTTTTGGTTTAGCAATAAAAAACATAACCATTATATAAAGTAAAATCCCACAAAATTACCAGTTTTACAGTTAGTCCATTCTTGGTGGAAAATGGTTCTGACTTGATTATCGTATTCGTAAACATTATAACATATCCTTAGATATCAGAATTATAAAGTCAGAGATCAGCTTGTTTTGTTGTGAATCTGGAATATATAGGAAGTGCTCAAGGAGAACTTCATTATTTTTAATTCTCTTTGGTTGCAAAGGGTTCTTTTTTGTTTTTTTATTTTTTTGGTTTTTTCTTTTGATGATGGAACTTGATCTGATATGCATGATAACTCATACTAGTGCAAGGAATATTTGCTTTGTTCCTTTTCTACATTTTTGTTCTGACAAAAGAGACAGTGACGTACAGGTGGAAAGAGCCATGAACTGGGAGTCAGGAGATCTTGTGTAGGGACATGACAAGTCCTTAACTATGTACCTCAGGTCCCTCTTAACAAGGGAATTAGCTTCAGAGGCTTCAGGTAGCTTCCAGAGCTGACAACAAACAAGTGCACTTGTGCAGAAATTCCAGCACTGTCACTGATATCTTAGTGGGTACTCCCTTCCAAATACATCTTATTTCTCCAGAGTATATCAATCACATCATAAATTATATTCTACAAGGCTACTGAGGTTGCCAAAACCCTGCCTTTCCCTTCCCACCTCTCCTCTCTTCTCTCCTCGCCTCTTATTTTTCCCTCCCCATTTCCTTCTCTTATTTTCTTCTCTGCTCCTCTTTTCTCACTTCTTTTTTTAATTTTCTTTTTTTTTTAAATTCCTGTAACCTCTCTCTCACTTTCCTCTTAGGGTCTCTTTCTTGCTTTCTCTTTCTGCACAAAAATAATAGAAATTACCCCTGTGTGTGTCTAAGGAGTTCTCCTATATCTAAAATGTCTTTGATAAACTGCTACCAGTAGGTGAAATGCCAACATTTGAAGTCCATCCTTTCGTGTGGAGACACTGTCTACAGAAGCTCTTTATGAAAACGTGAGTCATCCCCAACAAAGTGAAGTTGTCATACATCTATCATTTGATTTTTGCTAATTTATCAGATGTCCATCAGTCATTTCACTGAACACTAAAGTGTTGGAAGGCAGATGAAATACAAGGCATCGCTGAACTGAGCCAGGCTCACTGGGCAGGCAGTGCTGGTCCCTGGCTGGTCATGGCTATGGAGCCTTCATTCTCTTTTCTAAAGAGGAGACAAGTTCTAATGCTGTGTCCATGTGTAACCAAGTTACCATTTGCTGAGTTCTTAGCTTCCTCAACTTTAAAATAATCATGGTAGAGGGTAAAGAACAAGAGGGAAGAGAATAATGTAAGCAAACCTACTTCACAGTTTTGCTCAAGACCAGCCATGTAAAAGGACAAGTTCCCCACAGGTAGACAATAAATTGAGATAGTCCAGATTTATGCCTAGAATTTCAGCTTAGTTATTAGTAATGCCTTCTTCACTTTCAAAAGTATTATAGTATGGATCAAAATTTATATGCTCATCCATTCATAGTGAATGCTTCCTAATTACTCAGAAGAACAGGCACCCTCCTGCGTGTACCATACAGCAGCCTTTTATAATCTTTTATTTTTTCTTAGCTGAAGCAAATCAAATCTAGCCCGCTTCATTTGACTAAGATACACATATACAAAGCAGTTAGGTAACTATGTGGACCACTAGCAGCCCTTATCCCAAATCAAGAATCCCAACGGCATTCTTGTATCCAGAGCTTTACATTAAGGGAGCTGACATTGACCTTTGGTTATTGGTTTCAGGGTACAACATACCATAAAAAGTTCAAAGCAAAAAAGCTTTGTGCTTTGAAGCCAATGTGGATGAAATAAGTTTAGGATAGAAAGGCTTAAAACAGAAAGTGACAGAAAGGCTTTAACATCATGTATTGCTGTGGAAAATCTTGATGAATGTTTAGGGATTTCTTAACCCAGGCACTTGTGACCAATCTGCAATGATGACTGTCATCCATAAGGTTTCAAATGGGGAGGTGCCACTTCCCTCTCCTGTGGTGGCAGCCATAAAATTCAGTCTTCTCATTGGTCAATGAACAGGCATCCACCCTCCTCCTTCTCACTCTGAAGAATTCCTTTCCCCAATAGGACAATAATTTCCTCATCTTGGCTTGCAAGACTTCCATTTTATGAGATACTGGAGGCTCAAAGCAGCTATCTACTGTTCCAGACAACCTACACTTTCATCTTCAGCAGAGGATCTCCACCCCCTTTTCAAACAAGCATTATTACAACCATTTTATAAAACTCAGACAGAGAAAGCTCCCTGGTGCCTCTTTGGAATGGTCTAGAACGGCAGTCTTCTCAGCAGACCACACACGGGGACATCTCCTTTCCTCCTTCCC
This sequence comes from Eidolon dupreanum, assembly GCA_028627145.1. Taxonomy (NCBI): domain Eukaryota; kingdom Metazoa; phylum Chordata; class Mammalia; order Chiroptera; family Pteropodidae; genus Eidolon; species Eidolon dupreanum. The sequence continues at coordinate 20,481,506 of CM053501.1, read as the reverse complement.
ACCCACTCCTTACTCCTAGAAGGAGCCAGGAGGGCAAGAAACCCAGTGGCTGCAAGCCGCAAACCAAAAGAAGGTAGTCATGAGAAAGACATAAAAGGTGGGGTGGTAGGCTAATCATGGCCTCCAAAGATATGTCTATGTCCTAATCTCCAGAACCCACAAATATTTCCTTACATAGTAAAAGAATCTTTACAGATGTGAATACACTAAGAAGCTTGAAATGGAAACATTATCTTCAATTATCTAGGTGGGCCCTAAATGCAATCATATGTATTCTTATAGAAGGGAAGCAGAGTGAGAGTTCACACACATGCATGCACACATGCAATGCACACATACATGAAGAGGAAACAGCAGAAAGTGGCCATGGAAGCAGAGATTGGGGTGATGTGGCCACAAGCCAGAGAATGCTGGCAGCTGGAAGCGGGAAGCTGGAAAAGGAAGGGAACGGGTTCTTCCCTGGAGCCTCAGGTGGGAGCACAGCCCTGCCAACACCTTGATTTTGTCGCAGTGAAACTGATTTCAGAATTTGGCTTTTAAAACTGTAAGAGAATAAGTGTGTGCTGTTTTAAGCTACCCAGTTTGTGGTGATTAGTTACAGCAGACACAGGAAACTATCGCAGGCTGTCATTGCAGTGCCTGAGATATAAAACCAGAAGGGGCTGATCCAGAGAGGTGGTGGTGCTGGGGAAGGACCAGGGCAGACAAGACGGAGGGAGCTAGAATCAAACGCATGTCGGGGAGATTGGCTTTGGAATTGGAGAGCTTGTGGTCCATCTCTGGTTTTCCACTTACCAGCCACAACATGCTAGGCATCTCTTAGCCTTAGTCCCAAATCTTTGAAAAAAATGGTAATAATAGCCAACATTCAGGGTTGTAGTGAGAAATGCAAGAGTTAAAATGAAAAATGTCTTACATGTGGTAGGTGCTCATTAAAAAGTAATGACTGTTGATGTGCAGGAAAATAAACTTATTTTAAGAGTGGCAGGATTCATCTTCAGGTGAGAAGTGATTTTGTTTGAGAAAACACTGTGATGCCTACTTTGGATGTCAGTGGGAAGATACCTCTTCTTTTCTGTTCCCTGCTCCCCTCGCCCATACTCCATATGACTCCAATGGGTTAGAGATAAAACATAAAAAAAAACAAAATTGTCAGCCCAATAAGAAAGGAGAAATTTAAAGTTTCCAAAAATGAGAAATTGTTGAAAGTTATGTTCAGGTACTAATCTCTGATACCAATGAATGTGGTTTTATTTGGAAGTAGGGTCTTTGCAGATATAATCAAGTTAAGAAGAAGTCATATTAGATTAGGGTGGGCCCTAATCCAATGACTGGTGTCCTTGTAAAATGAGAGAAATTGGGCACACAGAGGATAGATGGACATGTGATGCCAGAAGAGATACACAGTATGTGATGACAGAGGCAGAGATTGAAGTGATACAGCTGTAAGCCAGGGAAAACCAAGGATTAATGGCTACCATCAAAAGCTAGGAAGAGGCCAGGAAGGATTGTCTCCTGCAGGGTTTAGAGGGAGTATGGCCCTGCCAACAACTTGATCTCAGACTTCTAAAGACGGTAAATTTCTGTTGGTTAAGCCACCCGGTTTGTGGTACTTTGTTATGGCAACCCTACTGGGACCAGAGACAAGAAGACAAGAAATGTTTTGCCAAAACAGGCATGTTTTTGTCAAATCAGGAAAGCAGCTGGCCTGTAAAGAATCCCTGCTGGTGGGAATGGCCCAGGAGCTTTCATGAAATGTGTTGTCCAACACTCATTTCTAGAGGCTTTGCTGTGAGACTAATCTTCAGAGAATCTTCTGTTCCATTCAAATATCTTTAGGTTTACCTGTTAAGGAAATCGAGGACTGTGGTGTTTATTTGCTTCATCTGGGTAGAGAGAAGAGAATGCCCACCAGGGTGAGAGCTGAGCAGGGACAGGAGATCGGAATAAGAGGGGGCCACAAAACATAGACATGTAGACCCTTCAGAATCCCAGAGATTTTGCAATAGGGATGTTTTTATTTTCCTATTCAAGGGCAAGGTGACAAGACAGGGCCAGGAGACTTTGGGATTCTACAAGGAGACAGACAGTATGGACTACATTTTTACCAATCTCATGTCCTGAAGATAAATGAAACAGGGGTCTAAATGCAAGATGTGTGACAACGAGTTGAACAAATGTTGATTTTCCATTCCCATGATTCCTCTACGCCCCTTCTCTGCTGCTCCTCGCTGGTTTAAAAAGCCACAGTGCTCTGACTCTGGCCTGGCAGGGACAGCTTTGCCTTGTGGGTCCCCACCAAATCTTCCCTCCCTCTGGAGAGCGCCACTGCTCACAAGAGGGCGCTTACCTCCTGGTGCTTTTCCTGGAAATCTTCCCACAAGGCTCATGTGCCCGGTGCCTGACCTTGACCGTGCTTAAGAGAATATGGGATCAAAGGAATGAAAATGCTCCTTTCTGGTACTTCAATCAGGGAGAGAAGCAATTAAAATATGAATTAATCTAAGTGAGATAAAAATGTAGATGTAGAACAAGAGCATCTCGATCACCTTGAACCTGCGCTGCACGCAGTTTAGCTCCTGTGATTAAAGACATTTTCATGCCATTAAAAACCTTCTCTTCTAATGTTGCAAATGCTATGCCAGTCAAATGCTCCTATCAGCCTCTGTGAGGACTGCCCTCTCCTCCGTTTCATTCCTTGATCTTTTCTGAGTGCTGTGTGGGCGGTCTCTCTTAGGAGGGGACATTGAGAGCTTGGGGAATTATTGAAATGTAGGATTCTTAACTAAATAGAAAGAGCCTGCATGTATCTCCTCTCAGACAGATTCTTTCTAGTCCCTTTGCTTTATAGTGCAGCCTGAGTCCTGCTGCCTGATGACACTGGAAGGACAGAGCTGGGGAACCAGGAAAGGAGACATCACCAGCAGTCTACATTCCCTTTGCCCCTTCTGTTTTCCCAAATGTTTCTTTGAAATGGTCAATAACTATAGTATTTACTTCCAGAATTTTCCTTCTGCTTTTCTATAGTTTTAAAGGTCATCTGTTGACCCACTGCAGGGAGGGGTGAGTCTGTGACCACTGTGGGGATGCATGTGAAGGAGTATCTGTTGATAATGTTTTGAACCGCTGGGCTTTCTAGGCCAGACATCCATGTTATTGTCTTGAATTTGCTTCCTTCTGTACATACCTTACATCTGACTTTTTCTCCTATTTCTGGCTATACATTCTCTTCCTGTTGTTATCAACAGTATTCGTCAAACTCAGGTTTTGATGCTTGGAACTTGAAAGAACTCATTCTAAATCTCCATTTGTTACTTTCTGAAGCAAATCTCCCTGCTCCATCCAGTCCCTGGGAACTGCTGCCCATTTTGGTCTAGACCTGAGGTGGTTTCTCTCTCTTCCCTTTTCTGACTCTCCTTGAGGACTTGCCAGTTGGACTGGCTCCGTGGTAAATCAGAACCTGTAGTAATACCGACTCTAAGAATAAGTTAGGAAAGACCACGCATGGAGGCTATGAGGTCCACTCTAGGGGGGGTAGTGGCCCCCTGAGTTGACTTCTAATCCTGACATTTAACTAAGCTTCTGCTCTGTTCTTGTCACTTCTAGAAGCTCCTGCTTAGGCCATGCAAGACACAGGTCCCAAGGACACCCAGGATTTAATAAATGAATGTCTCTTTCTCCAGGACCTCTTAAGAGATGGACAGAAACTGAATATTCATATATACTTAAACTACAAGGGCAGCACTTATGTCTACAAGATATGTCATATAAACAGTGTAAAGAGCCCCAACATTTGAAAAGCCATTATGATTGACCACAGTATTCTGACTTAGACAAATGTAATGCCAGAAGCTCCCTTTTCATCTCTAGAAAATATACTACCATGCTATGACATCATTTCTTTGGACACACCTCTTTGCTGGCTTCTGCACCCTATGGGCTCTCTCCCAAGTTCATTCTTCTTGTGTCCATGTGCCTCTTTCACCTTGAACAACTTTGGAGAAACCCTGAAGGATCTCTCCACTTCTCTGAGTTAAAACCCAAAGCCCAGAAGACCTCTGAGCAGCCAGCCAGCTACTTGTTGCCTCCCTAGCCAGACCCACCATGCCTGATAGGTCTTTAGGGCAAAAGAAGTCTTCTAGGCAGAAGACACTACCAACCACCAGATTGGGCTACAAGAGTCTCCTTTTTAATGTGAAGACTCTCGCGTAGGGCATCGAAAATTCCTGAAGTTGTTCCAATTTGAGGAACGAGAGTTGTGGGGAGGGGCTCTTTTCTAACCTCTGTGCCCCTTTCTCTCCCCTAACTCTTCAGTTCTGCAGTATCTTAGCAGGTGAGAGGACCTGGTACTTCCTGCCACCAGGTTACTAAGCCTTCTAATTCTCTCAACCTCTGCATATTGCTTTCATTTTTCATTCAGTGTCTTTGAAGGCCCTCAGATATAACAATGAAGAAGACAAGCCTCAATTACAATTTTAACTTCATCAGTTACATAGCTATGTGTCCTTAGTTTAAGGAAAATAATAGTGCCTACCTCAAGGGACCTTTTGTGAGAATTAAATAAGATAATATATTTGAAGTGCATAGAATGCTCCTGATACATAGTAGGTGTTGATAAATGTCAGTTATTATTATTGTTATTTATTATCATTATCATTGCTACTACTTCTACCATGATCACTTCTTCCTCCTCACAACTGATTTCTCAAATTAGTGTGGGGTTCTATGTCTTTTTGTTTGGGATCCCATGCAAAGCACCCCCTACCTCTTCATTATTTGTGGATAGCTCCACTTGTCCCTGATAAGGCTTCAAGTTCCTACTGGTCTCCTTCTCCCAGGCCTGCCCATTTCCATCACAAACACCTTAGAACCAGTAGGGCAGCATTCACCTTGCTAGAAGTGGTACAGTCTTCTAAATATTTCTCCATTCATTTACTTCATATTTTGGCCTTCCCAACACTTCATCATAATTAGGTACCATCCAGACATGGCTTTGACAACTCACTATATGAGGAGACTTTCTTCTTTCTTTAGCACATTGAGCTTTTGGTGAATTGATGATGTGCCGGGATTAGAGCTTTATTTCACTCAGCTGGGTAGCCTTCTACCCATGTCACTGGAGGGTAATGAAAACTGAGGGAACTAGAATGGAGAGCACTTCTCTCTCTTTCCACTAACTGTGAATAACAAGCCGAAACCATGTCATGGCTGGAGTGTCAGAACCCAGCTTTCTAGAAATATTGATCCAAACATGCTAAAATTACTGCTATCGATAACTTGTTTATCATTAGTCAATAAGCCATACTTAACACACATTGACTTCCTGCAACTGGGACTCCAGCCTCTGCATCTCAAATGTGTGCATGTGCATGAGCAGGTGCCCTTGCACATATGCTATCCAAAAATGAAAATGCTCCCATCATCAGTGAGATGAATTGGGCCATAATTGATTTTCCATAGACAAATGCTTTAAATTTTGGTAAACCCTTTGTAACATCTTAGTCAAATTAAACTAAGCCCTTTCGAGTCAGATTTATAGTCCATAGGATTCCACTTAACTGAGACAAGTGATGCAATTTCAGGGCAATTTAAAGGGTATTTCATTTAGAGACAGAACTAATCCTTGTCAAGGCCCTGGAGGTAGCAAGAAATCTTCCCCCTCTCATTTGCCTAGAAGCAGCCGCTGTCCAGTCCATGAGAGCTGAGCAACAATGGAGCACTGTGAGTGGTTCAGTGTAATCAATTTTATGACCCATGTTCATTGAAGGGGAAATGACCAAAAGGAGGGGGTGGGAAAGAAGGCAAGAACTATCTAAGGCATTCAGAGGCTTTCTAAGACTTAGGAAACAGTGTCCAGTCTGAGTACCTGTATTACTAAGAGTCACTGCTTTATCTGAGCTGCAGCCCCTTAAGGGCACAAGGCTCAGGATCTGAGCGCTGGCTATATTTCCATCTCCCTTTGCTCCCTGGGCTACCACCCTTGACCAGGGTACAACCTGCACAACTATACACGGTGGCTCTGGGAGAATGATGTCAGGAACAATATATACAAATATTACCTTCTTTAATGTTCACCCACTGGGAGATTTTAATTACTTCCTCAATCTTACAAATACAGATGCCTGAGAGAGATAAAATACCATATTCACATAAATGTAGGTTGAACTGGGATTCTAGTCCAGGTCTGTCTGATTCTAAAATCCAAGCTCTCTCTAATTCAGCTAAACTGAATGGGTTGGTAATCTTTTTCCAAAGAAAAAAGAACTGGCAGGATATGAGCTGCAAATCTTTGAAGGTGCTGTCGGGAAGGGAGAGTGGACATTCTCAGGTGGCGATCCAGCTTCTGTTACAAGGTTCCTGCAGACATAAGGCAGCTCAGCTTTGTGGAAAAAGTTCTACCTTACATCAAGTGAAAGCCTTCCTCCTGATGACCTAGCAGAATGACAGATGAGTGCCTGAACCAATGATTGCAGGTCCTTATTTCATAGGACTCACAGGCAAAAGAGAACAGGGACCTGGAGCCAGACACTTCCCCCTTCTCAGTCTTGGTTCTGCTCCCAAAAAAATGCAACTAAAAGTCCTTGTCCTGACCATCTTACAGGGTTGTGAGAATCAAAAGATGAAGCAATAGACTAGAGCACCCTTGCAAGTAAAGTGAGAATAAAGAAAATACATTGAGTTTTTAACTTTATAAGTTTATATTGCTATATATATTGTTATATATATGATATAGTTATATATTAACATATAAGTTAATGTTGAGATTTTATATATTGAACTTTTGATATATTAGTTTTAAGCACAATTTATTTCATTTAAAGGGTTGTCTTTATGTTGACATTAACCCTCTTTTACTGTTTTGTTTTTAAAAATACCCTTTATTAAATTAAAGAAGGTAATTGATTATTGTGTGTATGAGTGTGTGGTTTGTTGCAGCTTATTTGTGTTTTGTAAATCCCTTGAAAACAATTTTAAATTTGGCAAGTCTTTGTCAGTATCAAAATATGCATATGTATGTAGTATGTGTATGTGTATATGTTGTGGTTTGTGTGGTGTGTATGTGTTTTACATTTACAGGTCCATGGTTCCAACACGATAAGAATCATCATTTTTGATGTAGAGAACTAGCATTTACTGAGTGCCATAATGCCATTTAATACTCATGACAACCTCATAAGATAAGTATCTCGGATTCAAGATAATGCTGTTTCTCAAAGAATTTGTATATCTCGTTTAATCTTTCACATTTAGATAGCTGAAGATTTGAACACAGGTTCCTCTTATGCCAAAGTACCAGGGTTGATTGTTTTTCACCTTAACACATTGTTTAATAGCTTTCTTTTATTCCTGAGATTCCACACTTGGGTAATCAGAGGAAATTTGCTGATTAGTCAGTAAAATTTTATTAATCCTTTCCCTTGGTATATCCAGTGTCAAATACATATGGCTGCAGAAAACATGTTTGACCCAATTGGACAGCTGTTTGTAGTTCATAATTCAAAGCCACCAAAAGAAAGCTACTTGAAAATTTAAACATCTTTTTATGGCTTCTTGGATTGCTTCAATTAGTGGTTTTTAGGCATTTTCAGATTCACTGGACATCTAATTCCATAAGGCAAAGTTTTTGTTTGTTTTATTCACTGCTGTACTTTCTATGCCTAGACCATAATAAACACTCAAAAAGTATTTATTAAATGAATGAATGAATAAAAAAATAGATTCACCTGAGTATATGATAGGAACTGTGGACTATGTTCCCAGGAAAATGCATGCAGGCACACAGACCATACCACATATAGCATTTTCAGGTTCAACAACCCCCTGAAGCTATCCATGGTACACAAAAACTTAGAGTATTTTCTCATGAAGAAATAGCCCTTGACACTTTCCATGATGGAGAGGAGCAAGGCCTCTTGGCTCTGGACTCTTTCTTCTATGTTGATGTGCATCTGCCATGTTGATAACAGTGTAAGGCCATCAATGTTTTGGATCACCCATTGCTTCACCTATTTAATCCTGAAGGCTAGGATCTTTCTGGATCTGAGAGGGTAAAAAAAAAAAAAAAGAAAGAAAGAAAAGAAAAAAGGAAAACAGTTACTATTCAATGAGGTTATATAATCTGCCAGGCACTATGTTCTGTGTTTTATATGTAATTGATCTAATCCTATGACAACCCTGCCAAGTAGGTATTATTATTTCTGTTTTTCAGGTAAAGCAATTGAGGCCCAGAGAGGTTAGGTAACTTGCCAAATACCACACAGCTAGGAAATGTCAGACTAAGGATCTGGATCCTTGTCTGCCCAAATTCAAAGCTCTTGCTTTTTCCAGTGTGGTATACTGCCTCATTGCTTACAGGCAGCCCAAAAAAGCCTGTTATTAAGTCTAGGAGATGTCCTCAGTCCAGATGGGCCACCCCCACCCCCTGACTTGGGCATCCAAACCAAATAAGCAAATAACCAAAATAAGAAAATAAGCAAATTAGCCATTTTAGGGTAAAAAATTTGGACTTCAAAAGTGTCACTCTTTGTTTTTGCATTTAAAATGTGTTTTCACTTATATTTTCCTTTAAAGTCCCATAGAAAATTGTAGCCTGTTTCAGCTGTACTCATGAGAATAAGGGAAAGGAATCCCTTTCCATCATCTAGGAACCTGGCCATGACACAGGTGAGGTCAGGTTGATGAGAATTAACCTACTGTGGGTCTGACTTTTTAGTATGTTGTTTAGAGAGATATAATAATTCATACATAGGGCCAAGAAATTCCAATTCAGGAGTTAAGACAAGAGCAAAACTGTTCTCTGTTTGAGCATCTGGGCTCTAAATCCTTGTCCCTAGAGAAAAAGGTAGCAATAAGCAAGCAGGGTATCAGGGCCCCCACAAAGATGGCTGAGAATGAAATCACAGTCCATTCTCAATCAGACCCAATATAGAAGCCAGTTTACATAATCTGGGTAAACATGGTGAGGGCTCTGGAACAGCTACAATTAGGTGGGCATAAAGTTTCACAGGGCTTCCCCATCCCTAAGTATGTTACACTAGATTTGTCATCAAGGCTTCAAGCCCACTCCTGTTATTGAAGCCCAACCTACTAAGGTGCAACCTGTCCTTGTCTGGAATGGTCAAGATCTGGGACAGATTGTGGATTCCAATTCTGAGACTCAGGAACTTCACCGGAGGTAGAGCCTGGGCAGGCAAGGGCAGACAGATTTTGATGTTTATCAGAGTCTTCATTCTGTAACACCCCAGAGCACCATTCCTATTGGGTTCTCCATGCCTAAGGCAAGAAAGAAAGATTATTAAAGAGATGTACATTTTACCTAAGTGTAATTGATAGACCATGAAAATTCAGAGCCAGTTGTTTGCATGTCTTGACAAAACAGTGGAAGTTTAAGAACATTGGGATCTAATGTGCTTTGTGAAATGGGATCTCCTGACAGCTATTCTTTTATTTGAAAAAAAATAATCCAGTAGAGGCACAAAGCAAGTCCCAAAATAAGATTTGGGTTCAAATCTGAGATGATATGTCTACAGACTTAAAAATCTTTCATTTTTATTATGAAAAATTTCAAACACATACAAATATAGAAAAAATAGTACAATGAAGGACCATGTTGCCTCAGCAACCATCAAATTTCTGCCAATCTTGTTTCATCTATCTCACCGTATTTTTATTACAATTAACCATCTTTTTCTTGATGAAATCAAATATATCCCAATGAAGACATCCCAGTAGAGACAACTTGACTCGTGTTTAAAATAACCATCATTTTTTGTAGTTTGAAGAGCAAGGGATTTGTGGACAACATAATCTGTTCATTAAATCTAGAGAGAATGCAATTTTAAATTATGGATATGCAGAGAAGAGAAGGACCACCACCAGCACACCAAGTAGATTGAAACAGCCTTTCCTTCAAGCTAGCAATGAGGTTCCCTGAGATCTGTGGAATCAAGCTATATTCCCAGAAGTACTTGGGTCTTTTATATTAGTTTCACTAGGGTAGTTCTGGTTCTTATTTGTAGCAGAGCTTGGTAAATGAGAGGCCACCTGAGAAGCAATTAAACTAAACCAGAAAATCTTTCCTGTTCATTTCATCTTGTCCTTAAATAGTTTACACATCAATTGAACTGGGAAGAGCTCATGGTGGTTTATGATGATTACTCCAGTAGGGGTCAGCGCCTAATGAGTTGGGTACTTATCTGTGACCCTGACAAGATGACTATAAATGAACCAATAAGAGGACCAATGGGACTAGTTCTCAAAGCTGCCCATGGAATCAAGATAACAGAAACTGATGGAGTTAGGGAGATTGAAAAGTAGAAGTGGAAGCTGGCGGAGTTAGGTAGATTGAAACACCTAGTTTTAGTTAGAAAAATAAGGTGTTTATCTTAGCTCTTGACAAATTACAAAATATTTATTCCACATGCCTTTTTTTTTTTTGCACCACATTTTCTCTTCTTTCTTCCCTATATCTGGTAAACTCGTGGTTTCCATCAAATTATTCATTTGAGGTAGATGTCATCATTTATTACAGAAGATGTGTGGCAATATTAGTCTAGAGGAGTAGTACAATAAAGCTTACATGCATTACAAAAACATCCTGAAAAAGACAAAACAAAAAAATCTTAGTAAAAGTGTATTTTCAGAGTAAATAGATGAAATTGTGGTGACATATTCTATGGCATAATCAAAATTCTCAATTGTTGGCAAACTAGAAAAAAGTAATCTTTTTTCCCCCCCATTCTCTAGCTGCTGCATTAGCCAGGTTTTTTGTTTTATTTTGTTTTGTTTGTTTTTTGTTTTTTGTTTTTGTTTTTCTGTGAGAATGTTGTATGACAATCGATCAACCAAATCTCAGTGGCTTGCAACAACAAATATTACTTTCCAGCTAGTGGGTTGAAGTTTGGCTATGGCTTTGGCTGATCATAGCTGGGCGCAGCTGGGCTAAGTTGGATCCAGGTCTCTTCCTTGTGTTTTCATTCCAAGACCCAAGCTTAAGGAGCAACAAGCTGCCTGGGGCATATTTTTCTCATTACAGAGGGCTGGTGGAAATTTGCTGACTTTGTCAACCCCTCATGTAGGAACTGACACATTGTCACTCGTTACCTGTATTCTAATTATTAAAGCAAACTGCATGGTCAAGTTCGAAGATGAGTAGAGAAGTACACTCTATAGACTCTAGTGGAAGGAACTGTGAAGTCAAAGGAAAAAAGGACATGGAGACATAAGTTCTATTCTGAGAATAAAGAGTTGGGAACACTAATTTAGCCTCCTACAACATCCATGAAAAAAGCCACTTTCTGCCAAAATTCTGGTGGAAATGTATGTCAATGTCTTGACACAGTTTATAACCAAGTTTGCTGACTTGTGGCCATTTTGGCAAGCAGAGCACTCTCAATTTCTCAGCAGCACTATCCTTCAACTCCTTTGACAACAGCATCAACCATTCTATTTACACACCGTCAGCATGGAATTTTCACATCTCAAAAAAATTATTACTTTTATTACAGAGAGGGTATACTCAGGTAGCAAGCATATCAGATTAGAAAAAGTAGTGCTGCTTAGGCTAAAATAAATTATTTGGGTTGGGGACCACCCATTCACTACTAAGAGGTTTAATAGAAAGGGTGATTTTTGAGTTGAAAAGTTTGAAATGAAAGGATTGGACGTCTTTGTCAGTTGATTTATAAGACTAATATTTGCCTATCTCTTTCTGGGTTACTTGAGAAAAGCTGTAAAATTCTATTAGCTTGACACTAGGGGAAGAGCCATTCCATTTCATGCTGCATTCATTGGTGCCCTGTCAGAGAGCACATACGAGGAAGGTAGACCATGGGGGACGAGCTGGAATGACATTTTGTGTGATTTTCTGCTTGCCCTCAGTGATCTGCATCATCTAAGATAGGTTCACGAACTCAAATGCCCTCAGATGCTAGATCTGTAACAGGAAAGGGTAAGACTGGCTGGGAGTCAGGAAAACAATTGCATAAGTATGAGAATTGGTGACAACTGACATTTAGCCTTGATGTCAGGGAAATGAAGGAGAGCAGTAAAGACTGAGATCATGTGGAGGGTACAGGCCTTGTCTGGAAGAGGAACCTTCATTAATTAGCTGTAGCTAACTGCCAAGTGTAAACATGGGCCTATTTTGCCAGATATTAAAATTTTTCAGAAAAAAAAAAAACAGAAATAAGAAAGAAAGAAAGAAAGAAAGAAAGAAAGAAAGAAAGAAAGAAAGAAAGAAAGAAAGAAAGAGAAAAGAAAAAAAAAGAAGGAGGGAGGAAGGGAAAGAGAGAGGGAAAGAGGAGGAAAGAAGGAAGGAAACAAATCACTTTGTAGGTCTACTCTGTGGATGAGTCAGACAAAAGCCATTCACAAACAAGGACAGCCAGGATGGCCAGTCCATGACCTAAATGGATGATATGATCCCTTTACTCTCACAGGAAGCTGGAAACAGCAGGACCCTGAGCAGGAAAGCTATGGTTACTCCCAAGTTCTCCTGAGTCAGACCATCACACCACATCCTCATTATTTTGTAAGAAGTGACATAAATCCCATAAATAGCAAACCCATATTCAAACATAAACATGTACACACACATGAGATGAGTGAATAATGCTAAGGTAGGAGCAAATTCTGGGGTAGGGGAAGTGAGCCTGTCCTCAGGTCTGTCTTCTCGTGACCCTTCTGCTCCTATATTTCTGGAGTATACCTCTCCACTGGAATTGCATAAAAGTAAGACCTTTGGAGTCTTCGTACATGCAGACCCTTGGGAAGGGGATGATGAGCTGATGGGATGAAGTCAGAGGAGAAGTCAAAAAAAGAAAAATGCTAAGAAGAAAATGAGCTCCATAATTTTATGTTAGCTTCACTTCTCAAGCTATAAACTGCATTCTTTTAAAAGTGTTGAAAACGAAAAAAGCAGGTGGGCTGGATTCTTTGTATTATCAGCCACGTGTCTCTGAGGAAGAGATTAATTTGTTTAGTCTTCAGTTCCCCCGTTTATAACAATAACATTTAATTGTCTGAAAGGAAGTTTGAGATTCTTAAAGAAAGGCACTCTCTGAAAGCCAATGCTGCTCATTACCCTTTAGGGTCTTTGCTCCTGGCATCCAGGCAGCTTGTGGCGTAGATGTTGGAGACCAAAGACCCAAAAGAACAGTGAAGGGAAGAGGCAGGGAAGCAGTTTGGGTAGCTGGAGAAAAGAGAGCAGAACAACAATTTTTAGGTGGTTGCTGAATTAAGAGCCCATTCCTCTTGGAAGAAAGCTAACAGAAAATTTTGTTTAATATAAACAGAGTCCCCAGAACAGTGAGAGAAGACAAGAAGTAGGCCTAAATGGGGCTTAACTTGGAGGAAGTTTCAGCGTAGGAGCAGAGATGCCATCTGCTGCCTCCTCCCATCACCTGGATGAGACAGACTTCCCCATGGCCTGCAGCCTGTTTTGAAACTTGAATCATGAGAAGCAGCTGTGCTACACCATCCTTAGGCATCTGGTCAGCTCCTGTACTTAGACCCCTAGGAATTGTGTAACCCACCCTGCAAGGTGATGGCACATGTGTGTTGGCAGGTGATGGTGGGTGGGCTTTTGAGCTGCTGGAGGCTAGCTAAAAACTTGGAAAGTCAGCTTCCAAAAAGTATCTGGGTCAGTGGGAATAAAACAAACATGAATAAAGAGCTGGATTTCAAACACAGGTACATACATGCACACACATTATGGCACATGTGTTTCGCCAAGTACAAACACACATAAACACAAACCATGGACACATACATGTATGGAGTTGCACAAGGTTATGTATTCAAGAAATGAAGGTGAAGTTATAGAGATGTTTTATTATTGGCAAGATATAGTGTTATTCAGCCTAAAAGTTTTAGAAATAAAAAATATGGGATCAAAATTAAATAGATATTTTCAAATCAATATCTCATACTAATGTACTTTTCACACAGTTGAAACTCAATATTTATTGTATGGATAAGTGGGGGCAAGCAAGGAAGAAAGCAAAGAGAGAGAAAGGGAAGGAGGGAGGAAGTCTGGCTAATTTCAAAGCAGAAAAGATTCTAGATGAGATGGGGATGGTTTTGACAGTCAAATTGCTCTTCCATCTTGACTCACTACAGAGGTAAGTCCTTTCTATAGAAATACTTAGGAAGAAGGAGGACTCTGAGTCCAGGATGGTTTGGACACAATATTTCCTCCATGTCCTGCTCTATCCTAGAATGTTTTTTAGCCCTTTTGGGTAGGGAGGATAGCAAAATTAGAACTTTTCTTCTTGTCCTTTGCTTCAAGTAGTGGCCAGGTAACCTGCAGGTTCAGAGAGGGAGGAGGCCTGGCCCTGGGAGGAAAAGGTCTGGAGAAGGAGCCTTCCCAGAACTCTGGGACTAGAAAGCATGGCGATCTATCCAAGGGTTCTGGACTGTTTCTATGCCTCTGTTATTATTTTTGTTTGTTAGTTTCTCTTTTGCTTATTCTCGCTGTTTGGTTAGGTTCTTTGTTTATTTTAAACATTTCAGTTTCTCTCATTTATTCTAAGGAAAACAAGGAGATATTTGTGTCCACATAAAAACACATACACACGCCAATGGATAAAAGGGGATGCAACTCCCTTATAGAAGAAGCATAGAGACAACAGTAGTAATCCAAACAGAACCTTGGACCTGAAAGGAAGACAAACCTTGAGAAAGAGTTTTTCAGGGAGCTATTGTTCCCTTCCAAGAGAGTTACCTTCCAGTGTCAAATGCTTTGAATTTTCTCCCTTCTTTTAAATAGAGAGGCAGTGTTCTTATAAGGAGTTCTAGAAAATAAGAGGGCATTTTCAAGAGAAGCAAGAAAACACAAGAGTAGGTAAAGAATGTCAGCCTCAAGTAGTCAGTGCCATTTCTTACCTAGCCTGCCAGCACTAACTGCAAAATACACACATATGCAGGCCAGAAGGCATGCTACTTTCCACAGCCCAGAGATAAGAGTCAGGACGGGCCAAGCGGCATGTGCTCTTTAGACAAACGTTTCTTGAGAATAATAAACACAGGGAAAAATGGACAATTATTTTCCAGGAGTCAAGAAGCCAAGAATGGTTCCCAAGGGTCACCTTTTCCACAACTTAGGGAAAACACCACCTTCATTTAACTATCCCAGGAAGATATTTAGTCTGGGCTATCAATTCTGGATGGGTAGGAATTGAGTCACAAACCTCACTGGGGCATAGGGAGATTGGGGAAGTTGATCTGTGGTTAACACACCAAAGTAGCAGTCAGCCCCAATCCTGAACTCCACCCTGGTGACTTCTTACTGAGTTCCTGCAGCTCCTGTCCCCTCCTGAACTTGGGCCTTCATCCTGGCAACCTCCACCTGACAGTGATGATGATGATGACAATAATGATGACAGTGACAGTGACAATAATGATAATGTTGATGACAGTGATGGCAATGATGATGAAAATAACAGTATTCATAACAGAAATGAACGTTGATTGCTAAGTAGTTCACATGCATTTTCTTATTTTGCCTCACAAAAGCCCTACAAAGTAAATGCTATTGTTGACTCACTTTACTATTGAGGAAACAACAGCTGAGAGAGGTTAAATAACCTGTCCAGAGGCACAGAGCCTCAAGAAGGACCTAATGTATGAACCCAACTCTATATAACAAAGTCATTTCTTTCAGAAACAGGATAAAGAGCTCAGATTCTGCAACAGGCTACTTCAATTCAGCAAAGCTTCATTTTTTCCTTTTCTTTTTTTTCCCTACATTCCTGTTTATATCTTTATTTTAATAAGTATAGCATGGCTTTACTGTTTATTTTTACATTTAGATCTCAGGTACAGAATTAATTATAATTCTGGCTCATGACACACCTTGATCATTTTTCCCTGTATATTATAGTGACTGTTTGCTTTTGTTTGTGTGTTTTGTATATTAATTAATTTTTAACAATGTAATGAGCACCTATGAACCCATATCAAAACTAAAAACTAGAGCCATGACAGTAGCATACAGTATCTATTTTTCTCTATTTCAAAACAGCTGAAAGAATTTTACTTTTTTAGAGTAAAATTAATAAGTTGTTACTCAGAAATTTTTTCAACTAAAGGCCAACATAAAGAAAAAAAATTACCTGTAATCCATTCCTTTATTCCTACCATTTCATCAGTGGCAGTTAGCAGTCTATTATGTAAAAAAATACATATTTTTTTACAGTTTAAGTTATAAGTACAGACAGTTCTACATCTTATTTTTTATTTTGTTTCACCACTTGTGATTATAAACACTTAAATATTTCAGTGAACATTATATATTAAAGTATTTGTTATTATTTTGACACTGAACATTATAAGCCATATGTGAATGGTAATAAATAATTTAGTAATTGACTTATTACACATTTAGGCTTTTTTTGGTGGGAGGAAGGGTAATAATAAATAACATTATCAAACTATATTTTATATGCAAGTATTATTTCACTTTTTTATTCACTTTTCTGTACAGAGTTCTAATTCTTAGAGACTAGATAGGTGACTGGGTCAAAGAATATTAATCTTTTAAACTTGTTGAGGCACATTGTACAATTGTTTCTAGAAAAATAATATCTATTACTACTGACCTTAGTGAGAAAGGCCCTGGCTCTGGTTCCATACTTTCTTGTGTCTCTCTCTACCCTTTCTCAAGCCATGACACTTCCTCTGAGTCAAGTGTTCCATGGGCCAAGAGGATAACCCACTGAGACCCCATGACCCCTGACTTTCTAGATCATGCTGCAAGTGTCTGGAGTCCTGGAATTGCCTGCCTCAGAATGCCATACCTTCTTCTAGGGTTTCAGAACCTCTTTCTTGGAGCCATTTTCTTAAGAGCCAACCTCAACTGCAGTGTGCATATCCTTATTCCTGTTTGTGGGATGGATCGGACCTTAGATGTGCAGTCAGTGTGTCCACATGTATGTGGTCAAAGCTTCTCATGGTGCAGATGGAACTAGGGGTGGGAGGAGTAGGAGGCCAGGAGCCTGGGGCTCACTCTCTATACCATCAAATTCTATCAGAGTACTCCTGAGAACCCAAGAATTACAAATTTATCCACGTCATCAGGAAGGTGTATTTATCAAGGTAGGAAGACTGAAAATATTTAACTTACTAGTTTCTTAGCTTTGTTTGCAACTCTTAAATATATTGATATCAGGTATGTGGGCTTCCAGTTGTACACCTGTCCTGAGCCTTGACCTTGTTAGGGGAGAACCTGGTACTCATTATGAATAGCGATTACCAACATTATGAATAGCGATTACCCTTTGCTAATTTGGTGGGTGAAAAACAGTACAATAGTTGCTCTTTATCCACAGGGGATGCATTCCAAGACCCTCAGTGGATACCTGAAACCATGGATAGTACTGAGACATATAATGTTTTTTCCTATACATACACTTTCACTTAAAGGAAGCATTTTAAGCCTTCTCTTTGGCATATCCAAATTACCGGCATCACTACCCTTGTGCTTTGGGGCCATTATTAAGTAAAATAAGTATTACTTGAACACAAGCACTGCGATACTGCAATAGTCGATCTGATAATGGAGACAGCTACTAAGTGACTAATGGGCAGGGAGCATACATATGCAGTGTGGTGACGCTGGACAAAGGGATGATTCATGTCCTGGGCAGGACAGAGTAGGATGGCATGAGATTTTATCACACTACTCAGAACTGCATGCATTTTAAAACTTATAAATTGTTTTTGGAATTTTTTATTTACTATTTCCAGACTGCAGTTGACTGCAGACAACTCAAACACAGAAAGCAAAGCTAAGGATAAGGGGAAGACTACTATATCTTATGATTTCTTTAATCTGCATTTTAAACATATTTGGCCATTGATATTTGTATTTAATGATTTATGTCTTTGTTTATCTACTGAAGCTTCAGAGGTTTTCTTAGAAGTTGTAACAACTATCTCTATGTTAAGGACAATAACTTCTGCACCCTTAACACTTAACCTAGAGTTAAGTATGTAGCGTCTCTCTCCAATCCCTACCCCTGGGGAAAAACCTCTTGTGTCCAGCAGGACAGAAGATGGGGCTAGAGAGTGAGAAGCAGGTACAATCTGAGAGAGCTCTGGGGGCCCTGTTTAGTGGGAGTCATTAAAGCAATTAGAAGCTCAGAGCTAACCAAAATCAGTAAGATGAAAGCAAAGAAAAGACCAAAATAGGGCATTCTGAGAAAATTCTGAGAGGGTTGGCCACCACTTGTGCCTTGATTTGCCATGTACAAATTCCTGGACTGGTGAGCACTAGATTCACATAAGGGTCCTGCTATGGGCCATGCATGGGCATCCTGCAAATGCATGAAGTATTAACTTCTTGAACTAAGCTGTAGTATAACTGAACTAAATGTCCAAAGGCAGAGTCAACCTTTCCCTTAAAATCATCTCCACTCAACAAGGAGATGGTCTTATGACACCACCAACAATGAAGTCACTGCCTCAGGGGCCTTCATCTCATTCTCTTGTTCAAACACACAAGCAGAAGCTATTCATTTCTTTCAGATAGTAGCCAGTAAATGCTCTAATTACAAGTTGAAATAAAATCATCTGGTGGAATGGTTTTAATTAGAATTTAGTGAGTCGGGCAAGCAATTAGTGCATCCAAGAATGGAGAACATATATATATATATATATATATATATGTATATATATATATACACATATATATATTTGTCCCATTCAGCTTCACTGATTTAAATGAACATTTGATTCAGATTCCTCAGGTTAAACAAAGGCCTTCCTAATGGCACTACTACTAATAATGTAGCCCAAGTCAATTAAAATGGTCAAAACTACCACATTTTCAATGTCCTCCTGAGTCCCAATGAGAGGACTTCATGGCAATGCTACCAGCCTTAGTTTTAGAACAAGCCATGACATTCTTAAGATTTGTAAGATTATTGATTAATTTTTAAATTAAAGCATAGGGAGAAGAGGAAAGAGTAAAGGAAGCAAGGGAACTGTCATGTTTGAAGACCTGCTGTATGCCAAGTGTCGCACAAGGAATTTGTGTGTACTGCCTCCCCTCCTCCTTTTCTGCTTGCACCAGCCTGTGAGGAGACTGTTAGTATAGATGCAATGATAAAAACTATTAAATATTAAAAAACTGAGGCCCAGAGAAATGAAGTCATTCACAAGCTCAGATGGCCAGTAAGAGCAGAACCCTGGATAGTCCAAATCAAAAGTTCTTGTCTCTTCCAAGGGCTTTGGAATTCCTTAAATAAAAGGGATTTATTTTAACTTCAAAGAGAAAGGGTAGAGTTCTCTTGGAATAGTTCGATTTCTCCATTTCAGGTGTGATCTCACTCTCCACTGGAGGTGAGAGCTACAGGAGCTAAGAGTGAAGCTGGTTCTTCCTACAGGCCAAGCAGGTGCCATACCATTGGTTCTCAATCTTGGCTGCACACTGGACTCACTGGGAAGCTTCAAAGAATACTGATGCTTAGCTTCCTATCATGAGATTCTGATTTCACTTGGTTGGGGATCAGTCTAAATATGGGCATTTTGTAAAGCTCCTCAAGAGATGCTAATGTGCAGTCAGCGTTGAGAACCATAGAGCTCCATGTACTATATGCTGTGAGAGAAGGTTGTAGGAGTACATTTTAAGAGTGAAAGAGCTCCCCTGAGCTTTGCAAGCTTGTGCCCCTGATGTTCTATTTCTGCTCCTGCAGGTGAACTGGCAGAGTCATCAAGTAGCAGAGTGAAAGACTCCAGGCAGGGTCTCTTACAGGCACTGAGATTTGGGTCAGGTGAGTGAATCTGAGTCTTATTTATCTATAAAATGAAGATGAGGATAACTGCCTAGCTGCGCTAACATGAAGACTTTTTAAAAATTACATTCCAATAACTGATAATTTTTTGTTTAAATTGTGTGATCATCGAAGGCAGAGCCCATATCTCAATCTCTCTCTATCTGCAGCAGGTAGAAGACAGGGCCAGCTCAGTTTGTGTAGTAATTGATGCTTCAGTCTCTGAATTTTTCTTCTACTAGAGCCACCACATAAAAGGAATTTATGTTCTATACCTCTTATAATGCAATAAGCATCACTATCACTCATTAACACCTTGTTCCAGTGTTTCTTTGTTAATAGATTTTTCCAGAAAACTGAAGCAACTAGGGCTAGAGTCTCCCTTTTGGAGAATTTCAAGGCATTTTAGCAAATTCAATCCTTTTAAAAATTTCTGCAGTGGTAAAATCCGTTTAAAATTATGTATACCAGCATATTCCAAATATATATTTTTTAGTATATTTAATGGAACACTTTTTAGTATCTAATAGAACTAACATCCTATGAGACTTTTTCTGGGGGACCTTATTCCACTTTAAATTGTGCAGTAAAAAGTTGTTCACAAGAAAGAGACCAGTGAATTGGCTGACAACCTGGACAAGACCTTGCTATATGCCTGTCATTTGAGAGAATTTGGCAACCAGCTTTCAGATTGAGACATTCAATTTTATCATATTAGAATTTTCTGGGAAATGGATTTGAAAATACTGAAAGCAAAAGAAATTATATTAAGACACAAAAACTCTTTATTCTGATCGAGTTAACCAAGTTCTCCTAGTTTCAGAAACTTCGTCTGTTAAATGACGATAATAGAACACCCCTGTGAGCTAGGTATTATTTCAGAAACTATGGGAGCAGTCGGTGCTTTTCACCAAATATTTCCCACTTTGCCTTCTGAACACAATGTAGGATTGTGTGTCCTATCTCCCTTGGGGCAGGGTGGGTCAATGTGACTACCACAAAGTGAGCTGTGAATGGAACTGAGCATATGTCACTTTGAGGCAAGAGCATTTTATTGCTGGGATGTGCTCTCCAGAGCTATCTTTCTATCTAGAATGTCTACTAGATGTAGGCTATTCCTCCAGCCTGGGTCACACAAGAAGCAGAGCCCACCTTCTGACCTCCAATGTACATGTAAAGCTAGGAAGAAATACACTTTCACTGTTTAAGCCACTGAGGTTTAGAAGTTGTTGCTGCAACATAACTTAGTTTAACTTGTCTGATTCAAGTGTCAGTTGCGATAATACATATCAGATATCTATCACAGTTCCTGGCTCATAGTAGGTATCAATAAATCTTAAGTCTTCCTTTTCTAAAATCTCTAGATGACTCGGCACACATGTGAACACAGGTCACTCCATTCTGGTGAGCAGGCCTACTCAAGAGAACAAACACACACCAGAAAGTATGTGCAGAGCATTAGATCCTAACTAGTTGGCACAATTCCTGTTTGAGGGACCTGCTTATTTGGGCGCGCTCTCTCTCTCTCTCTCTCTCTCTCTCTCTCTCTCTCTCTCTCTCTCTCTCTCTCTCTCTCTCTCTCTTTCTCTTTCTCTCTCTCCACCTTCCACCCTACCTCTTTCTTTCTTTTTGAGCCTTATAGGCTCCTAACAAATGGTTGGTTGATAAACTGGATTGAGTTTCATACCTTGGACATCAGCTAATCCTGTTGTTTCTCAAACAAAATGAAAAAGAGCCACAGGGAAGATACCAAAGGCCTCAAGTTGCAGAGAGGACCCTTGACTCCTTCTGATGCTCTCCCCACCCCCACACCAACCTCTTTTCCATTCTTCCCTCTTGAATGATTTTGGATGTAGTACTTTATCCCATTTTATGTAATCAGCCTCATTTTTACCCCTGACTTAGATAAGAGCCCAGTCCTTGTTTGCGTGAGCTTATAAATGCAAGCCGGAAATATTTCTCATTAACATGTTCTGAATCTCAAATCTCAGAGGAAGGTGAGCTCAGCTGAGGCAGATTCAGAACCACTGTTGGTTCATTGTGCAGGCACTTGACCTGTATTCTTTTCCCATTGAGGAGTGAAAGCAAACCTTTGTTTTCTTAACATAAAGCACAGGCTAATAAAACACGACTGCTTATACCGAGGACAGGTTTGCCAGGCCTGCTTCCCTTCCTCCCAGCCTTCCTCTCCCTGCAGCTAAGGCCTCAGACATCCACCTGCAGATTAGGCCCACCTGCAATTACTTCTCTTGATTAAGGAAGACCAAGGAATAGGGAGCAGGTGGGCACTCTGACTGCAGAAACAGGGCCCAAATGCAAACCCCTGACAAGTGGGTTTCTATAGGGAACCCCAGCCTCATTTCCAGCCTTGGTTTTAGTTCTAGAAACAGTCTATGCCTCATTTTGGGTCACCACCCTGACCTACTAAGTGTCCCAGCACCCAGTCACTGGGCTGCTGTTCTGCTCTGGTCAGTCCCTCCCAGGGATCAGAACTCCAAATTAAATGTCTCAGTTGAGGATATCAATCAATGTAGATTACTTCCCTCTCCTCCTTGTAGGCTGCCCAGGATATTCCCAATTGCCAAGGCATTGTTCATCAATCATTTATCTCTCAGTCAAGTCTGTTGCCTTCTCCGTGCCTCAGATGCTGAATTCTCAGATGCTGCATCATGCCAAGACTGTGATTCGTGGCTTTCCTGATAAACTCTACTTCCTACCTGGGCCAGCGTGTCCCAAGTGAGATGGGACCTAGTTCATTGTCCAGCTTTTCCTAGGCTGTACCCGATCCCTATGCCATATTTAACTAAGCTAAGTTTGGGCAAGATGGGCATATTGATTCAAAGATAAATAAGTAAATGATGAAAAATATATATGGTGGATGGCTAGTGCAAAAATCACAAAGATGAATCTCAATGAACCAAAGTTTAGGAAACATGGGACAATGTAATCCAAATTCCTATTCACTAGATGGTGAACGTCTCTCTCTTCTCTTTAATGGGGCTAAGATCACCTCCCTGGTCAGGTTGTTGGAAGAATTCGGGGAAAAGTATGTGGAACACTAGTGTAGTACCTAGTATACATATTTTATATGGTATAAACATTGTATTGTTTATTGTTGTCATATGGTTGCATACCCCATAATCAGGGCATGGGACATCAGCTAATCCTGCTGTTTCTCAGAACAAAGTGAAAAGGAGCCATCAAGGGTCCCAAGTTGCACAGAGGGCCCTTGTGTTTGCCTCTGTATTTCCCATACCACCTGGAGCCTTCTTCATAGCTGCACTGCAAGGAGTGTAGAAGAGACTCTCTTGTCTGGGTCTCCTGCCCTAGGCTGTCATTTGGTTTAATGATGCCACAAATGGGCAAGGGGCAGAGCATGTAGAGGTGTTTCTGGGAGATCAGTATCTCCTCCCAGGCCTACCCAGCTGTTCCACCTTTTCTGAACAGTAGTTAGCTTCAAGGCACTGCAAGGGCTCAAAATAAAATCATCTCCAATCAAATACAGGATTCCCAAGGAAGGTAATGCTGTGTAGTCTTTCCCGGTGAGGTCAAAGCTCCTGGCAGCCAGACATCCCCTTTGCCTTCAAGTGTGATTCTGTCTGGGCTTAGCCAGATAAGGAAGCAAAGGGCAGAAACTTTGTGCAGTGCTTGTATAACCCTAGTCGATTCCACAGCAATCATTGTCTGAGTTAGCTAATGCCAGGGTATGAGGACCTCCTACTGGGATTCCATTACCTTGTAATTTTCAGCTTGTTCACTGTTGCAATAAAGCCCCTCTGTCTTCTAATTCCCCAGCATTCACGTCTCATCTTCTCAAGAACTGAAGTATGTAACATGCTTTCTGCTGAGGATTCGCTGAGATAAGTTATTGAAGTCAAGCAGAGAGGCAGGCTTCCAGCACTGAGCTATTCATCTCAAAGTTTATGTTCGCACTTCCTTTTGAAGGTCTAACGTAATCACAAACAATGTGCTTTCTATACATTTAAAAATTCATAAGTTTCCTATACAAAGAAGGCAGAGGGGTGAGGAACCTCCACACTTGGAGCTCATTAGCAGTGGGCACTTGGAACAGCCGATTCATTTTTGATGTAATTTCTAAGAGACTGAGAAGCTGCAGTTACACAAAGCCATTCAGTGGCGAAGAGTAATGATGTCCACTCATATTTTCATTAACCTGGTCCAGGAGTCAGGCCATGTGATTGTCCACCAAACGATCTTTCTTTCTTGAAAACTGCTGTTCCCACTCATATCTTGTCTTTTGGCATCTGAGATATAGCCCTTCGCTTCTCTCTGTGAACACAGCTCCCACACCAGTTTTGAGCCTTAACATAATTATCTCATCAACCTCCTTATCCTTGAGAGCCCCTGTCCATCCCACCCAGCTTGCTGCTACCTGTCCAATCCTTACAAATCAATGATCTCCTCAAAGCTATAACTGCAGGAGGCTCTTTTAATTGCCAAGGAGAGAAGCAAATTGAAATACCAGATAATGGGATTTGAGGTCCAACCTCTCGGTTTCTCTTTGAAATCCAGCAGCACAGATATTGAGAGCTACCCTTGAGGAGTCCTAGGGAGGCCCCAAGAAGGGAACAGAGTAAGTCATGAGGTGCTTTGGGCTAATGCTCTTTGACTCACTGCTCTCCTCCACCAGACACTTCCCAACACAAGCCTCGAGGAGTGTGATTTAAGGAGTAGAGGTTCTAAAGCACAAATTATTCTAACATATGGGTTATATAATACTCCTATTGATAGGTGAGGTTCATGCCCTCACACTTTGAATCTGGGAGGGCTTGTGACTGCTCTGGCTCACAGTATATGGCAAAGTGACTTTATGTGTCTTCTGATGCCCTCACCTTGCTCTTAGAACTCTGAGACTCCATATAAGAAGTCCAATGTCTGTGGAGCCAGCCTGTTATAAGGAGGCCCAAACCACATGTAGAAGCCATATGTAGGTGACCTGGTTAATAGTCTCAGCTGAACCCAGCCCCTGAGTCATCCTATCACAGGCACCAGACTTGTGAATACAAAAGCCTCCAGATGATTCTAGCCCCCAACCATTGAAGCCACTCTCAGCCATCTGAAATTTCTCAGCTGAGGTCCTAGTTGTCATGGAGCAGGGACAAGCCAAAATTATGTATCTACCCAAATTTACGCCCTGCAGAACCTATAAACATAATAGAATTTTGTGATTTTAGGCCACTGAATTTGGTGTAGTTAGCTGCACAGTAGTAGTTAACTAGAATGAAGGGAGATGAAAAAATGCTTCTTTAAACTTCTCCAAACAGGTTTTCCATTCTTCTTCTGGGTGCCTGAAACAGTGCTGCCTCCTTCAAGGATTCAAGAGGAGAAAAGCCCTGAGATCTTATTGCTCAGATTATTTTGTCCTTTGGAGGGAGATGAGAAGCCCAGTGACCCTGGGATTCAGGGTAGATGCATTTCAATGAGGAGCTGAATGGAGAGGAAGCTTGTAGCACGGAGCAGCACCCAGGGGCAAGATTGTCTGCCTCACTGTGGTGGAAGGCCCTGACAGCTGATGTCGCAACAGGCCTGGGCATGAGCTGTAGGTGCAGAGAGAGAAAGCTCGGCTAACAGGAGTATTAGGAGGCAGAATGCCATATAGTCAAGGTTAATATGATCACCCAAATAGATCTGGCACCATTCAGCTCCTGGATATAAAATATTCAAAAATTCTTATTTTGACTCAGTTCTATTCACCTAAAAAGTACCCAGCATCTATGAAACAGGAGGCTATGTGTGAGAGGGAAATATACAGATGAGGAAGATGCTATAACCTCAAGTCTAGAGAAATCCTTCTCCTTTCTGGGTACACTGTCTCTCTGGAAAATAACTAAGCTATTTAGAATTATATATATATGCCTTTCTGGAAACTACAGCCCACAGGAAGCCCAAAGAACATTCTGCTTTAACTTTCTGCCAATTGCAGGTGACTCTTTCCTTAACATAAAGGAGTGAGGCTGTCCCCTCCCTGTGCATCATGTTCAGAGGAGAGCGGAAGAGCTCTAAGCATAAGCTCGGCCCTCAAAAGGGAACCTCGGCCACACCCGCTGGCGGATCCCACTGCTTTGCCAGCTGGCTGCAGCGGAGGGCCTGGAAATGCCTCGTTAAACCACACAAAGCCGGCCTAAGAAGCAGCAAAGTGGGTTGCAGCTGCCTCTCCAGCCGTCCTCCTGCTGATCGCCTGTGATCTCCACTCAGCCTGCTGCTGGCACGCCTGCTGGCACAGCCTGTTGTGTTGGAAACCTTATTATTGCAAATTCCCTTTCCACCCGACAGATTCCTTGGAAATTGCAAACATGTCTGTCTTTGGCCAGCCTGCCTGGAAAGGTCACTGCAGCAGCTACTGGGCCCCACTGTCATTTCGCTCATTC
Organism: Eidolon dupreanum; assembly: GCA_028627145.1. Taxonomy (NCBI): domain Eukaryota; kingdom Metazoa; phylum Chordata; class Mammalia; order Chiroptera; family Pteropodidae; genus Eidolon; species Eidolon dupreanum. The sequence continues at coordinate 20,455,342 of CM053501.1, read as the reverse complement.
ACACACATACAAACCTTAAATACTCAAGGTCAAAACAGTCACTTGCCGCTGCTTAACACCTACCAGAGTCAGGCTACACCTTATGCAGAGACTGACAAGTTTCATCCTCACAGAGCAGTGCCTCTCAAGTATCCCCAGAGATTTCAATGTAATTGATTTAGCCCCTGAAATCTGTATTTTTATTTTTTATTTTTTGTGGGTTTTTAAAATTTTTTTTAAATTTCTTTTTTAATTAAAGAAATAATTTAATTTTTTTTTGCCATGTCTACCTTCCCTTTTCCCCCTCCCCCCTACCCTCTGGTAACCACTAGTTTATTGTCTATGTCCATGAGTCTCTTTTTGTCCTGTTCATTTGTTGCTTTTAGGTTTATATCCCACATATAAGTGACATCATGTGATTTTCAACTTTTTCTATCTGGCTTATTTCGCTTAGTATGATTATTTCAAGGTCCATCCATGTTGTTGCAAATGACAGTATTTCATTTCTTCTTATGGCTGAGAAATATTCCGTTGTTTATTTGTACCACAGCTTCTTTATCCAATTATCTATCATAGGATACGTCGGTTATGGAAGCTGTATTTTTAAAAGCTACCAAGTTGAAATAATGTACAATAGGGTTGAGAACTACTGCTATGACAAGTAGGACTAATATTGGTTGAGAGCCTATTCTATGCCAGGCCCTGTAAACTACAAACTCTCTCATTCTGCCTATAAAACAGTACTAATGAAGTATTTCTCTTTTGGAGGAGTAAGGAAACTAAAGTTTAAAGAAATTCAAAATAATTCTCCTATATCACTTCATACTGACTGAAATGAAAAAGAAGGACCATACCAATTATTGGTGAGGAAGCAGCAAAGGGAACTTTCATCCACTGCTGATGGGAATGCAAAATGGTACAGGCACTCTGGAAAACATTTGGGTCATTTCTTATAGAATGAAACATCCTTCTCATATGACCTAGAATTCCACTCTGGGTACTTACCCCCCAAAAATAAAAACAAATTCCCACACAGAGAAATTTACTAGAATGTTCATAGCAAGGTTATAGCCAGAAATCAACCTAAATATCTATCAACAGGTAAATAAAAAGACCAACTGCTGCGTCCATCCAATAGAATGCTACCTGATGCATGCAAACGTAGATGGATTTTGAAAACATACGCTGAATGAAAAGAAAAAAAAAAGCCAGAAATAGAAGAATATATCCTGAATGATTACATTTATATCAAGTTCTAGAATAAGCAAACTCATCTTGTGTGGCAGAAGGCGATTTGTGTTGGCCTGGGATTGGGTGTTGAGGAGTTGGGGGACAGTCAAAGACCAGGAGGGTACCTTTTGGTGTCATATGGAAATGTTCTTCATCATAATTGTGGTGATGGTAACACAAGTTATAAATATGACAAAAATCCTCGAACTTCATACTTAATATGGGTGTATTTTATTGCTATAAATTGTCTCTTAATAAGGTTGATTAAAACATAATTTGGGAGGATGAAGCCAGTCAGAAGTTGATCTGATTCTGAAGCTTCAAGTGCTGCTGCCAGAAGGCCATGTGGGGACAGCATCACCCAGACAGACGGCCCATAAACTGCTTACTCAGGATGGAATTAGAAACTGTAGAAGCTGACAAGAGAAAAATTCTGCAATGCCCTAGATTAAATTATAGCAGACCAGAATGGGAAGGGGAGACAGGGGAATTTAATCAATGAAAAGAGCTGTGGGCCAAAATTAACAAAATTAACTCACATTCCTGAATATATGTTTAAACTTTGAATTAAGTTCCAGGTGGCTATTTCTGCAATTATCAAGAGAGAATAGCTGGCTACCTGACACCACTGCATCCTGCTTATGTATGAAGTGCCTGTATTGTTACCCACATCCAATCCAAAATCAGACACTTCTTCCTCTTGGACTGTCCCAGTACTGTCCCTACTTCACCTTCTCCCCACCCCCCTTTATCTATAGCCAATGTAAGTCTTTCAAAACAACGTATATCTTTCTCCCCCAAACTCTTTGCATAAAAGTTCCCCCCCAATTCCAGGCAACAGACGTGCTTTCTTCTCCATCTATCCCTGGTGCTAGTGGATTAGACTGCATGCTCCAGGACCTGGTTTTTTTCTGGCTAGCACATGGCTCAATAAACCCTTTCTTTCAGAAAAACTTGTGGCCTTGAAGGTTTTTGTCTAACAAAGCAAATGGGCTGAGCTCTGGGAGGAAGGAGATGAACCACAGGACAACAAATAGGACACTCGAGAAAAGTGTTTCTGACTTTTCAATTGTGGCAAGCACTCTGAATTTATCTACTTATCCCTATGCCTCCTAACATCCCTTTCCTCTTGCAGGGAAGAATAAAAGAGTTTCAATCTTGGAAGTTGAAATTGTTTTTATTGGGTCTGGAAGAAGAGATCCCAAAATGAATCCCCTGGGGAGCTTTTTAAAGATATTGATTCCTGATTTCACTCTGGATTCACCAAAACAGATCCACAGAAATGAGATTTACAGATCTTCATCTTAAAAAAGTTTCTAAGAGATTTTGATAGTTTGGAGACCGTTTTAATGCCATGTTTCCTCCCAGCTCTGCTGTATTTCACACAGACATGCATTGCCTCAGGGATATTCTCAGTTTTCTCACCAATTGCAGTAACATTTGAGCATGGAGAGTTTTCTATGACCAACTTCAAAACAGGTCCTGGAATTGAGCCAACCCACAAGTTTCCCTTTGAGCTGTCACTCCACTACCCATTGTATGAAAAGTGGCCTCTTTGACCCAAGGCTGGTGATCAAGATTCATGGCACAAGTAGTATTTCCCCCAGGGAGACTGCCAGGGATACAGTCTCTGCAATATATCCTTTTCCTTTTAAAGGAATAAAATAAAAATTACAAGCAGATTATATCAAGCAAAGTACATTGAAATATGAATTATAGATTGTTACACATAAAGAAATAAATGGTGTGTTCTTAGAGCCTTCATTGATTTCTGGGAGAATCAGATTAATGGATGCAAAATTATAGACCTGGAGGATTGCTGTTAAAGCTTTAAGTTCAGGTTCATGAAGTTGTTTTATGAAGAGTACATCGTGACAATTCTTGAGTGTGCAGAACTGTATTTTCTAAGTTTTCCTGCATGTAAAACAGCAGAATGCATGTAGCAGCAAGCAAGGAAAGGGCACTCAAATATCTCGGCCATTGCCACCTACCTGAGACCTGGTATTTATAAATTTACAAAATATCCTTAGATCCTACATCTGCAGGTGGCTCTGAAGATCTAGGGAGAGGTGGTGAGAAACCCATACTAAAGATCTAACTTCTATCTAACAAGACCACTTCCAAAGAGAACATGGTTAAAATATGTGCTGATATACATCACTATTGCTCTTAGGGTGATGACAGAATCCTTTACATGACCAATGTGAACAGACCCCAGACTACCTCTCCAACCTCATCTCATAGTCTAATTCTCTTCTTTCCTTTTCAGACAGATGGACCTTTCAGCTTCTCCTGCCCCAGGGCCTTTGCTCAAGTTCTCCCCAGCTTCTGGAAAATTTGTTAACTTCTACTCATCCTTGAGATAGCAGTTTAAGTATCCCTTCTCTCAGAGCAGCTTCCCCTGAACTTTCTGTGTTCAAACTTCTGTTGTAATGGTTCACATGTTGTGTAATCCCCTTTGTAGCAATGATCATAATTGTAATCTTGTAATCGTTTGTGTGGTTATCTAATAAAGTTCTATCATGGCAGAAACTTCAGTTATTTCTTGTTCCCCTCTAGAACCTCAGAATGTAGCATGGTGTCTGACGCATATATACACAAAAAACATTTGTTTAAGGGGAAAACGAGGAAGTGAATGAATGAATGAGTGATCATCTAGTGCAAATTCCTCATCCTGAAGATGTGGAAACACAAGTCCAGTGAGATAGTGACATGCCTTGGGAAACTTGCTGCAAGTTAGTGACTGAGCTGAGACCAGAGCTATGGGTATTACATCCCTGAGTTTGGATTTCTTTCTTTGATGTTGCCATTCCTTCTAAATAAAATAACTCAGCTGAAAAAAAAAATGAAAACAAGCCAAAAGAAAATCAGAGAGTTTTCCACTCAATGGAGCAGTTTTGTGCTTAAAGAGAAAGGATAATGCACAAAAGAAATCATGAAAAGGAGCAGGGGATATTATGAGCAAAGTACTTGATATGAATAATAATGAACAAACACATTCCTGCTTATTGTTTATCTAATTTTGAATTTTAATGAATAGCAGGATGGTAATTACTCAATTCCTATGTTTATATAAAACCAACACATGAAACCTCACAGTTCGATATTTGTAAATTGTCAGGTTCCCTTAAATACTCGGCTTTGCAATTAGAAGGGGAGTTATTCATTAAAATTTTAAACTAGATAAATAAAGAATAGAGTTGTTAATTATTCATTAAAATTTTAAAAACTGGAAATTATACACTCATCTTTTGGATGTATCCATATCATTTAATTAACTTTGAGTCAAAATGCTACTAAGAAGCATGTATCTACACACCTAGAATTAGATATAACACCTATTAGCAAACGAGATGATTTAATCAGTTTAATAATTCAGATTTATCTTCCATTTGTATTGACATATTGCCAGATGTCTGATGACTTAGAAAGAGCACTGGCTTTACAATCAGGAGGAGCTGGGTTTCAATTATTTTTCTTATGAGTGACCTTTGGCCACCTGCTCACCCATCCCAGAATCAATTCTTTGTCCAGAAAATGGGATTATAATCTTCCCAGGGTTGTTGGGGGGCATTAAAAGACATGAAGTATGTACAATGACTGGCTGAGAATCAGTATCTCATGAGTCATGACGAGTAGAACACTGCTCTGGCCCCAGCTCTGGCCCAGCTGTATAAAATTAGCATCAGGCTTTCTACAGGTGATGCTCCTAGACCAAAGAGAAGGTCAGGCTCTCAAATGCCAGAAGCTGGTAGTATTTAAAGCTTAGAGGCTCTCTACCTGGTGGTTAAAGACCAGGGCTCTATTGTGAAAGAACTCTAAGCACCAGAAAGGGACCATGTGAGTTTGGCTCATCACTGTATGTCTAGGATCCAGTACCCAGGATATAATAAGCTTTCATTGATATTTATAAATGAACAACTGTGTGACTGTCATTGTGGCGTTGACATCTCCAGATGTTTTCTGTAATATTCAGACTCTCTCTTCCACACAGGTGACTTATGTTCCCAGCTCTCTCCATCCTCCCGGGATACTGGCACCAAGAGGAAGCCTGCCTCAGGGACTTATCAGCTGGAGCCTTCTCGTGACAGCTACATGCCCCAGAGTTCCAGGGCTCCACCTCACTCCATACTTCCTCTCTCTATTTTTCAGATAAGTTTGGGAGCTGACAACATGAGTTTATGCACTGCTGCTGTTCTACTCTTCTTAGGAAGTACAGTCCTCTTAAATCTCAACACAGTGTCTGGGGCCTGAAAGCTCAATATTTGCCATGCCCATTTCAAGATGTGAGATGGGATTTCTGTAACACCTTACCTTGCTTGCTGTCAGCTCATTTCCTTGCCTTTTGTCCGGGATTAACTATGATTTTATTGTCCCAACAGTTTCTGAGCTTTTCTCTGGAAGCTTTGCTCTTCTTCTCTCACAGCCAGCATTCACTACCACTTGACAGTGTCCACAAACCAAATGTGGGGCTCCCCAGCAATGAGAAGTGAGCAAGGGTAGATGATTGCTTTTCTGCAGAGTGATCGGGCCTCCCCCAGAACAGATAAATCATGTGCTGCCAGAGCCCTAACTGCCTGCCTCCCCTGCTCTCCAGGTATAGTGTCTTAGTACACTGAGAAGAGAGAGGGGAGGGATATCTCAGTTTAGTCCATAAAACCAACCAATGGGACAATTGTCCCTTGGAATGGGACAATTGTAAGTACCACTGTATTAGACAAGTCTTTTAATTCTTATGTTTGACATGTGGGGCCTTACTCAGGAAGAGATGGTCCCTCTCATAGCTAGCTAATTCTTAGAGATAAGAAATGACTGTACTGCAAGTTCATCTTTCACGTGCAAACCAACTAACCCAGGAGTCACATCCAACCACCTCCCATATTGGGCTCTTAAACTTCAGGTCAATATTCTCCTGCCTTAATCATCCCAGGGCTAGGTACAAGACAACTTGGGGCCATCTTTACACCTTGGAACCTGCTGAAATTATTCAAACTAGCCAGTCCAAAGCCTTCTTATCCTAATTTACTCATTTCTTTCCAAAGAAACCAAAATAAAGTCTTTTGCCCACATTTTCCCTTGTACTCTCTGCCTCTAGCCTGATCCTGGTGCTTCCCATCTAGTCCTGCATAGTGTGGTGTGCCCTTTCTCTTGGGAACTGGCAATCATCTCTCCTGATCTATTGGCCTTACCACATGAACAATGATGAAACCTACATTTTAAAACAGCTATTCCCATTTGGGCTGTATTTTATTTGAGGCTGTATTGTCCCATGATCCAAGGCCTAGAAAAATCTATTCTGACCTTAATGAAAAGAGTGAACTCTCAGAAACTAGCAGCATGAGCTGAATAATGAGCTGGCATATTAGATGCACTACAGAGAAACAGCATAAGAAAACATCTTCCAGGGGCAGATGAAGGGCTCATATGATTGGGGGATGGCAATCTCCCACCATAGCACTATGATAAAGGAACATCATGGTAGAGCGTAGGAGTGAAATGAGAAGAATGTTGTAATATATTGAATGGCAGTTAAGATCACCCATATGAGCAAATTTATGGTGGAACTAGGGTGTGTATGGTTGTAGCAACTGCAAGCTAAAGCCCCCCTGAGGTGGAATGAAGAACTAAACCAAATCTGAAGAATTCTAAGGGCCACTATGGAGCACATAAAGCCTTGTCGAATGTTTTTGGTGATTATGACGGAGGTGTTGGCGTGGGCTAGATTGTGTCCCCCTAAAATTCATATGTTGAAGTTCTAACCCCCAATATCTTAGGATTTAGGAATTAGAGATAGTCTTTAAAAATTAAGTTAAAATGAGGTCATTAAGGTACATTCTAATCCAATATGACTGATATCCTTATAAGAAGATGAGTTTCGAACATAGACACATACAGAGTAAAGGTGATGTGAAAACATTGGAAAAGACAGTCACCTACAAGTCAACAAGAGAAGCCGCAGAAAACACAAGGACCCAATCCTGCCAACAATCTGATCTTGAACTTCTAGCCTCCAGAAGTGTGAGAAGAAAAATATCTGTCATTTAAGTCACCCTGTCTAGGTATTTTGTTATGGCAGCCCCAGCAGACCAATGCAGGTGCTGCTCTCATCATTCACTTAGGCGTGTTTTGAGAGAGGGAAGAAAAGGCTCTATAGTACAATAGAATGTATTTTAATTTTACTATTTTTTCACCCAGGCTGCCAAAAGACTCACTTATAGCCATAATTAGTTGTAGATAGCAGTGGCAAGTGAAGTTACCACATCAAAACATGGGAATGAATATGGATATATTAACTCCAATCCTAAGAAGCCTTTATCTCTCCCAACACCTACATCCCTTGCTCACAATTCTGCCATCATCAAAGGTGCCTTTGAAACTTAGAAACCCTAAATCATCAATAAATTCAAAACTTGTATCAACCTTGTCATGCTGTGGCTATGTGGGATGATCAAGTAGAGTTAAAAGAGTGAGCCAAGGCTTTTTAGGTATATGCAAATGAGGCTGTAGAAGTTTGGGAGTTCTTTAAAATGTAGTATCAAAATAAGTAAAGGCTTATGCTCTCATCCATTCTGAAAACTGCACAGTTATTAGAGAGAGTAATTCTATACATGGGCTTGATTGGACCTATGTCATACTTAAACAAGGTGAAAGCCAGGTGCTTTAGTATCTGTTTAGAGAATAAAGAGTAACAGCCAGGTTTCAAATCCAAGATGATAATTCCTTAATGGCTACAAAGCATGGACAATAGGAATACTGGCAAGCCACCTGGCACAGTAAGAACTCTGGTCTTGAAATTAGAAAACCTGGACTCACCATCCACTGGTCATTTATCTGAGTCATTTATTCTCCACAAACATCTGTTTTCTGATCTAGAAAAATTAGCTTCATTCCATACCTATTGCTCACATTGTTGAGAGGCTCAAATAAGAAAATTATTGTGAAAACACTGGGGAAAGTGCCAAGTGAAGGCAGGGCCTCCTTACTCTTTAAAAGGAGATCATGCCTTCATCTGTAGGACAATAGCAACTTAAGCATTTAGAATCATGCAAAAAAAAAAATTGCCAATACTACATTACCGCTCTATTTTAGCTTTGACTTTTTATCTTAAGATACTTTTAAACTAAGTTACGGTTTCCATATAACTTTCATAGTGCCCCCTAATGCTAACATTTTGTATAACCACAGTAAAATTATCAAAACTAAGAAATTACCATTAGTACAGTACTAATACTAAACTACAGACTTTATTCGGAGTTCTCCAGTTTTTGCATTAAAGTCCTTTTTCTGCTCCAAGATCTAATCCAGAATCCCACACTGCATTTGGTTGTCATGTCTCCTTAGTCTCGTCCAACTGTGACAAGCCTTTCCTGACCTTGAGACTCAGCTACTTTGTAGACTGTCCCTCATATGTATTTTATGTTTTCTTATGATTGCATCAGGACGGATATTAGCTAATCTTGATCATTTGTTTAAGGTGATATTTGGAGGATTTCTCTACTGTAAAGTGACTATTTTTTCTATTCATTTCATGAATATTACTTTTGGGGGAGATACTTTGAGACTATGCAAATATGTTTCTTCTTAAACTTTTATCTACTGATTTTAGCGTCCGCTGAATTTTTTTTGTAATTAAGATATAAGTAACATATAATATCATATTGATTTTAGGTGTACAATTTAATTATTTGATATATGTATGTACAGTTGACCCATGAAAGCATGGTATAGTCAAAAATCCTCATATAACTTTTGACTTTCCAAAAACTCAGTCATTCCTTGGTGTTGCCAGGAAATTGGTTCTAGGACTTTGTCTATCTGTCTGTGTATCTGTCTCCCTTTCACTCTCCCTCCCTCCTTCCCTCACTTCCTTCTTTCCTTATTTCCTTCCTTTCCTCCTTCTTTCTTTCTTCCACTTACATCAGCATCAACTCATGGATATTTATTTCGTACTTTGGGTTTTCATTTAATACCAGTTTGGGCTACTGGGAGCTCCTTCAGCATTGTTTCCTGTGACTTCTCAACATGCCCCATCTTTGTGGGGTTTTTTTGTTGTTGTTGTTTGGTTGGCCGAGGTCATCTTGTATTTTGCCTGCCCTAGTGCTACAATCAACCAACTTCCCTTGCATGCTTTACATTTTATTGAGGAGCACCAAAATATCAAAAACATATTGCAAAAAAAGGAAGTAAATTATGTTGTGAAAGATAAAATGTGGGTTTATTTTCTAGGTTTCCATCCAGTTCCCTCACCATCACCACTTCCTCCCATGTAAAAGGACATATAGTCTCATTAAGAAGCAGTTACTGGATACCCAGTATGTGGTAGGCACTGGGTCCACCAAGATGCGTGTCATCTAATGTCATTCCCTGCACTCAAGGAGTACTCGGTTTATGGAAGGGGATGATTTTAGCAGTTGTGCTGCAAGTAAACAGTTTATAATACCCAGTAATAGAAGTACATCGAATGTTTATACTTAACCTTACTTGGTACATGGAAAAGATTAGCTTGATTTTAGATTCTGAGAGAATAACTTGGCACATGTGGTAGGCAGAATAATGGTCCCTCAGCGATGCTCACGGCCCCTGAGTAAGACCATTGTAGTTTGCCTATGTGTTTATGTATCCACATCCACGTATATGTTAAGGACCAGGCCTCTGCAGGTGTTCCATAAATAATAATTCCTGAAACCTGAAAATACGTTCCCTTATATGGTAATAGGGACTTCTCAGGTGTGATTACGTTAAGGATCTTGAGATGGGGAGATTATCCTGAATTATCTTGGTGGGCCCAATATAATTACAAGGTTTCTTGTAAGAGGGAGAAATACAGTCACAGTTATAAAAGGAAATGTGATAATGAAGACAGTGATGCAGGGCCACCAGCCAAGTAATGTAGGTAGCTTCTAAAGGCTGAGAAAGGCAAGGAAACAGATTTTCCCCCAGTACCTCCAAGATGAGCCAGCCCTGCTGACTCATTTTAACTTTATGACTTCAGAACTATAAGAGAATAAATTTGTGTTGCTTTAAGACACTGAATTTGCAGTAATTTGTTACAGAGACATTAGGATACTAATACAGCATACAAACCCTATGACTGCTGATGGCCACAATTTTTTGGTCACCTATTATTGTCTGTGAGTCATCAGGCAGATCTAGAATTGTGACTCTTTGTGTCTGAGAGACATCTGCTGTGATGTCAGCTTGAGGAGGATAGCTCCATTCACAGTGTTGTCCAATGGGAATGGACCAGGAAGTCTCAAAGTGAGAGAGACATATCCAGGAGAATAAGTGTTTTGAAAACAGGAAGGCTTGTGCTTCTTGTGGCAGTTCATTCCCAATAACTTGTCCTATTGCAGCATACATAGGGCCAGTATGCAACACCAAAAGAGGAACTTTTAAATGAAACCAAGCCAAGCCTGAAAGGTAAAATATCTATTCTATTTTTCCCCATCACCATGGCTTCCCCTTTTACCCCTTTGCAGGGCCAAGAATAAAATTGTGTGTGGCTAAAGTTAACAGAGGAAGGCTTTGGAGTTTCTCTGCCTTTTCACTCAGTCACCTAATGGCTGTTCAATACTTTGGCAGGGAGGGAAAAGGAAAAAAGCTTTACAACACTCTTCTGATGCCCAGACTTCTATTAAATGCCAACTTGCTTCCTTGGATGCCTGCTGCCTCTGAGCTCTGTGTTTTCTTTTGGTTAAAGATCTATTTTTATATATTGGAATATATAAATGCCCGATATTTCAATCCTGCCTCATTACAAAATTTATAACATAAGTCAATAAGAGAAATCAGATCCATGAGGATTTCTCAACTGAATCTATAGGAAAGAAATTATTTAGAAAATGAAACCAGCCTGCCTTTGTTTTTGTCTTCATGTTATAGAATTTCTTCTGCCTTTAAAAAGACTGGGGACTGTTCACCATTAAAGATCAGATCATCAGTTTGGTTTGATGTGGTACAACAGTGTGCCTGTCATCCAGGCTGAAACCTTCTGCCCGTTTCAAAGGTATAGTGTGGGTAGCTCTAATTCCCAGTCTCACATCAAGAGATCAACTATGAATACTTTCTGAGGAAATGAGAATAAAATAGGCAGCCCACAGATATTTCTGTGCCCCAATTATATTCCACTTTCAGGCTGTGTTCTACTTCTAGAAATGATAAAAACTCGTGACGTGTTTCCAATCTTTTCAGAATGGATTGAATCCATCATCCCTGAACTGTTTAAAGTGGGCTTGCTTTAGAAAGGGCTTTCAAAATAGCCAAGTAGCTGATCTGGTTTGTTTGAGACTTGATCAGTTGGAAAATGTCACCAAATCAAGTCAGAAGCAAGATATACCAATTTTGAGTACTACAGACTTATTTTTATTTTTTTCAAATGATAGAGGGAAGCAGCATTTGTTAAATATCTAAAGTGTCCCATGCGCTCTGTTCAGATTTTACATATTTTACCTTATATGTACAGTGCCAGGCCCTTGTAGGTGTTCCATAAATGATGACTAATATTATTTAATTAGTAGGTCATTATTGGCCACCTTTTAATTGGCAGGAGCTCTCAGGCACTGGTACTCCATGATACATGATGGCTACCATTTTGAATTGTGTTTTCTCACCTAAAGCAAAACAATGAATTCTTCCACTGCAGCTAATATTTGCAGAGAACCTCCTATATGCAAAGACAATGTTTTAGGCACTATCAGAGACTTAAGGGTAACATTGATAAACCATAAATTAACTGATTATGTTCCATTATGATTCTATTATATTGGTGTAGCAGATATACCCAGGAAAACAAACTGCAGATCAACAATCTTCTTGGTGAGTCCTCAAAGTGCAGGTAATCCTGAGGATACCTATAGCCATTTCAAGGGAGTATTCAGCACACACAGCTTTAGAAAATTAGTTTCTAGATTCCCATCTTGCATTTGTATTCTTTGCTAAAACTGTCTTAACTGAGAACTCACCTGCAGCTGAGAGCACATGACTTCTCAATCCCTATTTTCTCCTAAATTTCAACTTTCTCACATTTTACAAAAGAAAGAAATTTTTCACTTATCATCACTCATACTATGTTTTTAAAAATCTGCTGGAGTTTTGAACAAAGGAGAATTTTAAATGCTTATCCTTGAGTTGGGGAAATATAATATCTAACAACTAAAAAAAATAAGTCCTTTTGCAAGGCAGGTGGTTTTTGATTCTTTGCTTTCAATTTGAGGACTCAATTACATTGTAAACAGGCAGATCATTAAAATTAGTTTTTGATGGCATATTGAAATGAATGTTTTGTAGATAACCTGAAAAAAATTGAGTGCCATTGTTGCTTGTTTGTTTGTTTTAATTCTGCTCTCATCTCCTCATTTAATAACATGAGTTTCCTCAGCACTTAAATAAAAATTGAAAGTGGGAATGAAATTTGTACCAACTATTTTCATTTAAGAAATAAGCAATATTTATTCATAGATGCATGACCTAAATGGAAACTTTCTATCTCATTGTGATGTGATTTCTAATGAAATATTTATGTTTAGTAATGATCATGATATGTTATATATTGTTTTGTTTGGGTAAATTGGATATAATAATAATTATGCTGTTTGAGTTTCAGTCTACATTTTTAAAAACTTAATCTCAGGCTGTAGAAAATTGAAAACAATTTAAACTTAAATACTGAGGAAGAGAAGAGCAGCTCTGACATCCTGGAACTCTAACCAGCTTGGAGCTGTCAGGAGCCAGCCTAGGACTCAGCCAGACCATGCTGTCCTCATGTTGGGTAGCAACAATCTCACCAACATCAGCATCAGACTGGGGGGTGGGGCTGGTGTTCTGTGCTCTGTGACTATGGTGCAGTGAGACAAAACAACAAACAAACAAAACAAAACAAAGCATAGACAAAAATAAAAGTGTCTTAGTTTAGGGTGTTGTAACAAAAAATACCATATATTGAGTGGCTTAAACAGCAAATATTTATTTCTCACAGTTCTGGATTCTGGGAAGTCTATGATCAAAGTCTTAGCAGAGTTGATGTCTGGTGAGGACCCACTTCCTGGTTCCCAGATGACCTCACAGAGCAGAAAGGCAAGGGAGGCCCCTTGGGTTTCTTTTATAAGGACATGGATCCCATTTATGAGGGCTCCACCTAATCACCTCCCAAAGGCTCCACCTTCCAATACTGTCACATTCAGGCTTAGGAATTTTGAAGGGATATAGTCTATAGCACAAAGTTATTGTGAAAACCACAAAGGTACCAAACATTATCCTCTCCCAGTTAATATGAGTGGCTATTGCTTCATTATCAATTATAGCTTTAACCATGCTTTCATCTTCTCTTCTTCCAGATAAGATTTATTAAGACCAATCATATAGACTTGCCCCTTCCTCCTGACAGCATTCAATTCACAGTAAATCTCATTTCTGACCAATCACCTAACCAAAGTCCAAATGCTCTTTTAAGTCCCTCCTTACCCCCTCCTACTGAGATGCCCAGCACATTCTAATGACATACATTCTCCCATGCTGCAATGGATGATAAATGCAGCTTGTTCACCTGCAGGTGTGCTCCTGTGGTGTTTGGCTAGAGGGCTTTGGCAGAAAGGAATATGCCACCAAAATTCATCCGAAGACCTTGCTACCTTGAACAGTAGCCCTGGACCTAGTACTAAATCCTGTTTTCTCTTGTTTCACCTTTGATTCTCTCTGTGTCTCTACCAGTTTGAGGTGCCCTCTGTATGGGGCAGAGAGATAAGTTCATGCTAAATTGAGTTCCAGTATTTTGTTAAATAACGCAGCATTGGGTTTATTTTGTTTTCCTGGGAATATGTTCCCACTCAACATTTTGTGTTTATCTGGTCAGATCTTTAGCATTCTCTGGTGGAAATTTTTTTGTAGTGTTCTAACACTTGCTCCTGTGGTCTGTCTGCTTGTCTAGTGTCTTGGGTGTTGTTTGTTCACAACAAGAAACATCTGTAGAAAGATGGGTCAGGAAGGGTTCAACCAGAGCAACAGCCAGTAGGAGCTATCTATTTTACAGGGTTTATTGCAATGAATTGGCTTATGTAACTGTGGCGGCTGGCTAGGCAAGTCCAAAATCCAGAGTGCAGGCCAGCAGGAGGGTGGAACTCTCAGGCACATGCTAAAGCTTTTGTCCACAGGCAGAATTTCTTTTTCAGGGAAGCCTAAGCTCTGCTTTGGAGCCCTTTGAACTGTTTGAATTAGGGCCACCCAGTTTACCTAGGATAACTTCTTTTACATAAAACAACTGATTATGGACTTAAATTGTATCTATAAATTATGGATTTTAATCATATCTACAAAGTATCTTTAAAGCAATATCTAGCTTAGTGTATAACTGAACAACTGGGGGACTGGATTATAGACTAGCCAAGCTGACACACAACATCTAGCATCACAGACAGAAGATGGAATGAGGTCTGATAAATTTGACCTCAAGCGAGGCCCAAGGGATGAAGAGTTCATCATGTCTCCTGAAACGAGTCTCTTTTTGGACAAATTTATTTGACTTGCATCAACATTCTAAAACCTTATAAGGATAGTTCCTTAGTCTTGTCTTGGTATCCCTGAGAACTTTGTTTATTTTTGTCTGCCTGCAATCAGGAGGTTTTGTCTGCTCCCTGATGATGGCTGGGTGATGACTAGCCTTTAGCCAGGGCCCAGAGCTATGAAGTTACACAAGCATCTTCTGAAAGACCACAGTAGTTCTCCCAGGTTCTCCTCTGACTACACTGGGCCTTTTCCAGGCCAAATCCTCCTTCCTCTTGTTTTCTCACTATCATGCTAACTTGTGAGCTTATTTCATTAATTGGCATGATTTAGCAAGAGCCAATTCAAAATTGCAGTGGCCACTAAGGGGAGCTTTTGACAGAAATGAGAGTAGTTATTTGAAAGTTACCTTTGAATAAAAAGTGAAGAAATTTCTCAAGAGGAGATTATTTCTCTTTTTGTCCACAAGAGAGAACACTTTGTTTAACCCAGGAGTTGTCCCCTCCTTCATTTTAGTACTTGGGAATTAAGAATCACTGATTTTTTAGTTGTTTTGGCTGATAAAACTGTCAAGTGTATCAAGTCATATTAAAACCAGCTGCCTGCCCTCTCTTTAGCAAGCATATATGTCATAATCTGTTTCTAAATTTTCTGTCCTCATTTTGTAGAGAAAACATAATTATCCTTTTAGAGTGATATTTCATATGTGCCTAAAGCCCGCTGCATGTCTCTCTCTCTCACTCCTCCCTTTCTTGAGGAAAAAGAGGTTACAAGAGGAGAGATCTGAGGATGTCTCTCACTCCACCATGTTTCCCAGAATCTGAGGAGAGGTTAAATATTAACAATAAAATTATTTAGTTGGTATGTCAGCACTCTACAATATCTAGCCCAGATAAACACTCAACAATGCCTAAAAAAAAAAAAAAAAAGTATTCAACTGCTTTTTTTTTCTGGATCCTGAAAAGCATGTTTATACTTTGCTACTACAGCTATGAGGTAAAAGAAAGAAAAGAAAAGAAAAGAAAAGAAAAGAAAAGAAAAGAAAAGAAAAGGAAAGGAAAGGAAAGGAAAGGAAAGGAAAGGAAAGGAAAGGAAAGGAAAGGAAAGGAAAGGAAAGGAAAGGAAAGAAAAGAAAAGAAAAGAAAAGAAAAGAAAAGAAAAAAGAAAAGAAAAAAGAAAAGAAAAAAGAAAAGAAAAGAAAATGGCTTTAGCTCCAAAGTAAAACAAGAGTTTTGGACACAACTCAGTCTTTAAAATTTAATTTACCCTATAAAAATACTGATAGAACACAGTTTTATTTGTATAAATACAGAATTAAATGTCTCATATTTAAACTTTCTAAACAGCCTACATTGGTTTTATGAGTTACTTAAGTTACCACTGTCTCCATGCCTGCCACTTAAGCTAAGCCTTGGAGTTGTTAGGCAGGCATTGAATGTGCTCATCTCTGGATATCAACAATCTCACAAAGCACCAACATCGGATGATCAGTAACCCAGATCATCTCATAGTATTGTCTAAGCATTAAAAAAATCACTATGTAAATCATAAAAATAAATTACTCCCAGCTAATATGAGTTATGCCTGGTTCTTTACCATTAAGCTTTCACCTTACTCTTATCTTTACTCCTTCTACATAAGATTAAGATAATGAATCATAGAATTGCCCCCACTTCCTGACAACATCCAATCCAGAGTAAAGCCAAGCTTCTACAACTTTCCCCAAAATTGCCTAATCAAAGCCCAAGTCATATAATAAATCCTTTCTAACATCTATCTGAGATGCTCTTTGGTTCCCATGGTGTGCATTCTCCATAATTTCAATGAGCAATAAACCCAACTCACTCAACCAGGTGTGTCATGGTTGGCCGTTGGGTCCAGGGCATTTACAGTATAAGTTTTTGCTGCAGAGAAAAATATTAAGATAATTAATAAAAAGACTTTCAAGCTCAAAACCATTATATTAGGATAAAATTTTGTGTGAGGTATAGAGAATAGAATGGAAATAAGGAAATAGTAAATGTTCTTACCACTAAAGAAGAGCTTGTTTATTTGTTAAATGGGCAATGTTATGTATCACGATGCTATGTTATGCAGATTCTATTGGATCCTTTTAAAAGAAGGTATTAGCTTTATTTTTAAGATGATAATTTTTATAGTCAATGGAAATTATGTTCTTTGCATCTATTTATAATCATGATGAAAATATTTAGATATTAACTTAAAAATGTACAAAAGATGATAAAGAAATCAGCCTATCTGCAATCAATTACTAGAGCATGTCAATAATTGAAGAAAGTTAGCTTAATGAAAAAGTTAAAGTCTGCACATAATGACAGATACTAATGTATCTTATTAGAAATACTTTCAAATGCACATTATCAGCATTCATTTCAATTCTTCTTTTTGAAGTTTGCTAACATAACTACAAGGACTGCCTATACCCCCTCTGCTGACTGCCACTGCCATAAGGTCTCCTGTCTCTTACTTTTTAGTTTCACCAGGTCTCTCCTCCTCTGCTGGCCATTAAAAAAAAAAAAAAAAAAAAAAAAAAACCTTGTGTATAAAAAGAAAGTCTGTAATTTTGATGTATTAGGGAACTGGGTTATGTGGGGCAAACAGATGTTTGGTAAGGCCCTTTCTCCTTCCTTTCTACAAAGACTTTTAGAACATAAAATCTTATTTTAAAATTGCAGTCTGGGTGAAAGAGACATCCGTTTTTCAAAATTGTCTTAAGGGATTCATAAACAGAAAGGTTTCAAGACCTCTGTTCCAGTTTGTAAGCTGTTTGATTTGCCACTGTGGGCCCAGATCCAGCATAATGCCTGACATATTAGAAAGCCTCCTGGTGTAGGAATGACTGACTGAATAACTAATGTAGGGGCTGAAGTTTAAGCTCTATCTGGCAGTTAAGGGATAAAAGAAGAGACATAGGGAATGTGATAGGAATGGGGGAGGTGCTAAACCAGAGAGTTACAAGAAAGGTGTGGAAAAGGATGACTAGAACAAGAGAAAAGAATAATTTCCTTCTCCTACCAAATGAAATCAGGGGGTGTATTACTGGCTAGTGGATTCCTTGAAAAAGTCCTCTATGCTTACTCTTTCTGAATTCTCACCACCACCCACACCCTCACCATGCATTCCCCCTTAAAAACAGTCACAAAAAGGCTTTTATCCCCATCTTGTCATGGAAACAGCTCTTGTCAGAGACACTCAGTCTTCACATCACTAGATCAAGGAGGGTCAATTCTCATTCCATCTCTCACATGACCTATCAACAACAATTGATGCAGGTCTTTACCCGTTCCTTCTTGTTTCTAGGACATTCTCTCTTAAGTCTGTTCTTACCTTTTTTAGCTCTACTTCTAAATCTCTCATGCTTGTTCCTACTCACTTTCCCCATCTGTAGGTATGGGAATGTCAGAGTTCAGCTCTAAGACCTGATTTTCTTCTCTGTGTACAGTCACTTCCTCAGTGATTTCACCTGTTCTCATGGCTGAAAATGCCTCTATTTTCAGCCATGAAATCTATCTCTATTTAAATGCCTAGTTGAATTAATCTCAAACATAGGTGTCTGAAATAGAACTCCTGACGTCTTTACCTCGCCCATCCTTCAAACTCACCTTCCTCACAATCTTCTCCATTGAAATAAATGTCAACTCTATTCTAATTGCTCAGGCCAACAATCTTCAAGTCATCTTTGAGGCTTCTTTCTTCCTTATAGTCTCCCACTGAATGCTCCATTAAATACTGTTGGCCCTCTCATCATAATATTTTCAGAACCCCAACTTTTTTTTATCACTTCCACTGCTTCCTTCTTATTTCAACCATATACCCCTCCAGTCTACATTATTGCAAAAGTCCTTCAGATTTGTCTCACTGTTTCTGCCTTTATGTCATATATTATATGTTATATGTTATTAACTGTTGATTCAAATAATCCCCAAATTACCAGTGGCTGAACACACACACATGCCACTTTATTTTTGCTCATATCTAGGTCTAATAAAGATAACATAACTCCCTGATTTTCACTTTAGGGACCATCCTTCTCTTATTCCTCAGTGTATATGAAAATAGAAGTAAAGTTCTAGGATTATATGGCACCAGATAGTATATCAGTCTCCCTAGTTCCATATGAAAGTTTGCTGTTGGCCATAGCAAAGAGGACTTCTATATGTTTGCCAGTTCATCATCCCTTTACCCCTGTTCTGGCAACAGTACCCGATTTTTCCTCAGAAAGCAAACACTTTTATTGTTTTAGTCAATTCAGGCTGCTATAACAAAATGCCAGAGACTGGGTAGTTTATTAAAAACAAAAATTCATTTCCCACAGTTTTGGAGGCTGCTAAGTCTAAGATCAAGGCACCAGCAGATTCAGTGACTGGTGAGGGTCTGCTTTTTCAAAAGGGACATTCTTTTCACTGTGTCCTCACATGGCAGAAGGGGAAAGGGAGCTCTCTGAGTCCTCTTTTATAAGGGCATTAATCACATGCAAAAGATTAATGTATGGGACTAATTGCCTCCCAATGCCATCACATTGGGGGAAAATAGATTTCAATGTATGAATTTGAGGGGGGACACAATTCAGTCTACAGCACCCATATTTAGCCACATAAATTAGAGATGACTCATTTCAACTCTGTGTTCTATGATTAGGTAATAGAGCCAAGGAGAATCATTTTTTTTTTTTTACTTATTCAATAAATATTATTTAGCAACTACTATGTGCCAAGCATAATCCTTAGTTCTGGGTGGACAGCAATAAACAACAAATACAAAATCCTAGTTTAGAGGAAGATTGTATGTGTGGGTTATTTTCCCCCTTAGGAGGAAAGCCTATCTAAAATAGGTCAACATATAAGGAAGTATAGCTGAGATTTGTAGTCATGCAAATACTTTTGAACACCTGATTCCAGCAAATCTAAAGCCATATCTACCCCTAGACTCTTCTACAATGAGAGCTACAAATGCCTTTTTACTCAAATCAATTTTATCTAGCTTTTGTCCCTTGCAGCAGAAAGAAATCCTGGCTGCATTGCCTATTAGGGATGATGTAGAATAGCATGCTGTAATGCCTATAAAGCAGGCCAGATATGCTAGCTCCAGTGATAGCACTCATTTGGACATAAGCACAAATATGCAGAAATTAAGTGAAAATTACTCTCACTGGATACGATCAGGAAGAATTGGGAATAGAACTTCCCTTGAATTTTAACTAAGACCTCTGCATACTGCCAGCCCCATCATTTTATAGAAAGAGAGGAACACCTAAATTACTTTCAACCCAGAACAAAGAACTTGGAGTATAAATACCACAAAATAGAGATGGCCTCTTTATTTCAGAAAGCTGCCTAGAAGATAATGTTGCCAAGTAACTCTTAAGAAAGCCTGAAACATACCTATGAATGCAGATAAAATGCTTTAAAATACTTACCACAAATATTAATTTATATCTTGAAGGTCATCATTTACTGATTGGACCTAGCAAATGAGAAGAGATTGAAATTTTCACCCACACATTCAATTATTTATCAACCCACCTTTTACTCAGAATTTAGAGCATCTGAGTAGACATCAGCCAAGTAAAGAAATCCATGCAGGATATATATGAACTGCAGTTGTACTTAGAATGCTTTTGCTAGTTATTTGTTAAGACAGTCCTTAAATCTTAACTAAAGAAATTAGCTAATTAAAATGCATATAGCTATGTTGGTATTATTTCTAAGAATTACTCTCAGCAAATATATGTCCATGATCCAACCAGTCTCATCAAGAAAGTTGCATATGAATAGCAAAGTACCAGAAGACCACAAAGAAACAATTTAAGTACTTACCCAGTTTGATTCTAACTCTTTTTATATTGGATAGAACCATACCTTCATATTTACTGTAGACAAAATAGATGTCAGTCTTCTCTATTCCCCTTTTCCAGGAAAAATTCAGCTGTATTTATCCCAAGCCATGCATAGGTTGGATAATTACTAGCCATACATGGAATCATTAACAGAGGAGGCATTAAAACATCTTAGCATTGAAGAATCCAATCATGACTTCTGAAAGACAAAGAGCTCTAAAAGGAACAAATAGGAGTAGGGGAGCAAGAGCTATGAAAAGGTAGAGAATGGATGAAGTAGGTGTTTAGAGTTGCTCTTCTGAACTGGATGAGAAATTGCTTTAAAAAGGCACAACTAGAAAACTGGGAAGCCCAAAGCTTCTCCCAAGTGTAATCATAAACATGCTAATATGCAAGGTTAGATGCCAGTGAGACAGGGCATCATATCTCATCACAAAGAAAAATGAGTTTTCCCTTGTTGGCATCTCTGTGCCCAGCAATGGATGACTGCAGAGGCACCTTTCATGGCCCGTGTAGGCCCCCATAATTAAAAGGTTGAATTAGTCATGTAAACAAATTATCATCAACAAAGGAGTTTACAAATGCTAGCTAATTAGTTTAAATTCCCCAAAGCTTTCCACTGTTTTTAATTCAATAACACCGTGTAAATTCTCCAGTTAGAAAAAGCCTGATAGGAATTGGCAGAAAACTAAATAATTGATATTGTCAGCAACTGCAGCAGCAAGCACTCCAGTGTTATTGTTTGCCGGTAAACAGGATGGCAGTGATTTCCAGAGAGGATAAAGCATGAAGTTTAATGAATTAACAATATAAACCACAGACAGCTGGTACTCAACAGCCTCTAGCTGAGAAAAATTTTAAAGTACATATAAATAGACACACCTCAGGCTTTGATTAGAGTCAAGCATCAAAACAAACAGCACTTTAATGAGTGGCTTAGAAAGAATAAAGAACTAGCTACTAGTTACGTGACATTAGCAAATTGCTAACCATTCCTTGTATTATGCTTTTGTCATAAGAACTAACAAGGTTAATGATGTCAACTCTAGGATCTACAGACTCTTACTGGCCATATTGGGAACTATTAACACAGATAACATGATAACATCTTAGCACTGAAGAAGGGGCTGAGAAGGCAACAGCTGGGTCCTCCAACCATTGTCAGTGTTTCCAAAAGTCTGATGAGAACTGAATATTTACCATCATGATAGAGTCTAGACCAAAGCTTCCTAAACCGAGGTATGTAGACCCCAAACATATTTGGTCAAGTGCCAGCAAGGAGGGTGAATCTGCAGAATAAATATGACGAGTACTCCTGGAGCACCAGTTTTACCTGACAATATAGTTAGTTATACAGTTGACCCTTGAACAACGTGGGGGTTAGGGGCACTGACCAACCACAAAATTGAAAATCAGTGTATAATTTAAGTCAGCCTTCCACATATGTGAATTCTCAACTGCCAGTTGACTCTTGAACAACGAACATAGGTTTGAACTGTGTTGGTCAATTGATCTGCATGGGGAAATTGAAAAAATTTGTGTATAAGTGGACACAAGCAGTTCAAACTCACATAGTTCAAGGGTCAACTGTACACTCATTTACTATTATTTCTTATAGGGTTTTAAAAATTTTCTAAAGTAGTAAGTAAAGCATGGCTTTAAAATTCATAAAATTAAAATACTTGTGTTAAAAACGGTAGATCCCTGCCCAACCCTTTCCCTTTCCTACTCCATGGAAGCAATGATTTTTCAACATTTTTTACTATTTTTTTCATCAATTCCATTTTTTTCTAAATTTGATTTATCTACCGCTCTCTGTTAATTCATCCTAAAACATAACATAGTAACTTCCAGTTTTGATAGATAAGGATCTAGTTCTCTTTTCCTTCATTTTATGTTTTCAATACATCTATATTACAAGTTTTATTGAATCCATATTTAGTGTTCTTATTATTATGGCTATAATTATTACTGCTGAGCCTAGTATTTTACTGTGACTACCCTTTTTAACTTGTAGCAAGTCCCCCTCTTCCATATTTAATCATTCTTTTGCCATTGGCTTAGTTTTCCTTGAGCCTAAGGACAAGTCTTTCCATACTCTATCACACCTCTGAGATATATTTCTCAAAACAAGTGTTTACAACTCTCCTAATTTCTCAGTTCTATTTTTTCAGAGGATGTAGGGATATTCCTTCTGGAGCCCCCTCCAGCTCTAGACTAAACCCTTTTTCTTTTGACCTCATACACCACTATAATTGTGGACCTAACCTTGGCTGTCATGAAAATCCTTCTCTTTTCAAGGTATACAGTACATTGGCTAGACATTTATATAATTTATAAAATGATCCCCTAATTGCTCCTTCTCTTCTCTGGCTCTCCACCTAGCCATTACATTAATGCTAACTAGCTGTTACATAAATGCTAACTGCATTCCCTATATAGTGCTCCCCATCCCCATGATGGAAATCCTCTTTTGGGTCAAATGCTCTATTATCTGTAAATGAATAATAGTTTGGTCACATACAGAATTTTAGGCTAGATATAATTTGCTATTTAATTTCTGAAGGTATAGTTCCATTGTTTTTATTTTCCAATGTGCCATTTTAGAAGTCTGGCACTTTTGTTTGTTCTTGTCCCTCTGATTTGATTTCTGGAAGCTTTTAAAGATATTCCTTTTAATATTTTTGTTCTAAATTTTTGTGGTGATTTGCTTTACATGTCTTTTTATTCTGAAGATTTGTCTACATTCTTTCTTTATTTTCTCTGTACTGTTTTCTGTATTCTATCTTTCTTGATCTCCTTAAATTTCATTTCCTATTTGGTTCTCTTACTTTCTTATATTTTGTTTCCTATTTTACTTTTCTTTAGCTTTCTTTCCTCCTTTCTGGAATTCTCTAAATTGTATTGTTCAACTCTTTTTCCTTTTTTTTTTTACTGAATTTAAAAATTTGCTTCTATTTTTAGTTTCCACAAACTCATTCTTGTTCTCTAATTGTTCCTTTTTTGATAATTTTTGTATAGTTTCAAGGATGCTGTAGCTTATAATCTTATTGATTATATCAAGTATAGTCTTTTTGGAGTTTTCTTCTGCTTCCTTCATTTTTATTTCCTAATTTCTTTCCAGTTTGCTCTTTTGCATATAAGAAACTTTCCCTAAAAGTCTATTTACCCTTGATCATTTGTTCTTATTTAAGGATGAGACATTAAAAAGCAGATTTGAGTCCTGTGAGCACAGATGAGTCTTTTCAACTAATTAACTTTAGCATTGAGTGGTCAGCTGATACTTTTGTTTGAAACATCCCCCAAAACCCATATTGGTATTTGTGTGTCTTTTCTCTGAGGAAATTCAATTTCTCTGGTGAAAGAGTTCTATTCTTGTTTGGGGGTTATATGCCTGGCAGCTAGCTAACATCCTGAAGACTATTGTGAGAAAATGATTAGATTTATTTAAAGAGGTTTACCAGATTCTCCAGGTGCCCTTCTCCATACCACATGTTTCTAATCCTGGAGCTTCTCTATTTAGTCAGTTTCCCTCGTATTCAAAATGATGCTTGAACCATCTTTAAGAGTGCCTTAATCAGTGGAGTATACTGCAGAACTAGATTAAAATAAAAAGCTATGGTCAGTTGATGGATCAACAGAATGAAAACCTGCTCAATCAACAGCCAGGTGCTAATTACCAATTCAATTTTTCTGAATTCAATCAACAGTTTTGCAGATAGCAGGCAGATTAACAGAGTTAAATGGCCTTACCTCCAGGTTTCTCTCCAAGGCCTTTTTATGTTGACTCAGGCAAAAAATAGCACATCTCAGTTTTATAGGGGGAAAAAAAATAAGAAGAAAGAGTTAAAGAAAGCCTCATTGTTTAAATATTCAGTTTAGCTTAAATGTCTAATTAAGATTGTGGTGTCCTGATGATTTAACAGATTTAAAAGCAGTGTTTTCTTACTGCAAGTGATCACAATTCAAGGCCTGCTAGCCATGCATGAAGTTTTGTTAATGAGAAATATAAGCTTATAGTCAAACCTTTGGATATTGCTATTAAAATGTACCTAATCATGTTCTTAAAGCAGAATTGGATAATCACAATAAATTGACTTTTTCACTAAGATGATGAACCTTTCTATTTGGTAGATTTGTTCATACGTAATTTAACTTGGAGTTAATTGATAGAAAACATCACTGTCACCAAACTTTACAATGAAAAACAAAAAACAAAAAACCTAAGCATTAAATAATTTTTCTTGGGAATTGACTCTGCATAAATTGAAGTTTTTCCCCCTTCTGTAGTAGATTTTTATGGCCTCCAAAATACTAAATGTATAAATCTTCCCATGAAATGTGTCCCAGGCTTCTCCAGCATACAGAGTTAACCTGGCTGTACTACATCTTTTTCCTTCATCCTGTCTATATTGGTTTATATAGGAGAGTTTATCTGACCCCTACTTCACTATATGAACAATGTGCTCCTGTTATGAGAAATGAAAAAATGTGAAGAGATTAGAGAGGACATTACCAGCCATGGATGATAGAGAAACATGGAGAAAAAACCAGGCCAGGTAACCACGAAGAGAAATGTATATAACCAAAGCCATGGCATAGCCATGGACTCCCAACCTCTTATCAGGACAAAAGCCTGGGAATCTGAAGTATAGAACTCAATTATAATATGAGGATTAGGACACGGGAATGTAGTAGAGAGGAGGGCAGTCATTTTTGGTTTTGTTCCCAGAATCACTAGCTGGGGTTCCATTTAAAATGTCCTGTAACTTAGAGGGTGTTTACAGGTACCTAAGAAGCAAAGTGAGAGTATATGACCTACAACAAGATAGATGTGAGAAATATAAGTATGAGGAATATTGATTACCAATCAGAATTGTGTCATGATTAGAAGGTAGCATATAAGTACACCAAATTTATTTATAGAGTATATTTTACTCTATAAGATTAAAATTTTGCTTAAGGCCCTTTCCCCTAAACAATCTATGGTTTTATCAATCCATTCCACAAGCATTTATTGGAAATCTGTTCTATGCCAGTCGCCGCACACACACAAGCACTAAGATACATAAGATATAGTTTCTGACTTAAAGAAATTACAGTTCAGTCTACTCAGCGAGGCATCAAAGCAATTCAGGGCCTACAGGACATTGCGTCCAGCATTATAATATTAGCCAGCATTTACTATGGTCCTTCCTCTCTTGCAGGCATTTTTCTAAGCACTTTAAATACATACCTCACTTAATCTTCACAAAAGCTCTGGAAGTAAGGCATTTTTATTATCTTCATTTTATGGATAAAAAATAAAACAGGCCAAAAAAAGAAAGTGGAGTAACTTGCCCAAAGTTGCCCAAATTCTACTTGGGCAGAATTGAACCCAACCATCTGGCTGCAGAATTCATTCCCTCTTAATCATCCCACTCAGTTGTTAGAAACACAGTATGCCCTGGAGCTGTAGAAGCTCAAAAATGGGACATGTAAATTAGAAGGAGGGTGTCAAAGTGAATGTGAGAGAGGAAAACCAGCAAGAGTTAACTGGAACAATTCATTATGTCAAATTAGAACTCAATTTCTCCTTGTAGGGCTCAGAAGATAGAGTCAAGGAACTCTCATTGAGAAAAGGATATATATATTTAAAGAGTCAATTGGGAATTGGAAGAGAATGAAGGTAATATAGAGGCCAGGAGTGCATATCTTCAGTGTAACTGGTGGGAGAGAAGAGAGACTGAGCAAATTTCACCTAAACCTTGGGCCCACCTAGCACAGGTTTTCCAGGTGAGGGAAGGGTTCAAGAAGGACTTACATGGCTGACCCTTCGGAGTTCTAGCATCTTCTGACCTGTTTCAGAAGGACCTCATCAGGAGAGAGCTAAGGATCAACAAACCTATAGGATAGGATGGGGCAGTGAGTGGAGACAACCTGTAGGCACCTCTGGGAAGCCTCTCTCAGTTGACTCACATTCAAATCAAGGTACAAATATTGAAGCTGGATTCCCACTTATGGGGGTCTAAATTATAAAGCTTCTCAGAAGCCATAGTTATTCTTCAAAGGCTCAAGACCTCACCCACAAATGCTCCAAGGAGAATTACTTCTGTGCCAGGAGCTGTGGATTATGCTGGATTAACTATATGCAAGCCCAGAGAGGACTGTTTATCTCTTAGGGACAGGCTGCCCCAGAGTTAGAGATGGGAGGGGGAGGAGGAGGAAATGACTGAGGCAGAGCAGCGAATTACCAAGGGACACATGGCCAGTGCTGTCATTTGAAATAGGTATGAGCAAGTAAGGTCAATGTGGAGAGCACCGACCTTATTCATTTGCCTGGGAGCCAAAAGGGGATTTGAACCCATGCACCCTGGCCTTTCATCCTCAGAAGCAAAATCAAGTGCTCCTGCTTTTACTCTTGGATTGGATCTTGTCCTGAATAGGTTTTCCTATTCATCTAACAAGGCACAAAAGTGCCTTTAAGGCTGTAATACTTAATTTCAGTAACAAAGTAAAATGAAAGAAAGGGACCTCTTTCTACATATAGAAGACCATTATTAATCTCAGGTTTCAAATTATCTGATGCTAAATAAAGTATTTTAATTTTCAACCAGAATGTATCTGGTGAGTCCTGAATTATCCTCTTGGGCCCCTGGGGCCTTGCTTCCCTTAAGTTTCGGTGTCACAATCCAGTCACTAGTCCTCAGAGGAGAAGGCACTTTGCTATCAAACTTCAGTGAGTTCTCTTTTTGGGTTCTAGATCACCCTGTACAATATTTGGCTTTCTTGGGAGGAATCTAAAGGCCCAGGCCCTGGGAATCCTATACTTATAGAGACTTATTTCTTTTCTCCCTTTTTATTTCTTCTGATTCATATTTATTAGAGCACCATTAAAATGAGTTCTACCCTTTAGTAAATTTAGTAAGTTTACTTACTGTTCTAGCACAGAAGTCTCTGAGATGAGGTACATAATCCCCATCCTAGGGCACACAAGACATTCCACTGGGATAGTTCAATAAAAATATTAAAAATTTAATTATTTTAGTTTACCCTTTCTTAATCTATGTCTATGTTTATTTTTAAATGTACATAGATATTAATACAGCAATATGTGTGGATACATATGCATAGATACATGTTCAATTTTTTTAGGAGTATACAGTCCAAAAAGTTTATAGATTACTGTTATAGCCTAAAAATATGGCCTCACATCATTTTGCTTATTCATTCACTCATATATCCAATAATTCTTTCATTTATTAATTCACTTTACAAATATTTATAGAGTATCTTATATGTGGCAGACACTTGCTGGGTGCTAAAGATATATAGATATACAGAGCATAATATTAACCCTTGAGTAGTCATCTGGTGAGAGAAACAGAAATTCAAATAAATAAGCTCAGTACAAAATGATAAATGCTGAAACAAGAGTCTGTCTGTGGTACTCTAGAAGCAAAGAGGAAGAAACTACTAACCCTGAATTGAACAAAATCAGTAAAGCATTTTTCACAGTGACATCTTGAGAATGAGGTCCTTCCAAGCAGAAGGAGCAAGATAAAGGCATAGATGCATAAAAGCATACAACATGCAGGGATGACTGCACAAGCAGTTTGAAGTATATATGAATTATAATTCACCTGGGGTGATGGGTGGCATAGGACAAGGGTAGGAATGGCAGGCAATACTGGTAGAAACTGGAAGCTGACCTAGATCACCCAAATTAGTGTATAGCAATATGAGTTAAGATGTCATCTTCTAGATCCCTTCTACTCATGAGTGTGATCCAAGGGCCAGCACCATCAACATCATCCAGAAGCTTGTTAGAAATGCAGAATCTGAATTTCAACATGCATGTTCACGCACACACAAACGAATCTACATTTTATCAAATGTTAAAATCAAAATTTTCCATTTTAACAAGGTCTCCAGGTAATTCATCTTCATATTCAGTTTGAGATGCAAAATGCAGGTATAGCGAATGAGAAGCACAGGGTTTACACCTGACACCACCAGCCATGTGATCTTAGGCAAGTTTCTTAAACTCTCTGTGCCTCACTTTCATCATTTATAAAATAACTCTGATAGAATTTTTCTACCTCATAGCATTGTGGTAAAGATTAAATGAGCAATCCATTGAAAAATAAAAAAGCAAAAAATCCCTTGGTACAGTACCCAGCCCACAGTCAATGATCACTGAGTGTTAAATATTATTTTTCATTGCTCAAATATTCAGAGTTCTCTCTCCTTTGTGCTTGGAGGGATATCTACTGTGTTCCATTTATTT
Source organism: Eidolon dupreanum (assembly GCA_028627145.1). Taxonomy (NCBI): domain Eukaryota; kingdom Metazoa; phylum Chordata; class Mammalia; order Chiroptera; family Pteropodidae; genus Eidolon; species Eidolon dupreanum. The sequence continues at coordinate 20,426,513 of CM053501.1, read as the reverse complement.
GAAGAAAAAAGATGAATGAACCATTCTGAGGTTAATAAATAATCCAGCTGATACTGATTACCGCCCAGCCTACTTTCAGAAAACCTATCACTGCTAAAAAGCAATTTGCAGTTTTTGAGCACCTGTGATGAAAATGGTACATTAGGCAATTTGCAAACATTTTGATCTTTACAATGGAAATATTATTATCCCCATTTTCCTGGTGAAGAAATTGAGTCTCTAGAGATTGAACTGCCTAAGATCATGTAATTAATAAGTGGCAGACCTAGAATTCTACCAGATATCTCATCACCCAAGTTCATAATCTTTTCAACAAGCTGATTCATCTTAGAACAGCACTCCTCTCTAGTAAATCTAGTAGCTAATGACTAATAATATATTCATAGGAGATATGCGTTTAGTTTTTAAAAATATTACTTTCAAACTTCGGAAAAGCAAGAATGGTAGAATAAATATCTACATACCCTTTACCTACATTCACCAATTATTAACACTTGACCACATTTGCTTTACCCATCCCCATTGCTCTTATTTAAAAATAAGTTGTAGACATCATGCCCTTTTATTTCTAAATAGAATAGTGTGAGTATTTCCTAAAACAAGGTCATTTGCTTACATAACTACAGTGTAATAATCAACATCAGGAAATTTAACATTGGTACAATGCTGTTATATAATCTATAGATATTATTCAAACGCCACCTATTGTCTCATTGGTATCTTTTATAACAATTTTTTCTAGTCCAGAATCTACAATTGCATTAACTATCCTATATAATATTTATCTCACTCTAGAAAGTATACATGCCCTTTGTAGAATTATTGAAAATTGTGAAAAAAATATTAAAAATAAAACAGCAATTGCAATTATGTATTTTCTTCTAGAATTTATATGCATTTACATGTGTGTATATTTGCAAGTTTGAAATCATGTTGTATATAAATCTGATTTATGTACACCTATCACATCTATCTTTTTTCTTTTTATCTATCTCTCACAATTAATATTTTCTCTCAAGTACTCCAAATCTCAAATATTTTTCTAAGTCATTAAAATCTCTTTGTAAATAAGATGTTTACTGAATTTATAAGTCTATTACATTCACCTCAACCTTTCTCTATTGTTCACTACGGAAATTCTGTCCAATTTTTTTCTTATACATAGCACTGTAATGAACATCTTTGTAACATATTATATATACTAAACATTAACATAGATTACATAAGTATCAGCAACTTTTACAAGAGAACCACTCTTTCATTTTAGATTAAGTCAAAAAAAAATCTTTATTTTTTAAAATGTAGGCTTTACACAATTCCTATTGAAATAAACTGCATATACAAACAGCCACTTGGGATTTAAATAAAAACATACACAATAGCTATGTAAGTAATTGATTTAAATTTTTTGCCTTCTCCAAAAATTTGTTTCAGGAGCTCAGGAATAAAACCACTGGAGGGCCTAGGGTTCCTAATCCAACCCAATGTGTAACTTTCCAATATCTAACTTATCTGTCACAATCTATGAGAAGCCTCCTGACCCATACCAACAAGGCTAGTTCTGTTTCCTCCTGACTTTACTTCTGGTGTAGACTTCACCACACATACATGGAATTGACTATCAATATTCTTGGTTAAAACAACATAAACCAATGCTGGATATAAAACTTCAGAAAAGGAAATTATTGGGGCATCAAGTTCAGAAAACGGGAGGTGAGAAAGTGCATTGGCAAGGTCATAGCACAACCCCACAGCTCAATTAGAGTGGTGCTGGTGTCTCCACTCCTAGACGCTGCCACTAAAGCTTTATTCTGGTCAGCCACTGGCACCAGGAAAATTCTTTTTCCTATGCATTTTTTTGCATTACTCCTTTAAGATTTAAAGTACTGGGCTATATCATCTGATTGTCCAAGCATAGGGCCTATCCCATACTCTAGTTTCTGAAAGGTGGGGAGAGGAGCTATCTGCCTCCTTTAATTTTCACAGTGAGGAAGAACCTAAAAGAAGGAATTTTGGAACAGAAAAGCTGGAAATACCACTGGAGGCCACCACCTTGTTTACATAATAGCTACATAGCATTTATCATTGTGTTACTGCAGATTCACAGTTCTGAGATAAGGGATACGAGACTCAGTCAGTAAGAATAAAAAGCAGGAGGCCATAGGCAACTGCAACATAGCTCTTTATTACAGCAAGGGCACAGCCAGCCTCACAGGACGGCAATTCTCCAACAAGGACATGGCACTCCCCCGACCCCCACCCCACATGGCAGTGGAACCTTTTATACACAGGTTAAACAATAGTGGCACTCTGCCAGACAATGGGAACCTATGCATGCGTACAGGACACATGGCTACATAAGGGGAGAAGTGTTGAGTTTTCTTCCGCTTGGAAGTTAGATACTGATGTGGGAGGGAGCCTGGTTATGGTTATCTTTCTTTCTCCATAAAATCATTCTTCTTATTATTATATATTCGTTAAAATTGTTCTGCCTAAAGATAGTGACCATCTCTCATGTATTCAAAATATATCCACATTTGCACTATCACCCAGAAATAGAGAGTAACCAAAGTTTCATCAGTTATATCATCCAATTTTATTATAGAAAATCTAAAGTCAAATTTCCCTTTATGGGCAAAATCATCACCGTCAGTCACCATAACACTCAGGATTTTCATCATTTTGGAAATAAATGAAATTGGAAAACTATAATTTTCTTTACTTTGGGTGGATCTAAAGCCTTGTTCCTAAGATCCCTGAGTCTTTGGTGACTCTGCCTATATGAAAATGCAGTACATATCCTAGTATGATGAACCCACAGGTTTTACTTAAATTCCTCCTTGTCTCCAGCAAGCAGCAACAACTCTCTTTCTCCTGGATAGTTAGGTTTAATCACCTTGTTACTGAAAGGGATTATCTCCCAGATAGTGTTTGTTAGGCCATTCCACTGTTCCATATGAATTGCTACTTCAGAGAATATGATAAGACCAATGAACACCATGGCTATTAGTCTATTCCCTTTCTTCTTTCACTGCAAAGTGAGAGTTACTTGTTCAGGAACAAACATTGATTGAGTGATCATGTCAATGTATAAGACATTTAAGAAGCTCACAGATACTATTACTGGCAAAAGCATAATGGACAAGGGGAAAAAATCTAAATCCAAAGTGTCTATTAGTAAAGAGAGCTTATATCTCATTTGAGGATGAAAAAAATGTCTAATAAAATTAACAAACCAGCATAGTATTGGCTGCTGTCCACCGCAATGGTATGTTGCCATACTGAGATTCAGTGTTGGTTACTGATTACGATGGACAAATCGGAAACGCATCAGTGGCCTAAGCTAAGTGATACTGAAGAGGTTAAGTATAAGTTCTTAAGCAATATGTGGCCTATATTGCCTCTGTACACATTTGCTTTTGAGCTCATTTAGCAAAAACCGAGGAAGGAGATAACTGACATATTTCTAACTATTGAGAACAAAAGGTCATAAAGGGCCTTGTATCGGCTTTGACAGGGACAATATTCTTTATATTTGGGATATTCATTTGCATGACTGCCCCTAAACTCCTTGACATTGATATTCTAATCTTGTTCTCATCAAGTACTAAATCACCTTGACAAGTCATTTTCCAAATTGGATAACAAATATTGCTTGATGCTGTACCCTCTAGGGAGATTGTCCTTCTCCACCGGAAATGCTGAAAGCACCCATGGACCCAGCGATTGGTTCAGGTAATGGGATCTTAGGAGCACTAATAAAGTTAACCACTGTGGTGGTGGCTACGGCCAAGCACACATGTAAAGCCATATGATAGTAACAGAATCTAAAGAGGTACCTTGGATGAAGCTGGTTATCTGCTCTGAAACCCATGGTATTTTTCTAGAGCTCTTAGAGTCTGTACTGTTACTTTCCTTTGGGGCTGGTCAGAGGCTCCTCACAGGATCCTTATTCATTCCAGGAGTCTCCAATATGATTAGTTCCATTGAATCAAAGAGAATCTTAATTCAAACGACATGTCAACTTGGACTGCAATCCTAAATTTCTCCTGCTTTGTCCCACTCAAAATTGGCAGTATTTTAGGTCACATAATAACTATGTTAGAACATTATTTACAGGTGTGGTATATGTGGCCTCTAAAATCTGGAGGCCCATCAAGCACTCTGTCTCTTTCTTGGTGATAGGAGGAACATGGTACAGTGGCTTGTCTTTTATCTTATGAGGAATCTATTCTCTAAATCACTGAACATCTACAGCTACATCAGTGTTACAGACACCTTAATATTTATGGGGATTATTTCCTCACTCTGGTATGCATATGCCTTGTCAGAACACCTTAGTCCTTGTCACTAACTACTGAGTTAACAGTATGATGTCAAAAATATAATAGGCCAGTGTCATATCTTATGAAACATCAAAATGATCTAAATCTCTACAGACTATACTATGAAGGAAAACAGGAGTGTTTTTGTAGATCCAAGATACACAGGAGAAAGTGTACTACTAGCCTTGCTAGGCAAATGCATACTGCTTTTGATACTCTTACTAATGGGTATCAAGAAGAAAGCAGTCACTGAATTGGTAGCCACATACCAAGGTTGAGAGACTGTGTTGATCTGTCTACTAAACATACTACATCTGGCACAGCAGCTGTATTAGGGGTTATCACCTTATCAATTTTATAGAGTCCATTATGATCTGTAATGGTCCATCTTTTTTTTCAGAGGCCAGAAAGTCTCATTGAAAGAGGAAATGATAAGAACTACCAGCCCTGCAATCCTTCAAGTATTTGATATTGGCCTTAATTCCTGTAATTCCTCTGGGAATTAAGTATTAGTTCTGAATGTGTCGTAGGAGATTCATTTGGTCCTTCCTAATATAATGACCCTTAATCCACAGGTAAGAAAATAAAAATGAGAATTCTACCAGTCACTAGATATGTTAATTTCAGTTATACATTTAGGAACTGATGAAATAATCAACTATAGGTTGGAGGGCCTAATGAACCTAATTTGATTTGGGTCAAAATTTAATTTATCACTCCATCTCTAGAAGCTCCTATTCTAACTATGGGACTAGGATGGCTGATCAGGTCCTCTGATATCAATTTTACTTTGTATTTAACACACCTCAAAAAATCTAGGCATTCTTCTTTTCCCAGTGTTCCTTGACAAAAAGATAAAAATTTGTTTCAGGAAGGATTTGAGGAAATATCTATATTTGCATTTACATCTACATCTCTGTGTGTGTGTGTGTACACAGACAGCTGCCCATCTGTTTAATCCTTAGAGACACCATGGTAAACTATTGTAATAGATACCCACAGATCAAGGTGTCTTAATTGTTCAGCCTTCTCTGTCCATTTCAACAATTAGGTCAACCTTGCCTCTGATGGTTAAATGCTACCACCTGTCTCTGCTTTCCCACGATCACATTGTTCCTGTTTATATTAGGAAGTTAAGTTCCTCTATTATCAACCCTGGCTCACAGAGCAGTCAGAATCAAGCATCTTAAAGACACTAGAAACCCCTATCAATAACTTTTTTATTGCCTCAGTGAGTAAAATGTCCTTGTATTTAGTTTTTCATCAATCTCAATTCATCAGAGTAGTGAACCAGTTGGTAAGATAATTAATATCTTTGAATAATAAATTGTGTAGCACAGATTCAGATAGATGGTTTAAACCTGAAGTAAGATTATAAAGATGTACTGATGACCCTGACAGGAGAAAGAAAAGTGCTTCTGACATTCTTAATGAGATAGAAATAAAACATTTGCCAGACCAATAGCCAGTCCACTAAGAAAACCACACCAGGGCCAGCAACTACCATTAGAATGAACATCTGATTCAATTTATAATACTCTACCACCGTAGTTTGAAACTCGTCCATCCCTGGCATATGTCAGACCTCTGCTGTTTTATAGTAACACTATTCTTTTTTTATTTTTTTTTAAAGATGATTTGCTGTTTGGTTAAATGGGAAACTTTAGGCACATCTATTTAGCCTATTTTCCTAATTGCTTAATTATTTCAACCTGTACAGATAACTAAACAAAAAAGAAATGAAAAAAATAGCTTTAGTAAAGTTTTAGGAGCCCAGTGAGCTTTTGCGAGGTGAATTTGAGTTAAAATTCTACTCTAACTACTGGAATACAATGGCATTTTATATCCTCAGAATTAGTACTAACTCTTAATAATACCCAGACCACTAATCCATTTATCCTGTAAAAGGTTGCAGGTCCATTTGTGGAAGGCTAGGAGAAAGATTTCTCTTGCTTGTATCATTAGGGAGTTAGTTGGAAACCATATAACAAACTCACCGCAAAATTTCTATGCCCTGAAGTCCTTTAGATTATATCAAGTATTTTCTCACATCTAAACCTTACTTGGAGTGGGCAAATACTAAGTCTACATTTCAATCACCCAACAAAAAGAAGAACAAAAAAAATAGAACTATGACAAGTTTTTGAAGTAACAAATTAAATCCAGGATCTCTGATTTTTCTCATGTCAGTAAATTCAGATTGATCTCTAATATTGTAAGGTAACTTCCTAGGTCAAGTTTGTTTAGAATCCATTTGCACGTATTTTCTTCTTTTCTCTTATAAAGTAGCAAAGTGTTATCCTTTTGTCTGTGATTATTCTCCTTACAGTTCTGACATTGTAATTGGTACCTTAAGGCATGGTGGCATCTGACTCCATAATTCTGGAAACTCTGATAGTTGCTGAAGGAATTATAGGGTCATCAATAAAAGAATAAATGGCCTTTTCAAACATAGAAGAAAGGGCCTGTTTGGCTTTCAGAGGACCTTAAGCATGGGTTTGGAGTTTGCATATCCTCAGAGTACTCTGAATGCACCCATGAATTCACATTCTAGTTTTTGGCATGCCAATATGTATTGAGCAATGCCTCAACTTTCATATAAGAAATCTAATGAGATTAATTCAAATGTCACTGACATTCAGTAACCAAGGAATTAACCTCTTTATCTAATTTATCTTTAGCGGCAGGAGTTTAGAATTTTTTATTTGCTTATTTGTTTGTTTTTTGACCCAGCCATCATGAGTCTTTGTTTAGTCTGTCCTTGAACTAAGAATTTAGGTACTTGAGCCTGTCATTCTCTTTGAAGAACAAGCTATTGTTAGAATCAGCCATTCTTCTCCAAAGACAACAGATTTCTCATGTTCTTCATACTGATCCATTCTACCAGTCAAACATCTAAAGATCCTAGGTGAGGCCACAAGTGATAATCGTTCCTTGCCAGTACATGTCACAAGTAGCCAAATTCTTATTCCTGAACACTAAGCTATATTATTCCAGCCAGGATTCTTAACTGAAAATGACAGAAATGACTCTAGATAACCTAAGAAGAAAGAAAAATCATAAACAGGTATTAGATAGCTCAGAGAATTACGAGAAGGCTGGAAAACTATGCTCGGAGAAATTAGCAGAGATAAAGGAAGGACAGCAATCTTGAGCTCAGCCAAAGTCCACTAAGCTTATGTTCAGTAGGATGCTGCTGTCTACACTGTTGTCTACAATACAATAGACAATCACTACCACCACTACTGATATCACCATCTCTAGCCACTTAACCGCAACCACCAAATCCCTCTCAACTCTACTCTCTCATACTCTGAATAGTATCTGTTGTCTCTGTGTCTTTGTGGGACTTACTCAGGATTCTCTATTTTTTTCTCTAATAGTTTTAGATACTCTTGTAGGCAAAGATTTCACTTAATATATACATAAACTAACACAATTCCTAATTCAATTCAATCAGACCATCTTTGGCAGTATTATGCTAGCAAGAATATGAAACCATTTCTTCCTTCCAGCCATAATATTGATGATCCAACCATTGAAGTTGCCCAGTCAGGCTCAATTGCTTTAAAATTTGCCCTGAGCTCAGTGAAGTGCTCTGAGCCAAGCATAAAAGGAACATTTATAAGTATTTTTTCCCCAGTTCTACCTCTTTGAGTGGAGTTCTTCACTCTGTGAAGTGGAACTTCTTTCTGTGGTCCTAAACTTTCCACACTGAAATTTCAAAGGCATGCCCCTCGCTCTTGTATTTTCGGAGTCCTGTTTGCGGGGCTATGACAAGCACAGTGGGAACACAGCTCACTGAAGACTGCAGTGTAGGAGTGACCAGAGGTCAGATTAAATGATATAATTTTCTCAAAAGGGCTGTGCAAGGGACTGGGACTTGGTAAAGCCTTTATTCATCTAGTCCTCTCCATGGGACATAGATTTAAATTACATTTTCTCTCACCTTTCATTCTCTTCATGACTTCTCTGTTTGCTCACCACGAATTACCAAAACATCACTAAGCAAATGGTCTACAGCCCATCTAGAGCTATTGAACACTTTTCTTTTTGTCATCTATGTTCCTCCCTTCCTGAAATAATCCGTTTAACTGGAGAATAGTGTTGCAGTAGAAACTTTGAAATTCTAAAAGGCCATGTCATTCCCAACTTACAATTGGAAAATTGAGTAACTCTGACATGTAATTCTCTCACAACAAGTGATTGAGTCTGCAATGAGAATTTGGACTGGATTAGGAAATTAGGTAAAAAAAGGGGTCTTTTACTAAAAGTTGAGTCTTTATATGAATAATTTCTACACTAGAAGTTTAGTTGGCACACTGATTTGATATGGAACATTACACTTTGACTATTTCAAATACAAATGTCAAATACCAGTAAAAGAAGGAAAGAATTGTACTCTGAGTTATACATGCAGGAAGAAGAAATGCACGTTGGCCTCATCAATAATCTCTATATTTATTCACCTTCCCCCAAAGAGAAACTTTTGTTCTCTGAGAATGCAGCATTTGTTCCCTTCAATACTTTAAGCAAAAAATTTTCAAGCAGATGTTCTTCATACTGGTTGGGGAGGATCTGTGTTACTATGTCAATCATTTAAGATTTTTACACAATATTAAAATGGATTGAATTCCCCTACATGGAAGAGAGAACATTGAATCATATGCTTGCAATCACATCAAGGATAGAAGTAGATGTGCTCCACTTCAAAGGCAAGTCACCAACTTAGCTGATGAGTGCTTTCCCCATATACCTTTCCAAGTCAGCATAGCAAGAGTAGGGGAGACAAAAAAATATGAGTTATGCTTAATACGAGCTGCAGTGCAGCCAAATAGCATACTTCCAGGGTACATTCCCACACGCTGGCACTCTGAAAGATGCAATTTCTCCATTTCCAAAACTCAACAATTTTTCAGCTGCACAGCATCATTCCAATAAAACACTGGTATTTTATTCATCTCTTCCTGAAGTACCATACTTTTATTTTGTAGGTGTCTCTAATTCATATCAATTCACAAAAGACCAATTTCTTGCTGCTATAGTCAAATCAGATATTATATGTATATCCACACACACCATGGGTTTTTCTTTCTTTCTTTCTTTGCTAGTTAGTCATAGATTAGAAATTTGTAGTCTGAGTCACAAAGCTCTCGCAGGCAGGGAATGGGAATAATGAATGCATGGCACATATCCAGCATTTTTGGTCCTCTCCAGGCTCATATTGCTTCCCTTCATCCTACTTCCCAGCTTCCAGCTCAAATTGCATCTTCTCCTGAGAATTTTACCTTTGTTGTGAGAACCCTATCTCATCTCTGTAATTATTATATGTCAGAGATTACCCAAATGTGAGGGTGCTGATATTATCAAAACAAACTACATTGTGTCCATTTCCTTGGCCTTCTATAATAAATTACCACAATCTTAGTGGCTTAAACCAACAGAAATTTATTCTCTCATAGTTCTAGGAGTAAAAAGTCTGAAATCAATAAGTCAGCAGGGCTGTGTGCCCTTCCTTGCCTCTTCCTAGCTTCTAGTGGCTCCCAGCACTCCTCAGAGTTCCTTAGCTTCTGACAGCATGACTCCAGCCTCTCCCTCCATGTTCACATGGCCTTCTTCTCTCCTGTATTTCCTCTATATTTCTCTGTGCAAGTCTTCTTCTTATAAGGACACCAGGCATTGAATTTATAGTTTATCCTAATCCAGCCTGACCCCCTCTTCACTTGACTACATCTGCAAAGACCCTATTTCCACCCAAGGTGACATTCAAGTACCAGTGGTTAGGACTTGGGTGTATATTTGGCAGGAGGGTGGAATACAAGTCAAGTCACTACACACCTCAACTGTGCTTTCCCTGTTTTTCTCTTTGGGAGGCTCTTCTTTGTCTCTTACCTTCTGTGGCTTCAGTGGAAGTGGGTATTGAAAATATTTATTGCTGAGCAAGGCCTCAGATAGTGAGAAAATCCCCTAAGGAGCCTGGCAGACAACTCCTTTTATAAAATGTTTTATATGCACACATTATGGTGTACAGCCTGGAATGCTGCTCTTCCGTTAGTATGAGAATGTCTTCATGACTTCGGCTAGGCAAAGATTACTTAGATTACCAAAAAGCACAACAATAGAAAAAATTTTATAAATGACAGTTTGTCAAAATAAAAAAAAGTAAGCTTATCGAAGACAATGTTAATAAAATTTTTAAAATATGAACTGAGAGAGAATATTTGCAAAACATATATATGATAAATGTCTCATATCCAGAATACAAATCAATAAAAAAGGAAAAAGGAAAACAATTCAATAAAAGATTGGCAAAGACTTAAACAGAGACTTTATAAAGAAGACATATAAATGGCCAATAAGTCTATCGGTCACCAGGGAAATGCACATTAAAAACACAAAGAGCTGTCTCAGACATGCTAGAGTTACTAAAATTTAAAAAAATTAAAAAAAGGATCAATCATATCAGTATTGGTGAGGATAACAAGCAACCAGAACCGTTAGAAAGAACTGTCATAAAATAGTAGAATCACTTTGATGAACTGTCTAGCCAATTCTAATATAAATGTTAAACATTCATTGGCCATGACTCAGCAACTTCACTCCTTGATATTTACCCAAGAGAAATGAAAACAAATGGCCACAAAAAGACATGCTAGAATTTTCTTAGCAACTTTTTAAATTATTTATAATAGCTCCAAAATGTGAGGGTGTGGGGATACCTGTCTGTCAGCAGTCAACAGCAGTATTGATGAACTATGGAATACTACTTAGCAATAAGTAACAAATAACTGATACAAGCAATGACCTGGATGAATTTCAAAATTATTATGTTGAGTGTAAGAAGGCTCATGAGAGTATATTGCATGATTCTGTTTCTGTGGAGTTCAGTAACAGGGAAAAGAAATCTGTGGATCTGAGTCAGCAAGCAGTTGGCTCTGGGGAGTAGCATAGTGAGGGGTAACAAACAGACTAGAATGGGAGTCAGGGGAACTCTAGCATAATGAAAATATTATGCATCTTCTTTGGGGTGACATACAATTGTCAAATTATCAAAATGACCATTTAAGATCTGTGCATTGTATATTAGGTAAACTATATCTTAATTAAAAAATAGATAAAGCCCAAGTTCCTTAAGGTAATTTGAAATGCCTTCTAATACTTAAATTTTATTTAACTCTCTGACTTCATCTATTGTTTAAACTCTGGGCACAGATTCATGTTTAAACCAGACACAGATGTTTGCTCTACAGATGTTTGTAGTTTGATCCTGAGAGTAAATCCAAATTCTAATTTTGCTCTGTCTCATTCCTTCCTTCATTTTTTAGAAATTTAATTAACACTATTCTAGGCATTGAATATACAGAGACAAACAAGCTTGACAAGCTCTCTGCTTTCCAGGAGCACATCGTGTAGGTAGAGATACAGTAAGACACAAGTATACAGCAGTCCCCCCTTATCTGGGGGACACGTTCCAAGACCCACAGTGAATGTCTGAAATCTTGAATAATACCGAACCCTATATTTATTAAGATTTTTCTCTACATACATACCTATGATAAAGTTTAAACTACTTTTGCACTTTGGGGCTATTATTAAGTAATATAAGGGTTACTCGAACACAAGCACAATGGTTTCGCAACAGCTGACCTGATTGCCTAGATCAAGACCAAGCAACTTAGTGAGCAGGTAGCATATACAGTGTGGAGACACCAGGCAAAGGAATAATTCACATCCTGAGTGAGACAGAGAGGAACAAATTTCATCACATTACTCGGAACAGCACACAATTTAAAACTTAAGAATTGTTTATTTCTGGAATTTTCTTCTTTAACATTTTTAGACCCCGGCGACCATAGGTAACTGAAACCATAGAAAGCAAAACTGCAGATAAGTGGTGACTTGCAAATGCCTCTATGGAATGATGAGTGATATGAAGAAAGCAAATCAGTGTTATAGGATAGCAAGTAACTAGTTGTCAGGTGGGGGGAGGGGTAATTGGATTAGACATTTAGGAGAGACATTCAAAATAAGGAAACATTAGAGCTGATGTTGTAGGGTGGGGTTTGACAATGCAGAAATCTAGGAGAAGAGTAGCACACAGGAAGGGTAAATTTCCTAGGAAGGAATCTGTTTTGGGCATGTGAGGGAAAGAAGTGGGAAGTAGGAAACCAAAGGCCTGCAGCAGAAAGAACAAAGGGAATCAACCAGGTAAGTGAACATTAGGATAGGGAAGTAGAGGCCAGATTATGCAGGAGTTTGGGTTTCATTCATTCATTTGAGGTTTTAAGCAGAGAAGTGTCATGATATGCTTTAGTTTTTAAATGATCATTTTGGCACTTGGGTGGCAAGCTTGTCATAAGGGAGCAAGTATGGAAGCTATTAGGTTGGTAGGAGGCTCTAGGTAAAGATGATGGTGGTCTGGACCAGGATAAAGCAATAGAGATGGGGTCTTGTGCTCAGACTGAGAGAATCTTGGTCATGACGCAACAAGGCTATCCACAGACTTTGGACACTAATTACAGAGCCAATCTGGCCACTTATTTTATCTGAAATTCTCCATTGTATCAGTTAACTAGTGTTATGTCTCAGTCCATATGGGTCGCTATAACAATGTATCATAGACCTGGGAGCTTATAAACAACAAACATTTATTTCTCACAGTTCTGGATGCTGGAAAGTTCAAGATCAAGGCACCAGCAGATTGAGTGTCTGGTAAAAGTTCACTTTCTGGTTTATAGATGGCTGTTTTTACACTGTGTCTTCATGTGGTGGAAGGATTAAAGGAGCTCTCTGGAGCCTTGTTTATATGAGCTCTAATCCCAGTCATGAGGGCTCCACCCTAATGGCCTAATCATCCCCCAAAGTTCCCAATTCTAAATACTAACACATTGGGACTAAGATTTAACATAGTAATGGGGGATGGCGGAGCACGAACATTTATTCTATAGCAGGTCACAATAGTGCTATGTAACCAAATACCCCAAAACATAGGGACTTAAAACATCAATCCTCTAATCTCACTAATCTGTGAGTGATCTGGGGTTAAATCATACAGGCTGAGCTCTGTGCACATCTGTGGCTAATCTAGCTGAGCTCAAATGGAATGCCGTGACTATGCCCTCAAGACTCTCACCTTCCTCTTGGGACTGGCAGGCTGTCCATGCATGTCTTTCTCATGAGCAGAGGTGTAGTAGTCCAAGTGTACTTTTTAAAAAGCCTCCTCTTGTGTCATGTATGCTAACATCCTATTGTTCAAGGTAAGGCTCAAAAGTCTAAATCAGAAATCAAGGTTCCAGGAATAGATTCTCCCTCATGATGGGAGGAACTGGGAAGTCACACAACAAAGGATATGGATATAGAGAAGGGTGAAGATTGGTGCCATGAATCCAATCTGCCAAACTCATATTCAGGTTTGTGCCTTTGGCCACAATAATGAACAGACGTATATACATTGGCTGTTCCAGTATATCTGGCCCCTCCCTTTTTCTATGAAGTGAGCTCAAGTTATAAGTATTATTAAGGCAGGGTTTGAAATAGCCACTGCTACTCAGTAAAAAAATATATATATATATTGCTGCTGCAGCAGCTGCCTCACAGTCCCCAAGGAATGCTTCTAATCATTGGTGGTAATTCAGCAGTATTAAGGAAGGTGGTCACTGTGACAAGAAAGAAGAATGGAGCATTCAATAGTAAAAATAAGTGGACCTCCTAGATAATGCTGCAGTGAGGACAACACTAACTAGGAATATGGATGGAACTTCCTGAAATAACTCTACAAAGTTAATATTTCAAGCAATGCTGTCAACCTCAAATCCTGAACACTGATGAGCCACTATGTCCATGACCAACATAACTCCTGCAGGTCATCTGTCCCCAGGTCAAGGCTGAAGCTTCAGACCACGCTTTCATTAACTGCCCAATAGTGACAAAGAGCCTCAGCCTTTTCACCTGGCAAATGCTCCCCATCAGGGAATGAGAAACCAACTCCAGGTGAGGGTGAGACTGGCAATGAGAGGATATTTGGGACATTTCCTGAATATGTGGAAAGAAGGGGGAAAAGTTGGTTCTCTTCTTTGGGGAAAGAGCTGTTCCAGCTCTTTATTTGTTTCGATAGCAAAGTTATGCACAAAATAATGTGTAAAGTGGGTGCTACATAAATAAATCTTTGTAGCGACGCTAAGCTCACAGAGTGTGAGGCATGTTGAATAAGTCAAATGGCAGATGCACTTCCTTTTATGTTAAACCAACTGGAGAAAGAGTCCTTGAAACTGTGGCCTGTGTGTGTGTGTGTGTGTGTGTGTGCAAATATGTTCCTGTGTATGTTTAATATTCATTCCTCAAACATTTGTTATATACTATTCTTTAGAAACATTATGCAAGAACTGGAGCTGGAAAAAAGCACAGACTCTGCTCTCATGGGCACATTTTCTTTTAAGTGAAGAAGAAAATGTGTAAACAGGTCATTGTAATACAAAGTATTATCCTTTGTGTCTGTTCATCTATGTATGCCTCTATGTGCAGCTGAACAGGCTCCTACCTTATAAACAACTTGCAACCCTCAAGTTCCAAAGCCACTTTTGCAAGCCAATTGTTATACTTCAATGTCCCAGGGATCATGAGCGAGACAAGCCAGGATTCTAAAAAAGGAGGCTAAAGTGGAGAAGATTCTCTGGGCTCTCCCTATTTACCTTACTTTCTTGAAGAAGTTTAGAGCTCTAGATGATAATGTGGGTAAGGGAGTGGAAAAGAGAATAGGAAGTTAAAGGAACAAATGAGCTTCATGCTCCACTAGCAAAAAGGCCCCTTAAATTAATCTAGCTATGCAGAAGCATATTAGGTCAGTATCAGGAATGGAGAACCTATAAGAATCCAGATGTGGCCTGTGGCCTAACAGAGTTCTGGGCACCATTTCAACTTTTCTAGTCAGTACAATGTAGCTCTAAGAAGAGCCTTTGTTTAGGAAAACTTACCAACTCAGAATAGAGCTGTTAACTAGCAACCAAACACAAACATCATGTGGATTTTTCTCATGCTCTCCAAGGCCTTGGCTTTCCATGGCCATAACAGAGCATTCCACTGAGTCTCTATATGTGTTAAGGTATTCCTGAGGTTCACTTGGCTAATGAGGATTTTAAATGTGGCTTAGGTATTTTAAATGTGGCTCAGGTCCCACATCTGTGAATAATTTTGCTTTACAGGTTCATAGATTAGAGCAGCTAAAGGCTTGTAAACGAAGGCTAACTTGGAACTTTTTGAATGTCCATTTTCTGTCAGTAAAATTCTCAGTCATATGGAAATAAAGAGAATGCCCCATATATGCAAAGCACAAGTTATTTATTCTTACTCATATATTAATGAAATTATTTTAAAAAGTGATGATTGTTCTAGATATTGTTCCTCACAGTTCTGGAGGCTAGAAATCTAAAGTTAAGGTGCTACCAGGGCCATGATTTCTTAAAGGTTCTAGGGAAGAATCTGCTTCATGCCTTTCTCTTACTTCTGGTGTTACCAGCAATTCTTGGTGTTCCCTGGCTTGCTGCAGCATAATGTCAATCTCTGCCTCTATCTTCCTTCTACATGTGTCTCTTCCCCTCTTAAAGGACACAAGTCATATTAGATTCAGATCCATCCTAATTACCTCCTTTTACCTTGATTACATCGGCAAAGACTATTTCCAAAAAAGGTCACATTTACAAGATGCAGTTCCACCCATAACAGGAGCACAAAGGTGGAGGGTAAGACATCAGTTCTTTTTGAAGAGGTGATATACAAAATTAGTCTTAAAAGATGAACAGTAGTTTGACAGACAAGGGAGAAAGAGATAATCCAAAAACAGGAAGCTGAATTATTTAGGAACTTAGAAGCATGAAACAGAATTGCGTGTTTAAAGAACTGCAGTCAGGTCAGCGTAGCAGTATGGTAGCAGTTTATTACAGTGGTTGTGGTAGCTTGCCTTCAAGATGGGTGCCACCAATTTCCTTGTGTATCCACATGTCATTTTTCTATTTACAAATAGAAACCATTTTTTCCTTTAGTTAGGGCTGAATTTAGTGACTTGTTTGACCAACAGAATGAGGTATAAGTGACATTTTGAGTCTTCTGAAGCTACGTGGTAATCTTGCTGCTTCTTCCTGGATCTCTTGGAATACTCACTCTTAGAAGTCAGCCTTCACTGTTTCTATTGCTCCTAGACAAGTACCTGCACAAAATAGGTCTTCAATGAATATTTATTGAAGTGGTAGCTTCTGCAGAGACTGGAGTAGTAGAGAAATAAAACTGCAGGTTTGTAAAAGACATTAGTCTTTAGGACGAGAAGCCTCTGAGTGAGTAGCTCAAGAGGGAGAATATAAATGATTGATATCACAGTCCAGGCTGGCTAAAGAAGCAAGGCCTCCAGGAAGCCAGTGGGCTGGCATAAAGAGCTGGACACTGGGAAATACTGGTCTCCGTACAGGCACAAAGGAAAAAACATAGAGCTGGAAGGACAGGAAGCTGTGCTCATGAAGTTAGAATACTGGGTTGCAAGAAAATGCTCTGGAGACCCCAACATTAGGAAAAGCTGTGTGGGACTTCAGGAAACTTCCTCAAAAGCTACTTGAGTATATTTTTCTCTGTCCTCATTTCTCTATATCTGTCATTCTCTTCCTTTATTTTCCTTTGTTTCTTTCTTCCTTTTTTTTTCTTGAATAACTTTATTCTTGTGGAATAAACCACAAACACTAAGTACTCAAAACATAAATGCATGGTTCAGTGAATTATCTCAAAAAAAATAAAACATGTAAATAGCACCCAGGTCAAGAAATAGATCATTACCATCACTGAAGTCCCTCATGTCCCTCTTAATCCACTGTTCTCTCCCCAAAGTAAATTCCTTTCTGGCTTCTAACATGCCCCTTGTTTCTTTGTCATTTCTCTTTCCTGTTTTGCTTCCTTTGCATGTCTCGATCATGTTCTGCGTCCCACTTTCTCTAGACTCCTTGAACCACTTCTCAACCTTCTGTATTATTCAGGGTTAGTCAGAATCTATAGGACATAGATAGGTGTAGAGATAGAGGATATAGATATATAGAGAGGATATGCATATATTGAGAGAATATAGATAATATAAATATAGAGAGAATATAAGTATATATGTATAAAATATAAGCATATGTAGAGAGAATGTAAGTGTGTGTATAAACGCATATATATGGAAAGATACACTTATATATGTATGTATATACATATACACACATACATATATATACATATACATACATACATATGTATATATAAACATATATAGAGAGACCAGTGAGACAGAGACAGAGAGAGATGGAGAAATTCTTCCTTATCTCTGAATTTTCTAACCAGACCTCCAATGTATTAAATAAGGACCATCTACATTGGAGAGGGCCATCTGCTTTACTTAATCCACCAATTCAAATGTAAATCTCATCCAGAAACATCCTCACAGAAACACCCAGAAAATTCTTTAACCATATATTAGGCATCTCATGCCCCAGTCAAGTTGACACTTAAAATTAACCATCACACCTTCCTTCTTTCACTTCCACTACTATCTTAATTGGTCATCAAATGGGAAAGAAAGTTTAATACTCAAGGAATAAAATCTATACCTCCTATTCTTAAATTTAAAAGCTAATGAGACAAACATGTATATATATATTTTTTTCTAGAAGACAAAAGGCTTAAATAA
This sequence comes from Eidolon dupreanum, assembly GCA_028627145.1. Classification (NCBI taxonomy): domain Eukaryota; kingdom Metazoa; phylum Chordata; class Mammalia; order Chiroptera; family Pteropodidae; genus Eidolon; species Eidolon dupreanum. The sequence continues at coordinate 20,408,489 of CM053501.1, read as the reverse complement.
AGTTGCTTTTTTGTATACATCTTTGATTATCTTCTCTTTTGGTGGTGGTGGGGAGGGGGGGTCATGTTCTGCATTTCTGGTCCACCCAGACCCTCTGTTCATGTCCTCTTGTCCACCTCTGTCTAGAGCTGGGTCTCCAGTCTTGGCCAGAACTCTCCGTCTCTGGATCAGCTCAACCTGTCAAGCATTGAATTCCTAAAACTCTATAATTAGTGGCATTGTTTTTTATGGGAAAGAACTAATACCTAGCAGTTTAGTTATCTTTTGTTAGGTTATTAAGTTTAAAGATGGAGATTTTCCTCTCTTCAAGTATTTGATCTGTCCACAGTTAAGAGAACAAAAGCAAAACTGTCAAGATTTTCTTACCCTTAATGGTAAATCCAGACTAGCATCTCCTTATTTGAAGCTATAACTCTGAGTATCTGAGGGGTTCCTCCTTACTGGTGTCCCTGCTCCTACAGACAATAATCTGTTCTTGATAACATTACCAGAGTGATCATTTTACATAAATAAAACAATTTCACTCCGTTATGCAAATCCTCCAATGGCTTCCCACCTTGCTTTGAAAGAAATCCAAAATCTTCACCATGGTCTGTGAGGTCCTGTGTGACCTGACACTGCCTTCCTTGTAGGCCTCATCTTCTACCTCTTGCCCCTCACACACCACACCCGACCACTACTGCCTTTCTGCCAACTTATACACACGCACCAAGATCATCCATGCCTTAGGGCTATTGTACCTCCTACCCTAAGAAAGCATTTAGTTTTTAGAACAATACTTTATTTTAGAGCCATGCGTTACATAATTATTTACTATAGGTAAAAACTGAAATTGATCTAGCTGTCCAGCATTAGGGAGGTACAATGGAATACTGATGGGTCATTAAATTTAACAGCATAAAAATATAGAAATAGCTAAAGCAATTAACTTACTGACAATATTCACAATCTAGTGGATGATATAGGTTAATGAACAACTAGTATAATGTGATAAATACTACTATAAAATAATTTATAGTATAGGGGTAGAGGACAAGAACTTAAGGGAAAAAAAAGAACTTAAGGAAAGTGGTATATAGTATAGCAACATCGAAGTTGGGCTTTAAAAGTTGAATAGTTTGTTATGTAAATAGGGAAGGAACGCTATCATAACATTAGAGGAAATAGTGAATGTAAAGGACTGAGGTCTAAAACAGCATAGTATTTTCAAGGAGCAATGGGCACTTCTACTTGCTAGAGCACTGGGTGCAAGGAGGGAGGGGGGAACTGAAGTGTTGCATGGCTCTCTCTGGAAGGAGCCTCCTGAAGGCTAAAATAAGTGTCCACAGGTGGATCAAGGCAAAAATTTGATGAGGAGACAAAACGATGGAAATCATTTCCAAAGCCAGACCACATGATGAGTCAGGCATGGGGACCTCAGCTTCCAAGAAAGACTCAGGCCCACAAGCCAGCTTTGCAAATGCCAGAATATTTCAATTCTAGCATTCTTTTTTCCTTAAAGTTTTTATATCTCTGCTAAAAGTATCTATTTGATATTACTTGTTGTCTACTTTTTCCATTAGAACTTTAACATATTTATCATAGGTATTTTAAATTTTCTGATAGTTTTAACATCTTTACCATATCAGAGTCTGGTTCTGAGCATTGCTTTGTCTCTTCTGACTGTGTTTTTTCTTACTTTTTTTATATGATTGTAACTGTTGAAATCCATATATGTTAGCTAAGATAATAGACACTGAGATTATTTTTTTTATGCTTGGAGATGATGCCTTTCTTTCTGCTAAGGCTTTAATGTGGGGAGTTGTATTCATCTAGTCAGGATTTGGGCTGAATTTGAAGTTTGTCATTGCTATGGTTATGCACAGTGTGCCACAGGTTTCAAATTCATCTAACAGTATCTCATGTATAGGGTGTGGGTTAATCTGCCAGGAGATTATTCTCAATGTCTACTCCCTGCTTGGCTTCAGGTCACCCTGCTTGCATTGGGTCTACCCGGAGAGAGCTGGTCTCTTGTAGCTCTCCTAGCTGGAATTCACTGTTATATTTTACTCCATGCTTGTTGCCATGGTGGCTGAGCATCAGGCACTTTCTTTTCTGATTAAGCTTCAGTTCAAGATGGGCACTGAGTCCCAGGGATGTGGCCTTCGCAAATGTTCCTGGCCCTCCTCCAAGTTTAATGAGCCTAGCACTGCTCCTTCCCTTCTCCCAGGGACTGAGCTGGGGTTTTCTTTCTTTTCTTTTTTTTCTATTCTTTGCCCCTAACTACAGTGGTTTGCTACCAGTGCCCTTGAACTATAGTTTTTCTGTTCTACCCTGCAGCAGATTAAGACTTCTTTCCCTTAGAGAAGGTGAGGTATGTGAGTCTGGGTGGAGTTCTGGCAATGCCTGTTATTTTCTCCCTCAGCCAATACCATAAGGAGAAATTCTCAGGGTCCTCCCCATTTCATCTATCAGCACCTGGTGGAACTCCTGGAGAAAAATTTACAAACTGGTATAAACTTCCCTATGTCTGCAGTTCGTGAGAAGTTCCATTCACACACTGCCTTGAACTAAGTTTTAGCAAGCTGTGAACAATTTCTAGCTGAATCTTCTTACCTATTTATGTGACATTATGTGACATCTGCCCAGGTAAACAAATGCTCAGATTCTATTTCTTCCTACAGACATCCCTCTCTCTCCAGATTTCAGGTTAGTCATTTGCCCTGCAAAAGCGACTTTCTGATGGGTTAAAGAAAAGCAATTCATTTTCGATATGTCTGTATTTTTCTTTTATAAGGGTGGGGGCAACCCTCTTTCCAGCTTTCTACTTCTTGAACACAGTTGCTGCTATATTTGATCAGAGTTGTGCTTCAATTGCTTCCTATCTGTGTCCAAATGATTCTGTCTCCACACTTCTCTTTTGCCAGAACTTCTGTTGGAATTTCTACCTGCCTCCCTCAAATAGTGTACCCCCATGTGATGGCAAAGTTTTGCAGGATGCCACATGCTGTGAATATATCATAGACACTGCTGAGGCAGAAAAGTAATGCATTATCAGAGTTCTCTGAGCATCTGAAATCAGCTCTTAAAATGTCAAATATCCCTTTGATTCCCTGCGGCTCTCATGTGAGCATTATAATTTTCCTCTGAAGAAGACTGAGAAGATGGAATTGGTGCTATTCTTCATCTATGTAAGATGAGGTATTTATTAAACATCTACTATACACCTAGGGTAGTTTTAAGCTCTGTGAAGGGCTATGGAACATAGCTCTTGTTCTTAAACTTTTCAAAAAGGAAAGGCAATAATCCAGACCTATAGTTACATGAGTTTAAGTACCAATAATTTTCAGCTGCTAAGAGGATCTCTAAAACTGTGAAACTTATAAATGAGCAGACTTTTAATCCTATAAATATAGCCCAAGCCAGAGCCCTGATACTCAACAACATTAGGTAGGCTGCCCCTCGTTTGCTTCTGATATACCTCATTTCCCAGTTACTAATCCTACTTAACAGCAATGATTTTTAGCATCCTTCACTAAACATAGTTCTGCCCCTTAATTCTCTCTTTCTCCCAAGACAGAAACTAGTATTTGCACCTCTCCAAAGATGATCCCTATACATCCAAAGTTTCATTATTGCTATAATCATTGTTTCTCTTTTTCATGCTTTACTAAATTGCATCATCCCAGTGTAGTTGGCTTTCATAAGGTAGTCTTCTACCATCTCTCAATAGTAAATGGGTAGTTGGCATCATCGACACCCAAGACACTTTTTTCTTTATGTCTCTCTCCCTCATGTGAGCCACAGAGTGTAATTTGAATGCCTGGGAAGCAAAGCAAGTGCAAATGCTGAGGATGGAGCTAAAAATGGGTATTGGTGATAGAAATAAAGCGTTACTGTTGAGGGATAAGAAAAGCAATCTCTGGGGACCTCAAATCCTCAGCAGACACCCTTTGATATGAAACCAAAGCCAGAACAGGTAGAAAAATGTGTGGTTCGAGGCATACGATTTGGAGCCATACCAGTGTGGGTTCTAAATCCAGGTTCCACAGGTGAGCTTACTGGGTGACTTAGAGCAAAAGATTCAACACCTCTACATCTCAGTAGCATAGACCTGTATGAGGATTGCATGACATATTTTATATAAATCACTTGGCATATCATTTGGTTCATAAAATATACTAAATAAATTCAAACAGCTTTTATAATTATAAATGATACTATGAGTGTGTCTTGGCAACAGTGGAACAAGAAGGAGCCCAGTTCCTAACACAGTGAACCCACAGTTGGAAAAATAAGAGAAACAAGATTAGATTTCTGCCCCACTAAGTACTTAACACAGACTCTGGCTATGCCAAGATAAACTCTGGAGCCCAGGTGAGGCATTTCAGTAACCTGTTGGTGTCTGTTTCTGGTCCAGTTCCTCTGCCAGTGCAGAAGGAAAGAGGAAAACTACAAGTTCCTGAAACCTCCTATATACCAGCCACCATGCTAGGCACTTTTTACTTTCATTTTTCTTAGCTATCAGCTTATCAGCTGCTTTTCTACATGTCCCCACCTCCACAGCAGTCAATGAAGAGATAGAAGCACTAGTTATCATAAACTCCTTTGCAAACAGCCAGTCAAGCAAGCAGTCAGCACTACTCTGAGCATGTGTTAATGTGAGAATCCTGTTGTGTGGATGTAGACATTTCCCCTCCAGGTGTTCCTGTAAGTCAGCCTCCAGGACATTCTGCCTTAGGGTATTCTATTGTGGTCACACAGCAGCATGATAAGTAATCTGAATGAGCTCTCTCAGGTGCAATATTTATGGTTCAGTTTGAAGCAAAAACAGTCAGAGGCAATGGGTAAAAGTAATTTACTGTGCTGTCATCTGGATATATAGCAAATACCTATAAACAAGTATGTGCAATATAATTAAAAATACGATAACATTATAAAATAAGATGATGGCTAGTTAGAGAGGAAGGTCTATCAAGTAGGAATATGTGTATATTACTTGAAATATTGCCTCAATTACTTGAAGTCATCAGCTCAGGCTTCTCATCTCAAAAACAATACTTACAAATGCAAACTGTAGTTGATAAGCACTGTTTATTTCTATACTGGTTTCCTTTCAATCCATTTATCTGTAGGAATTTCTCATCAGTGTCTGCTGAACAAAGAGCTGCAAGACAATAATAATTCTTGAACTGTATCCTGTTTCATTCTTGGTTCTTCAGTGGATCTTAGCATGAGAGTGGAGCTAGAAAATACATCTTTAAATCCTTTAGAATAAAACACCCAGTAAAATTCATGCACAAAAGCGAGTAGGGAAAACAAAAGGAAGTAGAATGGTTCATTAATAAAAACAATTAATTTACCCATGCCATTCCAATATTCTGATTGCAAAGTAGATCCAACAATCACCAGGTAGTGTGAAAACCTGTGGCTTCCTCGAGATCCCACAAGAAAGAAAACAGAGGTCTCTATTGGCTTTGCTGTAAAACTTCTGGCCCTGCTACCCTTGTCAGTAAGAGTGTGTTAACTCTTACTGAATTTACCTTAAGTTATAAAAGGAAAACTCAACACTCATTTCTAGTTCTGAACCATTACCTTCAAGCTACTCTTGGTGTTTAATTTCTAGTTCCTTCCAGCTACAAAACTTTCTCTTTTCCTTCTTCTATTGTGACCTCAACACTTAGCCCTTAGCTCACATTTCTTTGCTGTGATCAAGATTCTTCTTATTTGGTTACTGTTTTTCATTATCTTGAAGTACCTTGAAAAACCATTCTTACCTGATTAATCCAACATCTAAAACTTTCTAGCATTCATTTCTTTCATGTGCAACTTCCCGAAAGATTTGCCTTGCCCTGTGTCTGCAAGTAAAGACTAAGTCCCACTGCCTACCTGGTTTACATGGTTTATTAAGTTTCCTATATTATACCCTGCTCCACCTAAAGCCAACCCAGTTTTCTGCTAGTGTCCTTACTGTATGTAAATTCTGAATTAATACAATACATATTTTCACTGTTCTCACCATGACTTACCTAGAATGTTCTTTCTCTTCCCTTTTTGTCATTCAAAGGTTACCCACACTCCATGTTCCAATTAAATTTACCGCTTTCACAAAGCTACTCTTACTTTTTTCTCTTCAACTAAACTCTTGTTTTAATTATAATAAATAGCAACAAGATCTAAAATAATAACTTACAATTGCTTTATATCGCTCCACAGATTTAGAAGTTCTTGATAACAGAGATTACATCTTATAATGTTTATCCCATTCAGTGCTTTTAAAAAAAAAAAACAAGACAATGGGCCCAAAATGGGATCGCTTATGCTATGTCTCATGTCACCAAATCAAGACTTAATCACTCTCCCAGAAATGGAATCTTAACTCAGTCAATCAGGAATCACCTGATCAGCACTAGTAAGGCAATCTGCCTGATAAACTCCTGCCATTCCCTAAAGGAAAGTAAACTTGCAATAACCAATCTGCTTTTTTGCCTGGTATAACATCCCTGTTTTTACTCTCTTCTACCTATAAAAGTCTTTCATTTTGTACAGCTCCTCAGATCTCCTTTCTATCTGCTAAATTAGGTGCTGCCCAATTTGAATCAATTTTTGCTCAAATAATCTCTTTAAAATTTTAATATGTCCCAATTTATCTTTTAACAGGGACTAATATCATTTTAGGCCTAGAGTAAACACTCAATAAATTCTTTTGATTGGTTAAACTGGAGAGGATGTTTGGCAGTGATAAAATGAATGCTAGGGGGCCATATAAAAAGAACTTTCTAGGAATAAATATTGAGCCAAAAGAAAGAAAAGAATAAATCTGTCTATTAATTTAGGTCTAGTCCAGGGGCCACCAAAAATGGACATCCTGTTAACTAATCCCAGCTTTGAACTGAGGTTTGAGTATTTACCAATGAATAACAGATGGTATGGAAGTCAAGCAGAGTAGATAAAAAGAGTAAGAGCTAACATTCTGTGAATAGTACACACCAGGAACTGTCCCAAACACTTCACATGTTTTAATCTTCAAAACAACATTCTAAGGTTTAGTACTCCACATTGTAGATGAGGAAACTAAGACACTGAGGTTGGGCAATTTGCTTCTAAGTGGCTAAATTGCCTTACAGAATTAATACAATGGGTGCCCTAAAAAAGAGAAATAAACAAAAGAACATAAAAAAACACAAGCAAAACTGTGGGAAATAAAAGATTTTAATTTATCTATTAAAATCACACCCTAGATCTCCAGAAAAACTTGATATAGAATTAATATAACCAAGACAATAAAGTTACTAGGCCTCAAAGATAAAGAAAGTAAAAATAAAGGAAAAACAAAAAATACCAAATTTATTTTATAAAAAGAAGAGAATCATCTGGCCTTCTATCATTCTATATGAACGTTCATCATTAGAAAACTCTTGAACAATATCGATAGAGTATAATTTAAGAATTTTATATCCAGCCACTGAAGTATTAAAAATACAAACACCTTTGGTCCTACAAGGAGCTTAAATAATATATTCTCAATGAGCCTTTCTTGAAGAAGGTACCAAAGAACAAACTTCAGCTGAGAAATGAATAATAATGAAATGTTGGCAAAAATACTGGAGTGGAGAACTAATTATAAAACAACCAAAAATATTATAAACGATGACAACTTAGAAATTATATAACTAGTGCTTGCCTCCTCTCATGACCACGTCAAAATTACAACTAACCTACAGAACAACCATCAATAAGAATTGCTTGAAATCTATCTGAACAGAAGTTCTATACCTAGGGAAATACAGAAGAAGACACCTCAAGACTGTTAGGAGGGGTGAAGTTGCCAAACAGGCTGGCCACACACCCAAGAGTGGTGGTTGAGAATTAGAAGAAATATCTCTATTCTGGATGTCCCCCTTAAGGAGTGAGGGGTTCCAGACCCACACCAGGGTTTCAGGGCCAGGAAGAGAAGTCCCCACAACTGGCTGTGGAAATAAATGGGGATTGTGGCTGACTGTGTTGGAGGACTGTAAGAGTCCCAGGTGTTCCTTTTAAAGGGCCCACACATGGACTTACTGGCTGACAGACCCACTCACTCTAAGCTCTAGCACTAGAGTAACTTCTCAGAAAGTTCCAGGACATACGGGGAAGAAATAAATTAGCTGGCTTCAGGGCAGGAGCTAGAGGGGCATCTTTCTCTAGACAGAAGTGCTAGCAAAAGCCATTCTTCTTTTGTTGAGCCCTCCCCTCACCCAGCATGCAGATTTGTAGACAAAGGTGGCCACCATATCTGAGTCTCCGTCAACCTGGCTAATATCATTTGTACCTCCTTGAGGCCCTACCCCACCTTTTTCATACAAATGACCTGTCTTGGCTCATGCCATAAACTTTCCTAAAACCTCTCAAGGTTCACAAACCCCAGACAAATAGCATCTGGCCCCAGCATGTCCCATAACTCTTACAAAGTTGCCCTGCCCCCCAAGCCTGGCAGTAGCAGCAACTGACCTCGGTTTGAAGCTTAGCTTCTCCCAGTCACCACCAAACCAAGCACAAGTGGCAGTAATCTTCAGATCATTTTGTAGCCCATACCAAGTGGCCCTGTGCAGTGCATAGGCAGCTGCTGAACTTGGCCTGCAACTGAGTCCTACCCAAGAGGTCCCAGAATTAGCACACCTTATGTTCAGCTTCAGACTATACCAGAGCACTACCCTACCACCTCCACAAATGACACATCCAAAGGACAGACTGAGTACCAGAGCCCTACTAAAGCAAATCCTGCTCCATAGTGTCAGCCCCTACACAACAACTCCTCCACTGTAGTCATGGCCAGTTCTCACAGCCAATCAGCCTGAGGGTCAGTCTCTTCAACTGACATGTAAACAGCAATCAAGGATCAACTACAACAGGCAAGCACAGACAATTCACATGCACACACACACACACACACACACACACACACACACACACACAATGCACCTGGAGCACCTGGCTCAAGAAACCAGGGAGACTGCAACACTGGACCCCAGAGAACACCTACTACATAAGGTTACTCTACTAAAATGAAAAGATATAGCTGCTCTATCTAATACGTAGAAACAAACACAGGGAGGCAGACAAAATGAGGAGAAAAAGAAACATGTTCCAAATGAAAGAACAGAACAGAGCTCCAGAAAAGAACTAAACATAATAGAGACAAGCAATCTACCAGATGCAGAGTTCAAAATACTAGTTATAAGGATAAACAATGATCTCAGTGAAAACTTCGGCAAAGAGATAGAAAACATAAAAATGGAGATAGAAAACAAACAAACAAATAAAACAGTCAGAAATGAAGAATGCAGTAACTGAGGAAATCAATAGTAGGTTAGATAAAGCAGAAAATCAAATCAGTGGTTTGGAAGATAAGGTAGCAGAAAATACCCAATCAGAACAGGAAAAAAAAAGAATCCATAAAATTTAGGCTAATTTAAGGAGCCTCTGGGACAATATCAAGCATCCACATTATAGGGGTACCAGAAGGAGAAGAGAGAGAGAGAAAAAAGAAATTTTAAACTCATTTGAAGAAATAATGATGGGAAACATCCCTAACCTGGCAAAGGAAATAGACATACAACCTCAGGAAGCTCAGAGAGTACCAAACAAAATGAATCCAAAGAGGCCCACACTAAGACACATCATCATTAAAATGCCAAAGGTTAACGACAAAGAGAAAATCTTAAAAGCAGCAAGATAAACACAGTTAATTACCTACAAGGGAGCTCCCATAAGACTGTCATCTGATTTCTCAAAACAAATTTTGTAGGCCAGAAGGGATTGGCATGAAATATTTAAAGTTATGAAAAGCAAGGACCTAGAACCAAGACTACTCTACACAGCAAAGCTGTCATTTAGAATCAAAGGACAGATAAATAGCTACCCAGACCAGATAAAATTAAAGTAGTTTATCAACACCAAACCTGTATTACAAGAAATATTAAAGGGAATTCTTTAAGAAGAAAAAGAAAAAAAATAAGATTAAAAATATGAGTAATAAAATATCAATAACTATACACCTATCAATTACTTTTAATATAAATGGATTAAATGCTCCAATAAAAATGACATAGGGTGGCTGAATGAATAAGAAAACAAGATTCATACATATCTTGCCTACAATAGACCCATTTCAGATTGAAAGACACACACAGGCTGAAAGTAAAAGGATGGAAAAAGACATTTCATGCAAATGAAAAATGAGAAAAAGCTAGGTAACAATACTTACACCAGACAAAATATACTTTAAAACAAAGCCTATAGAGACAAAGATGGATCTGCAATTCCACTTCTGGGTATTTATTCAAAGAAACTCAAAACACTAATTCAAAAAAACATATGCATTTCTATTATTTAAAATAGTCATTATTTAAAATAGTCAAGATATGGACAACCTAAGTGTCTACCAATAAATAAATGGATAAAAAGAAGTGATGCATATATACCATGGAATATTACTCAACCATTAAAAAAAATGAAATCTTTCCATTTGCAATAACATGGATAGACCCAGAGTGGTGTGCTGAGTGGAGTAAGACTGACAGAGAAAGACAAATACCATATAATTTTACTTATATGTAGAATCTGGAGAATGGGATAAATGAACAAACAAAGAAACTAGCTCATAGATACAGAAAACATTTTGATGATTGTCAGGTTGAGGGTGGGGTGAAGGGAATGAGTGAAGGGGGAGGGGATTAAGAGGTAGAAATTGATAGTTACAAAATTGTTATATGGATGCAGACTATAGCATGGGGCATAGTCAGTAGCATTGTCATAACTATGTATGGTGCCAGATGGGTACTGGATTCATTGGAGTGATCAGTTCATAAGTTACTTAAATATCTAATCACTGTGTTGCACACCTAAAACTATAATTTAACTTTTTTAATTTTTAAATAGGCAAAACTGGTTTATTTGCTTAAGAAATGATATTTAGATCACAAATAACACATTATTAAATTGAACAATTTATTTTTAAAAGGAAATTATATAATTAACCACAAATAAAAGCAAAAAGGAGAAATAAGTTGAAAGATAATATTGGTATCCTGGTTTCTTCATCTTTTATGATTGGGGATAAAAAGTTATTCTTTAAAACTGATCAATTAAGAATACTTTAATTTAAAACAAATAATAACAAAGTCAGAAAAAATCAAGTTCTGTTCCTGCCCTTTTATGTTAAGCAAATGAGGTTTTTAAAATTATTTTCCTATTAGGATAAAAGAAGATGTATTTAGATAAAGTCCACATGAAAAGAGGCTATATTTGTGCATATGATGGAGGAGACAATTGGAGAGATGAGCTTGTACCATCCATTCCTTTGGAATTCTGGCAGCACTTCTTACTGATTCTGTAAAGCTGGAGGGAAGAAATATAAGTCTCCTCACATTTAAAGGTATGAGCTAGGTGAGATGTAGAAGACATGGTGCAGGTCTCAAATAAAGGGGAAAAAGGAAATTAAACATGCTAAAGATGGAGGTATAACAAAACAATGAATGAAGAAAGCTTTAGAGAAATTTAAATAAATATGAGAAACTGGAATAGCTTTATACACAATTTAAGTGCCAATTTAAGGTTTAATAATTTTGCACCATTGCTCAAAACTTTCCCTCAATGCAAAGAGCTACCTAATCATCATCCAGCAATAGTTTACCTATACTATGTGGTCCAATTTAATAGCATCTCCTCTAAGAGCACTTGATCAGCTTAACTGCAAGTGAGTTCTATATTCTCTCTGTATACTTATAGCTATATTACTGTCTCTATCCTGCCCAAACTCAAGGGGCTATTACTTTAAACCCTCTCTTGACAATATATTTTAATTCTTTAACCCTGCATTCATGTACTCCAACAGCCCTGCAAATGGTTTTGAAGAAAGAGGTACAGATGTTGAGCATCCACTGTGGGGAATGAGAGAAGTAGCTGAACTGACACTGAGAAAGATGTGGAATGACATTCACACCTCAGCTGAGGTTAAAAGAAATACATTTTTAGACATTTTAAACAGGTTTTAGTATCCTATTCACCTGGCTTTGAATTCCAGCTCTATCTCTTCCTAGCTCAGTGAACATGAGCAAATCATTTCATCTCCCTATTAATTTTTTCATCTCTAAAATGGAGATTTTAATAAAATGTCCAATGTCTTTTCATGCTAAAATACAAATTCTCCTTTGACCTTGAGTTTCTCTCCAACTGCAGTCCAATATCTCTCCTTTCTATAGAGTCTAGTTTTTGAATAACATGTTACATTTTCTGCTTTCATTTCTTTATCTCTCATTTACTCTAAAACTGCTACAACCTAAGGTCACTAATAGTCTGCTCAAATGCCACCTTTTCAGCAAGACCTTTCTTAATCCCTCAATTTATCATATGAACCTGCTCCAATTTGAAATGGCAAACTGCTTCACTCCTGGATACTCTCATCCTCCTCTCCTTATTTATTTGTCTCCATAGCCCTTACCAACTTCTAACATATTGTGCAATTCACTTTTCTTTTCTATCATTTGCATCTCCCTGAGAATATAAACTCCATGAGGGCTGGGATTTTTGTCTTTTTGGTAAATGCTAACATCTCTGATGTTAGTGAATATTTGCCCAGTGAATAAATTAACATTCATTAACTTACTGAACCTCTGAGACTTTTGATGCCGTTTTTGCATCCTTTATCTTCTTATTACTCTCTTATCCCTTAGCTTCTTAGACTCCCTCTCCCAGGTTTTCATCATCACTTCACTGGCTACATGCTCACAATCTAGGCTACCCCTTCCTCCACCAATGTGTTAAGGATGAAGATACTCCCAGGTTTCCATACTTGATCTCTTTCTCTTCTCTTTCTTTCCTTAACTTGGATGATATGTGAAGAACTGTTCTAGAAGCTTTACATGCATTAATTCATGTGATCTTCAACCTGAGTACATATTTACCGTTAATCTCATTTTATAGATGAGAAACCTGAAACAGAGAGATTACTATCTTGCCTGAGGCCATAATGCAAGTCAGTAGTAGAACAAAGATCATTCTTGGACATTGTTGGTTCAGAGACCTTGCAGCTCATAGCCATTTGGCAATTCTCACTCCCAGATATACTCTGAATGCTCCAATTTCTATAGCTACCAGCCTGGACTACATTCCTGAGCTCCAGACCATATGTTGTTCTCACATATTCCAGAGGTACCTGGAACTCCATGTAGTAAATGCCGAACTCATCATCTTTCCCCAAAAGCAGATCCTATTTTTTCTTCTTCATGGACAGCAACTCTATCCATGCATTCATGCAACAATCAATGTTAAATCTATCTTTTAACCATTCTGGAATATGACCCTTCCTCACTGATGAGCATGCCCATTGATCAAACCCTCTAACTCTTCACTAGCTTTCTTCTTGTCCTCCATGAAGTCATTCCATAAACAGATACCAAAGTGAACTTCCTAAAAAGCACTTTTGATCACCTTTTTCCAGTGTCCCTCCTTTATCAAACTCCTTAGTTCAGCACTTAAAGCCTTCTGTGATCTGGATTCTATCACAATCTCTCTGCCCTCTTCCTGCCCAAAGGGCTGCTGTCCCATCATCTTCCTTCCTTCCTTCCTTCCTTCCTTCCTTCCTTCCTTCTTTCCTTCCTTCCTTCCTTCCTTCCTTCCTTCCTTCCTTCCTTCCTTCCTTCCTTCCTTCCTTCCTTCTCTTTCTCTTTCTCTTTCTCTTTCTCTTTCTCTTTCTCTTTCTCTTTCTCTCTCTCTGTCTCTCTCTCTCTGTCTCTCTCTCTCTGTCTCTCTCTCTCTGTCTCTCTCTCTCTGTCTCTCTCTGTCTCTCTCTCTCTCTCTCTGTCTCTCTCTTTCTTCCTTTTCCCCATCATCCTTGAGCAGGACCAGCTCTCTTCTTTCATTTGGACATATTTAAGATTGAATTTATCTTCTTTACCTCTAGATCTCCAGCATGTGCCTGGCATAAAGTAGGTGCTTATTCAATAAATGAATGGTTACCTCTATAGCAATTGCTCTATTTTCTATTTCTCCCACTCTTGTGAGTCATCTACCTTGGTAATCCTCATTTATCTTTCACAACTTAGTTACCCTCTCCAGGAAGACTTCCCTAACTCTGTCATCCTCCCAGCCTAAGCTATATACCCCATCCTTCCATAGCCCTCAGCATAATTTTGTTAGAGTTATTGTCAAAGTGTTAATTGCTTGCTTGCTTTTCTGTCATCCACTAACACCCTTAATCCCCAGATCAGTTATATGAATTTTGCTCTTTTTAAGATTGGTGAACCTAGGAGAAACTTATAACTGACACAGTGGATATTTTTTGAAATATATTCAAAAGAAGTTGTATTTTTGAACAGGATTATCTTCACAAGGACCCTTTGGAAAGATGTCTTACATTTATTAGTATCAGAAGTAGCTTTGAAATTGTGGTGCAACTTGTTAATGAACCCAGCAAATACTGAAGCTGAACAGGTTCTCCCTTCCGTGGGCTGCCTAGAACACTGAGAGTCCATTGTAGTACATGTGTACAGCTCTATTGTCACAAGGCTATCATCCAAAAGACCCTAACATTTCTAAACTATGTCACAAGCTATGTTTGCTTCAGGCACTAAAAAGGATTCTCAACTGCAAAACAAGGAGGCTGAGCACAAAATACAAGGTGCTGAGTACAAAAACCAAGATGGTGATGGGGCGCCATGTGCAAAAAAGACTGCACAAAAGGGCTGAGTGCAACAGAAGAATAACTACGCATGCCTAAAATAATTTAATCACTTCACTACCACAGCCTATAAATACGAAAGGCACCTTCCCAGTCAGGGAAGCATGAGCTCAGCCTTCTCTATTCCTAGATCAAAAAATACAGCTTTCTGCTCTGTTTTACTGAACTCAGTCTCATTGTACTGGCATAAATGGAGCGGGGCAGAAGGACCTTTGTCTGGATCCCCAACCCAGAAAGGTCAGTTACACTGTAATTTGCCTTCGTTGTTATAACAACTATCATTTGATGAAGTTTATTGAATCCTTTCTTTAATATTAATATAGTGGCAAACATTTGTTGAGTGTTTATAATGCATCAGGCTTTGTGTTAAGTAACTTAGGCTTGTGTAATATTTAAAGTAACCCACTGAGTTAGTGTTTTAAGAGTGACAAGTTGCAGGCCACAAAGTTAGTTGTGGACAAGACACAACATCCCTTATTACTATGTCTTCTCTGCTTCCCCAGGACAATGTCTTCATTGTGAGGGCCTTACTTGGTACCAAAGCCTTAGTAGACAGCCTTGAATGGAGGTCAGCCCTCTGCTACTGTGTGATTCCATCTGTCCCCACTGGCATCCCATTAAAAATCTTAATTTCTGTGTTATCGTCAGCCACCAATGCATACACAAGGCTGTGTCTGGCCGGACTGCATAAGCTTCCATTCTCTCAAGTCCACTCTGGGTCTTGGCACTTCCTCAGTTTCTATCAAGATTGGCCTAGCTTTCTTTGTTTCCAGATCTCCCTGAACTGTGCATGTTTTCTCATTGCCTTCTACCAAGGACTCAACTTGAGAGAGGACAAGACATGGGATTAAACTCAGGAACTCTAATCTTAGAGTCCGCTCTTTCTTTCCATCCTCTTCTGCCTAGAAATACATTTGAGTCTTTATTTGGAGGGGAAGGAGGATCTGATCATGAACATTTATTATTCGATATATCTGGTCCTCTCAGTCTAGGCTTTTGAGACTCAAAATTGACTGTTGATATTTGCTGTGCCACCCCTTCTCAGAGCAAATAAGTGAATGGTATTTTTAGCCAACTCTGTAGGGGGAGCGGGGGTTGCTAAGACCATCTCCAGGTTCAGTGATTTTCCAGGAGTACTGATAGGATTTGGCATATAGTCATACTGATGGCTATGATTTATTATAATGAAAGGGTACATAGAATGCAAAAGGTACATGGGTTGAAGTCCAAGGAAATCAGGACCAAGCTTCCAAGAGTCCTCTCCCACTGGAGTCACACAGGATGTGCTTCATCCCTGCAACAATGTGTTGGGACAACATGTGAAGTCTTATGTACCAGTTGAAGCTCATTAAAGACTCAGTGCCCAAATGTTTCTGGGGTTTGGTCATGTAGGCACTCTGCCTCGTATGTTTCAAAATCTCAGGCTCCCAGATGGCAAGCAGACATTCAGCATAAACCACATTGTTTGTACAAACAGTAAAGGAAAAATGAGCCAGTGTTTTCAGTTCAGGTAGGGGGAATCTCCCAAAATCCAAGTTACCAGATGACAGCCAAGAGTCAGCCTTGTAAGCAGGCCATAGCAGTTATGCCTGCCTGTTATATTAACCCTTTTCTCAAAACTAACTAAATGGAGAAGGGCCAGGCATTCAAGAAAATGTAAGTTTGGGGGTGGTAGGTAGGGTGAGAGGAAGGCTAGGGAAAATGTTTCAGTTAATATTTCAAAATATTATACTGTCACAGACTTGTTGCTCCCAGTTGATAGATGCAAACAGAAGCTATAAAAAGTTAAGCAACTGTTAAAAAAGGGGAGAGGGGCAGTAAAGCTTAGCCTAGACTTAAACTTTGGTCTGTTCATATTCTTATTTGCTCACCATTCCTTCCTCCATTTCATGTTCCTCACCTGACTTTACCCTTATGTTCCTGCCTGCATTATCCTTATTATCATGTACTTTAATCGTTCTTTTAAATCTTCCACCTTATTTCTTGTTTAATAGAAAATGTGCTAAATTACTTGACTATTCTTTTTAGACTTCTCCCCCTAACCATTACCCATGAGCTCCTTGAAGGTAGAGTTGTCATCTTGTTCATCCTTATAACCTAAGCAAATGAATAATAGATTTATGAAGTGAAAGAATTCAAGATCAGAAACACAGTGCAACTGAAAACACAGACAATGTGGAGGAGCATACCAGGATGTCTTCAAGGCCTGGTGACAGCTGGTGACATCTGGTGATGCCAACTTCTCTATCTGATCCTGTTTTCAATTTAGTCCTTTCAACTCCAGTTCATCTTCTCACGTGCATTGACTCAACAAGACTGACAATAAACCATCCATTTGTTTGAGAGACCTGTTCTTAATGAAAGAACCCTTCCAAACTTAACAATGTTGGCAGCTGGCCACATTCAGGGCTAAAAAGAGGGGAATCGGATAAAAAAGCAAGAGTTATTAAAAGGCTCCTATTAATAGTGAGTCACCAGTGGTTGTTCCCCTGGCTTGACCTAGCAGCCACTGCCCTCTGGCATCCTCTGTTCATATACTGCACTTCTGAGGGGTCATTACCAGTCTACATATCTAAGCCTGTGTCACATATTTGCATGCAGGTAACACATTGGGGCCCTGATTTCTCAGCAAAGAGGAACCAGGAACAAAGGTTTACCTTCACAAATGGTAGGCAGTCACACACAATGACACGTTACTTGAGGAATATGTAATCGGTAGATTTAAAGGAAACATCAGTAATGTATGTAGCATGCACCCAGGAGAGGGAAAAAATTGTTGACTGGAGAATTTCGTTTTTAATTAAACAGGTAATGTATGCCTGCATTTGGTCCTATAAATGAAAATGTATTCACCACAGAGGGATGAATCTTATTAGGCCCTCCTGTACATAAACTGTATGGGTGATTACCACTGATTACTGTACTATTAGAGACCTGTGTGTGGAGTGGCTCGACTGTAGCATGCCTGGCTCCTGAAAAGGCTCCCATGTGCTTTCCCTGAATTGTGGGAAATCAGCAGGGCTTCAGATTGCCTGGCAATTCAATTATGGGTTTGAGTAGTTGAGGGGGAGGGGAATGCAAATGCACATGAACGGGATGCTTTCTTTATCTTGGCCAGAGAAAGGGAAAAGAGGTCTGTGTGGGAGACAGTGGTATCAAGAAGTCCTCACAAGCCTCTTACCTTGAGCACAGAGCCTATGTGCAGACCCAACCCTGGCAGATACCTGCCCATATCACTGAATGATGCCATCTCAGTAGACTCTGACTACGGTCACTTTTATTTTGTATTATTCATAAAAATCACACATGCAGCATAAGATGTTCACTCTAGACACTTCTATCTCATTTTAGAAATCATGAAGAGAGGTAGACCAATGGAGTACACTAAATTAATCTGGGCTTTCCTCACCACACCTCTCCTTCCTGAGGGGCCCTGCAAGCTGCCTCTCACCACACTGAGTCCTCCCAACTCATTCATTCTCTCTTTGATCTTCCTCTGCCATGGACTCTGACTGTCCAATTCTTACATTTCCTCCCATCAAAAACATTCATACTACACAAAAGGCCACATATTTATATGAAATACACAGAATAGGCAAATCCATAGTATCTTAGTCAGCTCAGGCTGCTATTACAGAATATTATAGACATTGGGCAGGGAGGAGATGCTTAAACAACAGACACTTCTCATAGCTCTGGAGGCTAGGAAATCCAAGATCAAGATGTCAGCAAACATAATGTCTGGCGAGAAGCCCCTTCCTAAATTATAGATAGGTGCCTTGTTGCCTCACCTTCATGACCTGATCCAAACTTCATCACACCCCAAAGACCTCCCATCCTAATAGCATTTCATTGGAGGTTAGAGTCTCAACACATGAGTTTTGGGGGACTCAAAAAGCAGCTTACAATGTACAGAGACAGAAAACAAATTAGTCCTTAATAGGGGTGGGGGAAGGGAGAAATGAGGTGTAATTCCTTAATGGGTAAAGAGTTTCCTCCCAGGGTAGTGAAAATGTTCTTGAGCTACTTAGAGGCAAATGTACAACACTGTGAATAAGTTTAATTCCATTAAATTGAATTCTTTAAAATAGTTAAAATAGCAACTTTATTACATGTATTTTACCACACCACCACCACCACAACAAAAACACTTGTCCTAATATGGGATTAGTTAACATGATAAACACATATAGGATTTAGCTGTAATAATACCATACTTTTAATCAAGTTTGTCAAAGCCTGAAGCCAAAGGAACAACTAGCAGTGAGAATTTTACAGACTGAAACAAGCATTAGATTAGATAGTCCTAAGTGTCTCTTGCCTTTGACCTTCAATTACACCACTGTCACCATATCACTGCGGAAAGTTCATAATTTGGTTTACATTTAAATTGTGTGGGAAAGGCCTTCTCTCTCTCTCTCTCTCTCTCTCTCTCTCTCTCTCTCTCTCTCTCTCAAGTTTCTGAATTAGAAGGAAAGATATTTTTATTGAAAAATTTTGCTGGTTAATTTAACAAACTCAGAATCCTAGCAGGCCCTGTCATTTTCCTCTAAATTACTAAATTCAGGATGTGTTTCTAGCTAGCTGGAGATAACTGCTCTGTCTCTGACTAAAACTTACCACTTTCTACCAAACACCTACTCTACTCTCTCTCCCCATAGTCTCATTACTACCCAAACAACCTCATCTCTACCTTCACCTCCCTTCCAAATCTGAGCATAATTCTCAAATCATTAAAAACATAATTTTTATACAAATAAATAATGAATACATGTCAGAGCTTTATTTAATTCTTTACTGAGGAAACCAGCAGAATGAGAGAACTGATTTTACGGAATATGAAAACTTGGATTTATACAATCCATGGGAAAAGAAGGCTAAAGTAAGACTGTCAAGTTAGGTATGAAACTAATTAATGTCCTACAGGGCAATTAAACCTTTGAAGTTATCCTCTTTTCAAAGCTGGAAAAAAAAATAATCACACCTTACCAGATTTCTGCAAATTTGCCTCTAACTTTATAGGACTATACAGTCTAGGTCTGAATTAGTTATTGGTCAAACCCAGTAAAAACCCAAGAGTCAGATGACCCTCCTGTGGACATATTAGAAAATGCTCTAACATGGTATTAAAATGTCAGTCTTCTTTCCAAGTTTTGCATTTTCTTTAAACAAAGATGTGATTTTTTAAAAATGTACCAACCTGGTTCAGCTAGAGTTCGCAGTTATTCAGTCAAATACTAATCTAGGTATTGCTGTGAAGGTGTTTTGCAGATGTAATTAAAGCCCCTAATCAGCTGACTTTAAGTAAGAGAGGTTATTTTGGGTAACCCAACTCAATCCATTGGAAGGCCTTAAAAGCAGAGCTGACGCTTCCCCAGGAGAGTAGAAATTCTTGTTTTAAGGTTCGCCAAAGGAGGAACGCACAAGACCGAAGGGGTTAAGCAAGATATATTGTAGCAGAGTGACAGCAAGGTTGAGCTGCAGATGGCATCAGCCCCGAATGTGAGGGGACCTGAAAATTACACAGGGCTTTTGGTGGGAATATTTTGGGTGGGTTAATTGGTGGGGGAGGGAGGAGACTCCAGTGAAGCAGGAGGTGAGCATGTAGCATTGCTAACCCAGATGCAAGGTTCAGTTCCCATACAAAGGTAAAAGAGAAGTCTGGTTCCCACACTACTTGGGGGTTGGGATAGGGCCCTCCTGGACCTAACACTTGTGAATAGTCCGTCCATGATCTTCCCCACCTGATGGCATGCCCAATGGATTTTGGGCTTAGGCCCCACAGTAAGTCAATTCCTTGTAATAAATAAATCAATATATATCCTCCCCACTTGCTATTTTTCTCTGATTGAATCCTGACTGATGTTCTCAGGACAAAAAAAAGGGGTCCATCTGCCTGCACACATCTAAGCCAAAGAGATACATGCAGGTTTTGCAGCAAAGAAAGTAAAGTTTATTAGAGAGTTGCAATTTCCAGAGACATAGGCAAGCTATCACTCAAAAGCATGGCTCCCCAGGTATCTCAGGAGTACAGATTATATAGGGAAAAATCAGTAGATTTTTACATGGAGATTTTTACATGGAGAGTAAGGGAACTGAGGTCATGGGTGCTACTGATTGGATGATTGGTAGGGGATGAGGTAATTGATCATTGTGTCTGGTTCTGGAATCAGCCACAGCACCATCTAGTCTGGTCCCATGGCCTGGTCCCGTGGCCTGTGGGGTTGCTGTTCTACCTCGATGGATCCAGGGCTGAAACACATCTAAAGCCAAGATGTTATTCTTAGTCTAAAGTCCAGCCAAAACCTATTGTCCTCATGATTATAGACCAGAGGCTCAGTTAATCTTATGCCCTAAGGCTTAATGATTAAAGGAGCAGGCATATAGAGGTAGAAGGATAAGGGCAGAGGGGAAAAAAAGAAAATGAGTCACAATGCCATTATCTGGGCAACACCAGGTTAAATCAGAGAAAACTATTTAAAGAAATGCAGTTTGTGCAAAGTTACACTGACACACTCTTTATTTTTGTGACATAAATCTCTGCTAAGAGCCACCTCCCATCTTCACATAGTAGAACCAAGTTATCTTCCAAGAAGTAAGTACTCTACATGTCTGATGGCTCACACCATTCTGAAAATATCCTCTATTACCCAATCTCAGCAGATGGTGGTCCTTAATAAACAAAAGATGACAGAAAAAGAAATGGACTTATATTGTCCACAAGAAAGAATAATGACTCTTCTTTCCTTGCATAAGAGAAGGGATTGACAAAGCCTCCTTTCTTGACTGAACTTTAATCAAACTCACTTAAGCCCTCTTCCTGACTAGGCCTAGTCTTTGGTCTACTGAGTTGAGCTTTAGCAAAGAATTCAGCTAAGCCAATTTTCCTCAAATCCTACACCCTGATATCCAAATACCTTTCTCTTCCTTTCACCTCAATATCTAATTAAATTCTTCTCCCCTCCCAACCTTTGATACCTAACCAAGTTCCTCTTGGTACTTTTCCATTTACTCCCTCACCCAGCCCATCATCTATACATTCCCATTTGTCCCTGTTGTATTTGGAGTTGAGTTCAATCTTTCTCCTCTATTGCAATAGTTTTAAATAAAGTCTTTCTTGCCATTTTAAACAATTGTCCCAATGATTTTTCTTCAACAGTACTCAAAAATATTTGCCCTTACCTTTCTCCATAAGGTTCCATTTATGTCCTCATCAGAACAAGAGGTGTGACTTCTTCAAGCCTCGCTCCATGCTGAAAGAAGAGGGTACATTTCTTAATCATGACAACACCAGTATATATTGAATGTTCACTTTTGCCAGGCTCCACTCTAAGTACTTTACAAGGATTATCTCATTGTCCTATACTTTTGCCCAGACTTTTAATAGTCCCTGCCTACAACTTACAACATGAGCTCAATATCTTGATTTGGTTGTCTATCAATATTGATACTCAGGAAATTCACCACAATTTCTTGATGGTACTGTGAGCAAAATGAATATTCATGTCCATGATCTCACAGTACTTGGACTTCCTCACCTTGAAGTGGGTCAAGTTTGTCCTTAGTCTCTTTGGCCATACCAGCAGGTTTCTATCCCCTATTCTAAGTATCTTTCTTCCTAGAATCCAAGTCTTCAGGATCTCATTACCATTAAACTCTGACAAAAGGATCTGTTTCATATCTGCATTTATATAAGTGTAAATCTCAATTCCAGAGGTTTGCATTTCAAACCACCTTATCTCATCGAGGGTGTTAAAGCTTTGTTTTCTTTTTTAGAAATTCCAAAGACCAAATAATAGGTTAAGGAGAGTTATTGTTCAAAAGATAGGAGAGCAAGCCTTTGCCAGGGCATTTGAAAGCCCACTCCAGACTGATAACCTGATCTCCAAAGGCTGACATCCCTGAAGAGCATAAAAGTCATAATTGGACAAGTCAAGATGTGAACACATCTAGAAAAAGGGAGAGTTGCTGTGTACTGTGCAGAAATGGTTAGGAATGTATGAAAGTTAATTTATGTTAAAACTTTTACCTCTATAACTACTCTGGTGCCATATCCTTGGTCCACAACACATCAGCCTGAGCCTAGCTGACTTGAAAAAAAGAAATGGATCCAGAAAAGCAAGAGCCTCCCTGTCACTTTCTTATACTCTGAAAGTCTCTGAGAAAATGACTATGGAGACACTTTTGGGGTCCTGATGATGATAACTGCAATTAAGTGCTAAGAGATCTCAAGCCCCACACACCAACATCTGACAGAAACCATCTGTAAACCAAACAGAAGGTCAAACTGGAAATATAATTTAAATCCACATCTATAAATACCATCAACAGCAGAGCCTTCTGCTCAGCAGAGAGAGCCCCAGGTCCTGCATTAAAGAACTCAGCAAAGAGTCCAAGATGAACTAGCACTTACCAGCAGGTCCTCCTAGAAAGCTTTTCTCTTGGGGTTAAAAAGGCTCGCAACAGTAAAACTATTGCTGTGTAGTCTGCTTTCTAACAAAGGCTGCTGAGGAAGAGAGTGAGCCAGGTGGGCCTGTCCAACCCACTTAGGCCAGGTGGGATAGGCACCGGGAATGTCAAATTTCCATAATTAACCATTCACTGCTGCCTTCTACAAACTAAAGCTGTAATTTCCCAAGACTATTCAAGGTGACACAGGCTCCTCTTCTAAAGGCATTAATTAGGAACATCTCATTCCCTGTGGCAGGGGTGGAGCAGATCTTTCCAACTGTAGTGTGTATTTATTTAGAGCTATTATCACATAATATTTACAAGATACTTAACATGCATTAATTATCCCATAATGAACTCTATGGCTATAATATCAATGTTCTGTCAGGACTGTAAAATGCCCCCCACCACACACACACACATACACACACTTTTTTATCACCTTGGGAGAAAAAAAGAAAAATTAAAATTAATTGCATGCCCATTAAATGCTTATTTTTAATAGAAAACTTGCAAATGATGTGAAAATGCAAAGCAGGGTACACAGTAAATCAAAAGCAGATAAAACACTTATAGACACACTCTACAGTTTTTATGAGCATGTTTTACAATCCATTCATTATGCTGTCTGTCCTTTTGAAAGCTGGTTATTATATCGCTCATACAAAGAAACATGTGAATGGCTGTGCAACAAGCCATGAAAATCAGGACAAAACTGAACATTTCTGCTGCTATTTGAATCCGCCTCCCTCAAATATCTGCCTGGAGAATTCTAACAGGGTCTCATCCCTGTAACACCCACATAAAGCCTTATATAAGAGAGAGGAAAGGGAAGATTTGCCATATCTCATGATTCAAGGTGGTAGTTATCCAAAGAATGGTCAGCAGCCATCCTATTTCTTTAGGAGGCAACATTTTTTCTGGAGGCAAAGAGACGAGGTAAGGAGATCAGGGTTGTACAGCATGATCTGCCTCCTAGAATCCAAGGCCACCCCTTATACATTCCTCCCCAAATGTAAGTCATCTTTATATTACCCAGGGCAAATCATCATCCTATTTTGCAATCATGGGATCATCCTAATTCACAAAGCAGACTTTAGCTGATAGAGTTTTCAGTAAAATCTTCCTAAATTAAGCCAAAATCTTATCCCTTAATAAGTTCCATTCATTTGTTCTAATGTTGACCTCTGGGCTCAAGATAGTCATAAAAGACGTTATTCTCTCTTTTACTTGACTACTTTTTAAGCATTTAGTAACAGGCATCTAATGTCTGAGAGAGTTCAACTAATTGGTAATAGTGAAGAATTTACCTTGTTAGAGGTCATGCACCAAGCAGGCAGGTATATTTGGAAGTTTACCCATACAGAAACCCTAAGTTCCACACCAGGGTCTTCTATGGTTGTTCATAGTGGCCCTGGTTTGCTAGGAGCCCTCTGACCCACCCATAAGACAAAAATGTCTATCTCTCTTTCAGACCAAAAGGCCCTACATGTTCTTGATTTGCCTTTCAGTGGTAGTCACCTGCCTCAAATTCATTCCAGTGCATTTGTGCATTTCCTGCACAAATTGGAGCTTCCGGTTTTATGATGAGTGCAGGGAGCTTCTTTTATAGAGCTTACAACTCATGACAAATATGCAATAAAAGTATGAAATGAACATCTTATTCTAAGAGAAGGATTACAGACAGGAGGACTAGTCGACACAAATACATGCTGGAAATGATCCAGACAAGAGGAAAATTGAATACATTTCCTAGGTGATGCCCAAACATTGCTTATTTTATGTTACTGTAAAATGTGAAAATTATATATTGACTTGTCTCTTACTCACACAAATACCATAGCATAATATTGATATCCCTCTGAGTTGTATTTTTTGGAGCACGAAATTGGGAGCATTCATTCAACAAACATATATTCACATCTACTCCATACCAGATGCTATGCTAGATGCTGGGGATAGGACAGCTGTGGACACTGCCCTAGAGGTATTCACAAAGGATAGTCAAGCCACTTCTGATTTACCAAGAAACAATAGAGGAGGAGAATAACTAACTCAACCTGGCATAGTTGAGGAAACTTCCATAGGGGCAATGATAAGCTGACAGGGTATGAAAGGGCAAATGAGATTCATGGGGTAGATAGGGGTAGGAAAGACATTCTATGCAGAAAAAGCAACTAGTCAAGGCATGTAGAGTGAAAGAAAATGGCAAATTCAGCAACGATGTTAGTTCATTATGATTGAAATGTGAGTGAGAATAAAGTAGTCATCCAAGGCCTTAGATTACTTGTTAAGGAGTTTGGGGTTTATTCTGAAGGCAATATGGAGCAATTTAACATTTTTGAGGTGAAAAAATTAAAATAATCTTTTTGTTAAATAGAAATAGAAGTCATGTGAAAGTTATAGAAGACAGAGTGGTGGGTAACTCAGGAAGTTGAGAAGTTATTTCAGTAGTCTAGGAGAACACTGAAAAGGGCCTGGGTGCCAAGTAAGAATATAGAAATGGAGAAGAGGAGACAGAGGCAAGAAATTGTCAGGTTGTAGAGTTATCAGGGTCTGGAGAATTGGTTTATGAGGTAGAATGAGAGAGAAGGCAGAATCCAGAAGGATTCCTAGGGTTTTTGCTTGAGTGATTTGGTAGATGAAATGACTATTAATTAAGACACGTGTGGTTCAACATTTTTATATTAAAAAAGTTGCAGTTTTGGTGCCTATAGGATATATATTTGAAGAATTTAGGAAGGGCTGTTCTGAAGTTCAAGAGAGAGGTTATTAATAGATGATAATTGAAAACATGAGAGTAAACAAGATGACCCAGAAAAACTGATGATTTAAACCATTAAACACCTCAATTTAAGGGATGGATAGAAAAGAATAAACCTAAAAACATGACTGAGAAGGTAGTATTCCAGGTGTAGTCAAAGGAGAAACCAGAAGATTATGGTGTTATAAAGAAGCTGGTAGTGTTCAACAAGGAGGGCCAAACGCCTGCAGCTCTACTAAGTTCCACACACAACCACTTTCCACATCTCACCACGGATAGCAGTTTAGAACTCTATACTTCCCCTTACTGACATTCAACTCCACTTGGGCCCGAATTGGCCTGAGACCTTTCAGGCTTGTTCCTTCTCCTCTGAATGTTGGTCTTCTGCCAAAGCCTTAGTACAGATGTCTTCAGAATCTCCCACTATAAAGAGTTTACTTTCCAAGCTTCATTTGATCTTCCTATTTCCCATCAAGGTATTTGCCCAGCAGGTATATTACTATAAGCCAATGATTCTCAAAATGTGGTCCCAGGACCAGCAGCTTCTGCAACTCTGGTTGAAACTACACTAATTTTTGGGCTCCATCCCAGACCTATTGAATCAGAAGCTCTGGGTGTGGGGAACAGTGATATGTATTTTAGTAAGCCCTCGAGGTGATTTTAATGCTCCCTCAAGGTTGAGAGCCACACAAAAAGCTGATGGTTGCATCCTTCTAAACATTGCATATTCCCCCCAAAATATGCTGAGAATTCTGCCTTTGATAATGGATAGATGAAGTCTCAAATAAAAAAAGTGGCGTTTTCTTCTTCAATAAAATTATATTTCAATCACAGAAGATATCTGGAGTCTAATTTATAGAATGAATATTTTCCAGCCTTTGGGTCCTTATTATTAGTTAAATAGGGAGAAATGGCAGAAGGTAAGGTGGTTGGGTGTTCAATTATTAGAAATTATTACAGGACGGTAACTAAATGCCAAATTTGTATAATGGAAATATTTTCCTTAATCTTTTTATACATGGCTATAATATACTTTAATGTTTCTATATTTTATACTAAAGCATATCATGTATATGAAATGGTTGGAAATAATTGGACAATTATATTAATTCGGTTATTGGTATACAGCCCCATTCTACAAGGGACTTGAAACAGCATAGAGAAAATACATACATTAAAATAGTAAACTAAAATATAATATTTAGAGAAGGAGTTACTATTAGCATAAAAGGCCCTGAAACTTTCCCCAGTGCCAGATATTAACCTTTTAGCTGCTTAAGGATGGTTGGTAGATAATCCAAGAGCAGGACCACAGTAACAAAAAGGCATTTGGCAAGGGCAGTGACTATCATTAATGGCTGATTCCCATCTTCCCTGAAAGAAACATTAAAATTATCATAGTCTCTGACATTAAGCTTGTGATAATTCATTAAGAATATAATTATGCATTGTTGTGCCATTTGTATGCACCTGGTCGACCTCACAATGCCATTGCCTTCTGGTCTTCTGTCTAGAAAACCTCATGCCTAAACACAACCAGCTTGACCCGACAACTTTAAAATCTTCCTCCACTTTTGACTCTGTTATTTTATCAAGTATGGATTATTTACCCATATATCTCTAATATACCTTTTTAAATTCTGTTTTTTTCCATTCTCACATGTCAGTCTCCAAGTCCTTGTATCCGGTATTAATATTAACAGAGGATGGAAGTACAGCCAGGTGGAAGACAGAACTGAGTGATTTGGGTTGTGGTTTGACCACTGCATTAACGGATTTTTTTTTAATGAGTTACTTCAGTTCCCTAAGCCTCAGTTTCCTCATCTTCAAAATACAAATATATTTTAAAAATTATTATAGGCAGCATGGATTAAATAAGAACAGAGAAGCAGAAAACTCATGACCTGTCTGGAAATTTTACAGACCTAATTGGAATGTCTGCTACACTCTTCAGAAGTTTCTGGAATATCCAGTTGCAGGAGGTGGGGGAGCTCCATTTCCAGTGAGCAGGGGTTGATTTATGATTTAGTCTGAGGACCATGAGAAACTCAAGGGTCTAAATTGCTGTTTCCTTGAAATTATTTCGTTCCGGTGAACTCAGATGAAATGAGCCAAAAGCAGGCTCTCATAGAAACAAACCTTGGTGAAGCAAAACTGCTGATTCTCATGAGGCACCAACTTGTCCCTGATAAATCTGCTGACATCACCTAATCCAGAGCCTCTCAAAAGGTTAACAGGAGCTCCATCAATAGGAAGAAAGATGTAAAAGTGTCTCCTGACCTACATTCTGGGAGCTAACCCAGGTCATTTTTCTATCAGTCTTTGAAACAGACCTAGCCTGATGTCACACTCTTGTGTCAACATCACCAAGTAACAACTGAAACTTCAGTGCTTAGAATATATGTTTATGGCTTTTAGAATTTCAGATGATGCCAAACAGTCAAGGGTACTTTAAAGCCTTCACAGAGTGGGCAGGTCGTCATTCCAGGAGCAATTAATAATAACCAGCATTTTTTGAGAACTTAATGACATGAAGTGGCTGTATTTTACATATGACAGCTCATTTAAAGTTCACTCAAAGTGACTAGTTTCCAGTTGTGGGAATAAGCTTAGAGAAAGCTCAAAATGTATCATCTTCTGAGATTCTCAATTGACTTAGTCAGGAGCAGTTGCTATTATCCAGAAAGGAGAGTGTCAGATATTGTGGAATCTGATTTAAAATACCAGTGAAGTTTTTGTCTATTCTTTCTTTTCTATTAGGTATGATCACATTTAGCAACAGTTCAGTAGTGTTTGCCAAAAATCTATCATGTTATTCAGAAGGAATAAAGAAAGAAGCCTGAGGGTTCTGGATGCAGTGTGAACTCTCAAGAGAGATGAAAAATAGGAAACAGGAAGTAAACTTTCAGGGAAGAGGAAATACAGTAGGGAAATTATCACAAGCAGGGGCATAGTGGTAAAAATTGGAAAATGGTTAGGAAACAAACATAAAACGGACACATCCTTGAAAACCTTGGCTTTTGGAAAAGTCCTGACTCTTTTGACAAAGGCACTGAGTCTTTTGACAAACTGCATCTGGGAGAGAGTCAGAGGAAAATAATATAGTAACATGATATTAAGATCAGGGCTTTTCCACCTACAAAATGGGAAAAGTTGTCCTTTACTTACTGAGAATGACTTATAAAAGGGGTGGCATGCCTCTGTGATGGGCCGCAGTTATCAATGACGTGCCACATATACCTGGCCTGTGAGTTGGGAAAGGTTTTCCACAAGGTTTGGGAGGAGAGATGTCCTTCATGGTGGAAAGAGGCAACTCTCTTCTCTTTAAAAGTTTCAGTAAACCTGGAAGGGAGGCTTCTGAGCTGTTCGGGAGGTTGCCCTTGGGCCCTGCTAGTGTAGATAAATACACCTCCCTGATTCCCTGGGTATTCTAAAAAGAACCTTACCTGTGAAAAGTGGAGGAAACTTTGAGAAAGCTCAATGAGTGTTATGTGAACTGCCAGTATTAGTCTAGAAAAACTCAAAAAAAATTGGGAGGGGGTGAGGAGAAGAGGGAGGGAAAGACAGCAGTTATGTTAGCTTTGCCTAGTTAACACTATGAGACCACCAAAGCTGAAACAAGAGGGTGAGCAGAAGAACACAAACAAGATATTAAAATCAGGTTTCTGATTTTGGAAGTGAGAGGCAGAGGGATATCCAGATTTATGAATAAAGCTGGCAAATGGGAGGTACTGAATCAGAGCCCAGTGTGTATGTGAGCTCAATTTGATGATCAAATTCAAAGTCAAAGGAAAACTGACATTTTGCCCTTGACCCTTTAAACGGACCCACTTTCTCCAGAAAGACACATCATTAGGATCCAGTAAATAATGCTGATCCTGATAATTACCTTTTCCATACTTTCACCTTCCTGGTTATCCATTGCTACATAATGACCTACATCAAAATATTGTGGTATAAAATAACCATTTTATTATATTATATTCACAGATTCTGAGGGTTGGGAATACAACAAGGCATAATGGGAATGATTTATGTGTATGTCATGATGTCTAGGGCCTCATGTGGGAAGACTCAAATGGCTGGGGGAGATATCTAGGGGCTGGAGTCATCTGGAGCTTCTTCACTCACATATGTGGTGCCTGGTCTAGATGACTCCATCTGGCCACAGCTAGGGGAGCTATTGGTCCACATGGGGCTTCTCATGTTCTTAGACTCCCTCACAGCATGAGCACCTCAGAATAGTTGACAGTGGCTCAGAGATCCAAGAGCAAGTGAGTGTTTCAACAAACAAGATAGAAGCTACTTGGCCGAGCACTGAAGCAACAAAGTACCACCTCCATTGTACTCTATAGGTAAAAGCTGTCACAGGCCTTCCCAGATTCAAGAGAAGGAAGCTAAGTATGGAAGAATTTGTGGCCACATTTTAAAATTGCCACTCTCCTCTTCTTGTCCATCTCTCTCCTGCCCTGCCTCTTCATGCCAAGGTTTGAACTCTTCTCTAGATAATTTGTTCTACTGGGCATATCTGAATATGCATTTCCAGCATTCTTTGTCAGACACAATTTTGGTTATTGTATTTCCATAAGCTATGAGCAAATGATTGCTGGGTATATAGGATTTGGGTTGGTCTCATGTTTATCTGCGCTGTTTATTTATGCGAAGTTCTGTGTATGCATTATCTTATTGGATCCTTGTAACAAATCCTTGATGAAGGTATAATTATTTCATCATTTAAAAAAGGGAGGAAACTGAAACCTGTGGAGATTGAGCAATTTATCTAAGGTTTCACAGCTAAGTAAGTGGTATAACCACAATTTAAAATCTTAGTCTTAATTACCATACTATACAACTCTCTCGCCAGTCTTGTTTATTGAATACTTCCAGTTCTCTGTACTTGGGCATGCAGAATATGGTTGCATTTCCTGCCTCCTTCTCCCTACATTATGGTTGATTGGGGCCATGTAACTACTGGTCAATAAATTATAAGCAGAGATAATACACGTCATTTGGGGGCAAGCATTTAACTGTTGGTGCAAAACACTCCCTTTGAGCCTCCAAGCAATGAGACTGGCATTACTGGAGATGGTGGCTGCTCAGTCAGCCTGAGTCCAGGGGACTAACTATAATAAGCAGAGCCCCCTGCCAGCTCATGTCGGACATATAGTGTGAGTAAGAAATACATGTTTTTGGTTTTAAGTCACTGAGTATTGAATCATTACACAGTATAATCTGTACTATATCATCTGACTGACCATATCATCTCTTTGATCTTCAGTTTCCCTAACTGTAAAATGGAATAATAATTACTACCCAAAGGGACTATTGGAGTGAGTGGAAGTAGTGTATGTATGTAAAATACCTCTTTCAGTGTTTAACCTAAAGTAGGGTGTACTAGTATAGAAGTGTCACTATCATATATTAGGAAGGCATATGGCTCTGAGTGGAGTGGGGACTAAGTTGGCTCAGCCCCACTTCTGTGGACAGCCCAGAGGCTCACTCCATCAGAGATCCTTTCATTAGCACCCTGTCTGGCACCTGTAGGATACCAGCAGGGTGACCTCTGGCTGCACAGATATCAGAGAAGAAAGGTGGAAAATGGGGAGGAGCAGAGTTGTTATGATTTATTATGAATGCGATGTTCGTCAAGATCAGAAGAGGGTAGTGAGTAGGCTTAAACAAGCAGATGAAATATAGAGAACAAAGCCAACCACTTCTCTGTTGTTCTATTCTAATTTTGATTGTAAGAATAACTTTATGGAACTGAGGTTTCCAAAATAGATCTCCTTCATAACCAAATAATAACCAGGTAGGAAAATCGTGTTTCAAAAGCTGAGCCTCATTTCCCCCTAGATGAGGAATTTTGAACACTTCCTCTAGTGGGAACTGAGGAAGTGCTTCTTATTCAAATGGATGCCAGTCTATGATTGTCCAATTATTCACTGCATTCTGCCTTTGATGGCCCAGATGTTCTCAATTTCTTATAATAAATTCTTTCATCTGAAAAGTCGTTCTACTCAGAAATGCAAAACCCTCTTCAGTTCGCCAGCTTTTTTTGATGAGCTGGTATAATTGGCCTTCAATTTGCTTATTGTTTTGCAATAGAAAGCCCAAGTTTAATTTCATTTCTGTAAACCTGTAGACAAGAGCCGACCATTCCACCATTTAAGTCATTCTCCTCATTACAATCTGCTTTGGCTCTGCCCACCCCCACCCCCATAATCAGGAGAAATTGTGGGAAAATTTTTTTCTTTATTATTTTTGTTTAAAAAAGAAATAATTTTCCCATTACAAAATATTTAAATTTTATTCCATAACAATATTTATTGAATACATTCTATCCCCTCTTATTCTTTAAAAAATGTATAAACTTATATATAGAAACTTATATAAGCATATATAATGATTAATCAGTTGATTAATACCTTTAGTTAACCATTATTTATTGATCTTCTTTCACGACCCATACACCATGTAAACCTCTGGGAGATACGGACAAGTATGGAATAAGTTCCTGGCTCACAGGTTATCTATTTGTGGAAATTGGGCATATTCATAATAAAAATATAACAAATGACCAATAATAGATAATAAATTCACTCATTCAAAAAATATTAATTAACTTAACAAACATTGAGTAAACTCTTTGCCACAGTTAAATACTAGAAGACCGATTTTTTTCATTTTTATACTTCACATTTTCGCCATGTTAATAAAGCCTCCCTTCTTTTTCTAAATGATTTTGTATCCAATTCCATGTTCTGCATTGAGGAGATTTCATTTATAGGATTGAGGAATCTGAACTGTCTGACATGCCTCTTATATACGTTCTAGACCGTGACAGAGAGAGACAATGTCCCATGTGGTTACAACATCAGCACTGGAGTCAGACAGCCTGGGTTCAAATCTGTGGTTATATGCTTGCTGTGTGACCTTAGTTGAGTTACTTATCCCCCTATGTCCCAGTTTCCCTATCTGTGATGGTTAATTTTATGTAACAACTTAACTGGGCCATGGGGTACCCACATATTATTGTCTGGGTGTGTTGATGAGAATGTTTCTGGATGAAATTATCATTTAAACCAGTAGACTGAGTAAAGCAGATTGTTTTCCTTAATGTAGGTGGGCCTCATCCAATCAGTTGAAGGCCTGACTAGAACAAAAGACTGAGTAAGGGAGAATTCACTCCTCTCTCTCTGTCTTCAAGCAGAGACATAGGTTTTCTGTCTTGAGACCAGAACCATACTTTCAACCTTTCTGGGTCTCCAGCTGGCCAACTGTAGATCTTGGGATTTCTTGGCCTTCATAATCACATGAATGCATTTCTTATAATATAACAGGGTCTGTTTCTCTGGAGAGCCCCAACTTTCAGTTCTGTTTCTCTTAAGAACCCTAGCTAACACACTGCCTATAAATTTGGTATAAAAAGGTCTAAATCATTAAATGGCATAATATAGAAAGAGTACTTAGAAAAGTGTCTAGCAGAAGTTAATGTCTCTGTAAATATGCACTCCTATTACTTTCAAAGCTGTGGTGCATAGAGCTTTCTGGCCATTTATATCTTAAGATTGTCTCTCCACAACCAGTGCCCTCATCCTGGGCTGCCCTTTCCAAAGACAGAATTGATGCTTCTTTGAAGTGCTTAGCTGATGTACTCATTTTCTCCTTTTGTTATCTCACTTGAAATCACATCATCTCCATTCCATGGAAAATGACTGTGTTGGGTCATGCACTGATTCAAACAGAGAAACTAGAAATAATCAGAAATTACTTATACCAGTGAAATGTCAGGTGAGTCTTATACGGGCCATTCTTCCAAGAACATTTTTGGTAATTCTGTAGATAAAAGAGGATTGTGAAGGTTTTGTAAGCCTTTCTTTTTTCTTCCCCTTCTTCCTCCAGATGAGAAGAGCCCTAAACAGACCTTTGTCGAAGAATAAATTTCCAAGGCTACCAATTTGGATCTCAAAAGCCCAGATTCAAAGGAACTCTCAGTTCATGACAGACACTGCTATCTAAAATAAATGCCTGAATAGCTATCAGTTAAGGTACACACAGAGCAGATGGGAAATGGATAGCTACATTATAGATTGCTCTGTGAATTCAAGAAGTCTTTGTTTGAGGACAATAGTAATATGAACAAATATTCAGGTTTTCAGTTATAGGCCAGCCAGAGGATCAAGCAAGAAATCAAATTAAATTTAAATTGACTCAGTGATGCCAGCACCATTATTATATAAAGTATGCACTGCCAGACATCCTTCCTCAGGTCTCCTGGCTCACCTCTTGGAAATGGGACTGAATTATACCCACTCAAATACTTCCAGGTATCTTTCTAGTCAAGCGCAATGAGGTTTTATTATTTATAATTAAATAGAATTTATTCAAAACCATGAAATGGTTCCCCTGTGCCTTTCACCAAATGAGAATCCTCTCAAGACTCTAGACAAGTTATCAATAGGAAACGTACTCTATTAGTTATTTGAATGTTACTAAATTTAAGCTCTATTAGTAGGATGACCAGAAAAATAATCATCTCTCATCCATAATTGTGCTGCTAATCAATTTAAACAATTTAACAGTAAGGTTCAGTTTTACCCGCAACTGCTGGCTGCATTTTATTCAATGGGGAAAAAAATCTATCTGTATCTATGTATCTTTTTGCTCAGACTGGCTCTTTCCTCATATGTCCTAGCTCAGGTAAAGGCATCGACACTCACCTTATCTATCATCTTTGACACATCCTTCTAAGATTCTAACATTCATGTTCAATCAATCACAGATCCTGATAATTCCATCACACACATAGCTTTCATATTCACCCTTTCCTCTCTGTCCTCTGCCATTTCTCCTATTTAAGCAGGAGGTGGGGTAGCCCAAGCAGAAAGGCATTCTGGGAGTTCCCAGCAGAGAGGAAAGAACAAGTCATGGGGTGGCAGCTTTGGAAACTCATTTAGGTGAAGCTTTCCAGAGATGGAGGCCAGCTAGTTTAAGTCACTAAATGTCACAGGTGCAAAATAAATGTTTATCTGAATGGTCTAATTCAAGGTGACTGGGCCAAAACAGAAGATGTGATCCTGATAGCAGTCATACGCATTAAGTGGAAGTCAAAACCATGGTTCAGAGGTTCCTGTTTGTGTTCAACTAAGACTAAATATGCAAAGCAGGATAGGGCAGATTTAAAACAAACAAGTAAAAGAGCTAGGTATCAAACTCAAAGCTAACAGCCCCTTCCCCAAGAATACACTGTTTAAAATATTTTATATACATATAAGTCCCTGGTAAAGATCTGATTGGTCATTGATTATGTGTAACTAAAATTGTATTTAAACTTCTCATCTTACTTTTCTTCTCAGAAATGCATTCGACTAACAATTTCAAGTGTTGATAACTATAATCAAGCTATCATAATAATAATAATTACAATAATGATAATAACAATATACTTGTATCACATTTTAAAGTCCATAAAATGCATTTTAAGTTGCTTTCATGTATATTATCTCACACATAAAAGGGCATTTTCCTACATTAACAGAGACTGCTCCTGAGAGTAAGAAAGATAAACAAAGAGAATAATCATTTATGAATTGACACCTTATAGTCTTTGTGGCAGGCCCTGTCTGTGCTTGTCCTATATCCCTTCAGATTCCATTTCCATTTCTGTGCATCCCACTGTGACTTCTAAAAGCCAGAACATCATCTTTGTTGGTTGGCTGGCCATGGGCTCCCTTAACTCACTTGGCCCATGTGTAAGCAGGACAGAAGTGACTGGAAATTAACATCTTCCCAGGATGGACATACCCCTTAAGCAATGACTGATGAGAGCGGGAATATAAAAATGCCAGTTCCTTTACCCCTTGGCTAGGATAATTCTGAAGTATGGATTTTATATCATTTCCTGATGTCTCCCCTAGGCTTAAGCTTCACTGTCTATGGTGGTTGCTAGGGTTTTTGACTATTTTTTCTTTCTCTCTGAATTACCTACTCATTATCCTATCATGTCTCTGCAACTCTCAAATAAACTATGCATCCTCAACTCTCCTCTCAGAAACTCCTTCATGGATGAACCCTATTCAGTTAGTGTCAAAAGTATTCATGAACACTGAATCAATAGATGGCAGATGACATACAAATGATGAAAATCATGCTAAACTGGAAAACATGGTCATCCATTTTACTATTTAAAAAAGCCTCTCACCTGTCCATAATAAGGTAGTGGCTTCTATTATCATGCGTTTGTCATGATAGTTCAAGTATTGAGGCCTGGGTGTACAGCATGCTAGACATGATAAGTAAAAATGAAGTCATTGACTTCATAGTCTGGAGATTAGAAACAGACATGTACAAAGCAGTGACCACGAGTTAGCAATGTGCAGAGAAAGAAGAAACTGAGCACTACCAATAATTTCCTTAAGGTATAATCAGACTCAGAAACAAACGAAAATAACAGAGCGAGGAAAATAGCCACCTCTGACTGCATGACAACCAAATCAGAGAGACCTACTGTTTGTGGGCTTCATTAACCATTAGAAGGATGGTATCAGTAAGACGTCATCTCACAGTCTAAATCAAAAGGACAAAACCAGAATCCTCAGAGATCTCAGCATTTATCACAAATGTTGTTTGTCATATCAGAAAAATTGATGTCTCCCAACCAGTTCTTGTACAACCTGTCTCAGAAGACAGAGTGGAAATAGACAGACCAAGTTACCAGCATGTTCTATGGGAAGAAAACAAATACTTTCCACAACAATGCCTCAAAGAACAGAGAGCAGCATGCTTTCTCCAATCTCTGGATCTCTGCTTCACAGAATGAATGTTGAGTTGTTCATTTAAGTGCAAAATCAGCTATCCCACCCCTTCTTTCCATTTTCAAATATGAGCAAAATAATCTGAGCCATGATTATCTTCTCTGCATTGTAACTGGTCTTCCTCCTTCCACCCTTGCTGCTTCATTTTACTTTCCAAACAGAGCTAAAATTATCCTTTTTAAATGCACCCTATATCATTTTCATACTTTGATTCAAACTCTCCAATAGCTCTCATTTCATGAAATGAGAAGGCAAGGTCCTTCCAGTGTCTGCTTTATCTGAGACACCAGCACACCTCTCTGCTATTTTTCTATTATTCTGCATCCCTAATTTCAATCTGCCTTTTTCTGTTTCTTGAACATACCTGACAAGTTCCTGCCTTAAGGTTATCAAACTTACCCTTATCTAGCTCATTACCATCATCTCCCATGTCAACCACCCTAATTAAAAACTCAACCCATTACTAAACTTCAGCATTCCCTATATCTCTCCCTGCTTCATATTTTCCCATATCATCTTCTGGTGTGCTATACAATATAATTACTTATAATGTTTGTTGCTCATTGTCTTCCTCTTCCTGCTAAAATAAAAGCTTCTATCTTTTTGGTTCACAGATCTAACCAATGCCAATATCCAAGTCCTATTTAACCATCCATCTCTTTTAAGAAAATTTCCCTGAGACCTCATTTGCTCTATCAGACATTTGGAGTTTACTTACAGTACATTTTTTAAATGATATATTTGTGTTTCTCCTTAGTTGTGAAATTGTAGCTTTCTAAAATAAATTCATAAGCAACTGAATATTGAGAAGATGCACAATAATAATAGTTTCTTTTTAGTGATACCATATTAGATGCTGTGTACTGTTCTAAACTATCACATGTATGACATCATAGATCATCACAACCTCATCAGGAGGTATTATCTTTATTTATTAATGAAGATACTGAGACCCAGAGTGTTTTACTAACTTGCCCAACATCAAAAAACTAGTTAGAATATGAGCTTAGGTTTAAACATAATGCAGTCAAGCTCTGTATCCCATACTCATAACACTGGGCTATTTAAGAACTTTCCCATTGGTGTCTGTAGTAGATTCAGGGGTGGTATTCAAAATATGTCCATGTTACTCAAAGAGTGGTCCACAGACCAGCAGTTTCTGCAACACCAGAAGCTTATTAAAAATGTAGAATCTGCTCTCCACCTCCATCCCCCCCTTTTTTTTTACACAAGATTTTTATTTACAAGTGAGCTGAGGTGAACTTTCCTCATATATTAAAAAAAATAAAATGCACATATACATACATATACACACTCTGTATCTATAAAGTTCCTCAGAGGTAAATCTACTCTTTGAAGAGGGCAGGTGCATGGGAGGGGGTGCGGTGGCAAGACTGCCCTGAGCAATGGAACCAGGCTGCTTATGCTTCAGGTACTGGCAGTGGGGAGAGTAAATTATGAAAGATAGAGACTGAGAGACATCTTAAAGGTCAGGAGTCGGGTACAGGGGAAAGATCTGGAAAACTAACAAAGGGCTTTTTAAAAAGTTGTTTTTAACAAGATTCCAAGACATTAGTATGTACATCAAAGTTGAGAAGCACTAAAAGATTTAACAACTGAAATTATATTAGTAAGAAGCATGCAGAAAGAGGAAGATGATGATAAGTGGTTTCAGACAAGGGCTGAGAAGTCAAGAGGAAAGGGAGAATGTTGGGTAAAAAAAAAATGGCTTTTTACTGTTTATTGCGGAAGTAGTTCAGTATTTCAACAACAATGTCAATAATAAATACCAACTGAAGATTAGCCTCTGGTTATACTAAAATGCTATGAATGGGTTACAGGTATATTATATATTGACACACAAACCCTTAGCATTCTTAGTATCCAAGTGAAACTTGGAGTCAACAGAGACTTGAACCACATGTATAAAAACATAAATAGTTTAATCTGAGGTTCCTAAGAAGATGAGCTGAGCAGATGTAGGTCTCAGTGCATCCCAATATTTCAGCAAGCATTGAGCTTGATGAGTGAAACATAATACCTGTTGCTTGCCGCAATTCTCTACGAGCTGCCAAGGAGTTTGCCTATATCTTGGACACTTAAATTGCAGCCAGCTGTATGGTGTACTCCAACCCACTGTAAATAAGGAATCCAGAGACCCACTAGTGTAGTTTGTATTTCAAATACCTAAGCAGTCAAGTGCACAGGCAAAGGAATAGGAGTTGGAGTTGAAGAGGCTGAGATATCACCAGATGTTCCTAGCAGTGCAGCTCCAGGGAGCCTTGAATCTCTCTGCCTTCACACATATCAGATGCTTTTGTAGCTAATATGCCCTTTTAGGGGCATCCAGGCTAGCTGCAGGGTGAGTGCTCTAACAATGCATGTGTTTTCTACTAATTAGAGCATCATCATTATTTTGAAATATTTGATATGAGAACGTTTTGTTGGATTTGAAACCCATTTGCATTATCACAAGAAAGTTCAACATTACATTTGTCAGTGAAAAAAAAGAGAAGCTTTTTAAAATATACTTTTAACTATTACAGATTTTCAATAGCTGTAAAAGTGGTTTTAATTTTTTATCACATACTACTGTGAATAAATTTTCTTGCCAATTATGGCTATCAAAAATTTGAAAAGATCATCATTATAAGATTATTATCAAGAATTGAGTACAGCCCTGTTGAGCATAAGTATGATATGAAAAATTATGTTCATGGATGGCAATGGCTAAGTAAGAACCAACCAGACCAGTCTACCTGCAGAAAACAACTATAAACTGTAGATATCATACAAAACAAATATCTACCTGAAGCTTATTTGTTTCTGTATACAAGAGTGTACAGAAAAAGGGATATTCCATTATGGAGTCTATGCCCAGAGGAGAGTTGTTCAAAGTTATATGCTATTTTCACAACATTTAGCCTGAGGTCAAATATAGTTGACATAGTGCTGATGGAAAAATCACAGATTTCTCTCTAGAGAAACTACCAAATCTGGGAAATTATAACCATTGGAGAGAAAGGCAAAATACCAGAGATGAACCCCAAAATTCTGTCTTCTCATAACTATGGCTAACCCTTAAACCATTCGTGCATAGAAAAGCATAAAAACAATTCAGTTAAAAACAAAAGCCATGAACTGAGATCACAGCTACCAATCATAAAACACATAACAAATGGGGCAGAGAAAAGAATTGTAGAAATGATGGTCAAATATTTTAAAGTTGCTGAAAGGCATACATTTACAGATTCAAAATGCTCAGAAAACACTAAGCAAGACAAAAGTATGACACATGTTATAGTCAAATAGTTGAAAGTCAATGATAAATGCAAATATTTAAATTAGCAAGACAAAAAAATCAACTTGCTACATAATTAATAGCCAACTTCTTGTCAGAAACCAAAGGTCATGACATTTTTTAAAGTAATACAATGTTTTTCAAAGTGCTAAAAAATTTTTGTCAACACAAAATTTTATATCTAATGAAAATTTCCTTTGAAAATGAGGAGAAATAAAGTCACAATATGATAAATTGAGACTAAGAGAATTTGTTGAAAACAGACCTTGTCATCACCAAGCTGATTGAGAAGGGAAGGTTTCGGTGGTGAGATGTCTAGTTGAAAGAATGCACAAGGGGCCAGCAAGAGAATGAAATGGCAGGCACCAACTTTATAGCAAGGAGTGTGCTTCTATCACAGGGAACATGCTTCTGCTCCCCAAGGGACCGCATAGGCTCAACATATATCAGACTACAATAGTGGTATTCAGTAACACATGTGTGATACAATAAGCTAAATTATGCTTACATATTTTAGGCGCGGGCGCCCTAATACACTAATGTAACATTCTAAATCTGGGATCCTATTCGTAGCTGCTAGCCTGGATCACAGCAGACCTGGGACCAGCCAGGCCTAGGACCCACAGACCTACTAAAACAAGAACTGCTAAAGGAAGATCTTCAGACATAAGGGAAATTAGATCAAATAGAAACTCCAAGCTCCAGAAAGGAATGAAGAACATTAGAATGGCAAATATCTTAGTAGACATCAGGGTATTTTACCTTTCCCTTATAATTTCATTATGATATATATAATTCTTTAAAGAAAAAAATTACGAACATGGATTTGTAATATATGTAAATAATATAAACATAGGGGCCAATATGGACCATTATGGTGGCAAATTTGATGTATTTTCCATGAAATGGTATAATATTAACTGTAAATGAAGTGTTAAAGCTTAAGAATTTACACTGAAATCTCTAAATGGACCACTATCATGTAATATAAGAAGTAAAGCTAAAAGCCAATAGCAAAACGAAAATGGAATTCTAAAAATAACCAAATTATACTCATCTCCCCCCTCCCCCCCAAAAAAAGACAGAAAAGGAATAATAAAGAAACAAAAATTCTAAGAAAAAAAATTGAAAGTAAAATGACAAACCCATACCTAACCATATCAATAATTAAATCAACATTACCAACCACCTTGACTTAATTGATATCAATCAATAGAGCACTATACCCAACAACCTCAGAATACATATTCTTTACACGTCATATGGATCATTTACCAGACTACATGTTGGGCCATGAAACAAGCCTCAAAAACTTTAAAAATACTGAAATCATACAGATATGTTGTCTAACTAAAATGGAAAAAAAATTAAGTCTATAACATAAAGTATCTAGAATATTCCGCATATTTGAAAATTAAACGACATACTTCTAAATACGTCACATATCAAAAAATTACTAAAAAGGTTAGAAAATGTTTTGAGCTGAATAATAATGAAAATTCAACATATAAAAATTTTAAGGATACATCTAAAGTAGTATTTAGAGGGAACCATATAGCTTAAATTCTTATATCAGAAAGAAAAGAAAGGTCAAATTCAATTTTATGAGTTTCCAATTTAAAATTTAAAAACTACAGAGAAAATAATACCCAAGGTAATTAGAAGGAAAAAATAAATAAAGATTAGAGAGAAGAAATCGACAAAAATTTTAAAGGACAAACAATAAGGAAATCAATGAAACCCAAAGCTGATTCTTTGAAAAGTTTAATAAAATTAAAAAACCTCTATCTGGTTGCTGAAAGAGAGAGAATAAATTGCCAATATCAGGAGCAAAAGAGGAGATGTCACCATAGATCCTGAAACATAAAAAATGAAAATAAAAGAACATTATGAACTAATTTATACCAATAAATTCAACAATTTAGATTAAATGGACAAATTTCTTGACAGATACAAATTACCAAAATTGAGACTGAGTAAGAAATAGTAAACTTGAATAGTAAACTTGAATAGCTATAGGTAGATGATAGATAAATAGCTAGAGATATCTATTTAAATTATATATACAATTTAATTTATAACTAAAAGCTTTTTGCAAAGAAAATTTCAGGCCTAAATGTCTTTGCTGGTGAATTCTATCAAACATGTAAGAAAGAAATTATACCAATTCTACACAAGATATTTCAGAAAATAGTAACATTACTTTCTAACTCATTTTGTGACTCAGCATTATATTGATAAAAAAATCAGACAAATATATTACAAGAAAACTATGTACATTTATGTATGTCTTACAATATAGATGCAAAAACCTCACAAAATTCTAGGAAATTGAGTCTAGCAATATATAAAAGGATAATACATTTTAATTCAAAATTGTTTATACCAAGAATATAAGGGTGACATTCAAAAATGAATTGATATGAATCACAGTATCAATAAAATAAAAGAGGAAAAAAGCACATGATCACATTAACAGATAAAAAAAAACACCTGGTAAAAAATGAAAACTCAGACAACTGGGAACAGAAGACAATTTTCTCAACCTAAAAAGGGTATCTATGAAAACTCATAAGTAACATAATTTTTGGTGGTGAAGGACTGACTAGTTCCTACTTAAAAAGGTGAAACAAGGAAAGGATGTACATCATCATCACTTCTTTTCAACACTGTATTAAATGTTTTAGCCAGTGTTATGACAATAAAAAAAAAGGGTTAAGCATTCAGTTTGGAAAGGGAAAGGTAAATTTATATTGGTAATAACATGACCATGTATCTAAAAATCTTAAGCAAACCACAAAAAAGGATCCTAATGAATAAGTAAATTTATAAAAGTTCTAGGATAAATTGTCAATATAAAATTAATTGTATTTCTATATACTATTAATGAACAATTGGAAAATGAAATAAAAATTAATTTACAATTAGAATTTTTAAAAAAAGTGTGAGGAGAAAGATGGCTGTAGTCAGACTCCCTCTCAACACCCTTAACAACTTCCCAGCGAAGTGAATCAACAGTCCTCTCCTTATGTAACCGTGTGCTCAGTGCGCAAGCGCGGGATTGTTATCTGGCAGTGTGCCACCATTGTTTAATCTATGTATAAAAAGACGCAGCCGCCCTGCGAGGCTGGCTGTGCCCTTACTGGAATAAATAGCTATTTCGCTGTTGTCTGCAGCTCCCCGCATTTTCTTCCAACTGCCTGAGCCTTGTATCCCTTATCTAGGAACCTCGAATCTGCAGCAACACACTTGGTGTAGTCACCGGCAGGATTCCCAGGTAAAGGAGCTGTCTGCCCCACCAGAGGATGGGAGGGACGTGTGGCCCTTACAGAGCATTGGTATCCTGTGGTGGCAGTATTGATCACTTAAACTCCACCTGAGCCTTGGGAGGCAGTTGATAGGTCCCCAGTGAGTACCGAGAAGGCACTTCACTCCTTGGAGGAGCAAAGGTTCAACAACTGGAAGCCGAGCTCCAGAAAGGTTCACCCTCAGAGTCACCCTCAGAGGTAGGGGAAAACATCCCAGAAGAAGTCCACCCACAAGTACGGCCCATAATACACCAAAAGGTAAAGTATGAACAACCTCCGGGTCTGGGTGGGGTACAAGCTGGCGGCCCCACAGTAATAGAATTCACCACATATACCCCGTTTACACTCACAGAATTGTGGGATTTGGGGAAACAATATTGGCAATGACCTGGCAAACCGTTGCCAGCCTTGTTGCTGTGCCTTTGGGACAAGGGGCCCAACAGTATTTCATGCTCTCTTGACAAGATGGAGAAATTGGCATCTATAACCGTACAGCGCTTGTTATGGCAATGTCTACAGAACAGTTGCCACTTGGCTCAAGGGCAAGGGAACCATATCCTGATGAAATGGCTTACTGCTGCTGTGCAGACACTTTGGAATGAAGCCAGAGAACTCCCAGACCATGTAAGTAAATGGCAAACGTATGCTGATGTAGTACAGATATCCATAAACTGGGTATGCGACAGACTATGTTTAATTTAAATGCGAGGACCAGATGATGAACAGTTATGACTGGCATGCGGGACCTAATGTTAAGGACCGCC
The DNA here is from genome assembly GCA_028627145.1 of Eidolon dupreanum. Classification (NCBI taxonomy): domain Eukaryota; kingdom Metazoa; phylum Chordata; class Mammalia; order Chiroptera; family Pteropodidae; genus Eidolon; species Eidolon dupreanum. The sequence continues at coordinate 20,364,389 of CM053501.1, read as the reverse complement.
CTGTACTCCCCTTGGCTCATTGGTTGCTACTCTGGCTCTCTACATGGGGAACATATACATGAAGTGATCACAGCAATGGCTGCTCTGGGATATGTAGAGGGGAGAGGCCATGAAGCAGGGACAGAAGTGCCTGGGTGGTAACGCCCAGATCCCCGAGGGCCGAAAAGAAAAAGAAAGGCCTTGGGTAGGATCCTGTTCAGGTGACCTGAACCCAAATGTGGACTGGTTTGCTAGCTGCAGGAGTCAACCAAGACAAGATAGGCTGCCAGCCTAAACAGTGTTCCTAGAGTCATGGAGGCAGTTGAAACCTGAGCAGCAATTCAGGTGTGGGCAGAAACCTCCCACCAAAAGAGCCATGCCTGTGGCCTTGAAGAACTTTTTAAAACCCCAGGACACTCTGTTGACCCTATATGATTAGGGAGAATGCCGAGGTGCCATTTTGGGAGGATAGGTGGGGACCAAGGGCCGCACATGGAATTGGCAGTCCACCAGTCCCCATGCAATGTGTAAAGAGTCCTAGCATTGGTGGATATCAGGACACACTGCGGTCTTATCTATGGAAATCTAGAAAGATTCCCTGGACCATCCGCCTATATAGATGGCTATGGGGTAAGACTATTGAGACCAAGGCTGTGACTTTGCCTCTTGGAATAGGACATTTGCTTCCATGTTCGTACAAAGTGTACATTTCTCCGGTGCTTGAGTATATCCTAGGGGTGGATGTGTTGCAAGGGCTCAATCTGCCAACCTCTACTGGTGAATTCCATCTACGAGTCCAGGTGGTGAAGACTATAGTGTGGGGACATATTCATCACCGGTCACAGAAAGTGCCAGAACCAAGGTACATTGTCAATGTTAAGCAATATCACTTGCCTGATTGACATGATGAAATCAGGGCTATGGTTCAGGAATTGGAGAAAGCTCAAATTGTGCGCCTGACCCATAGTCCTTACAATGCCCCTGTTTGATAGCTTGTGGAGGATGACTGCGAACTATCAGGAATTTAATAAAGTGACTTCCCCGCATATGGGGGTACTGTCCATTCATGATCTAATGGATCAACTAGTCATAAGACTGGAAACATATCATTATGTCTTGTATTTGGCTAACACTTTTTTATCCATAGATAGCTCCTGAAAGTCAAGACCAATTTGCCTCACATGTGAAAGAAGGCAATGGCCTTTATGGTATTACCCCAAGGCTACCTACATAGCCCAACCATTTGCCAAAGGTTGGTGGCCCAGGATCTGGCAACCTGAAACCAATTGGCAATGGTGGAATTGTTTCATTAATTTAATGATATCATGTTACCTTCTGTTTCCCTTACAGATCTAGAAAAAGTGGCACCAGCGCTTTTGCAGCACCTGAAAATGTGGCTGGACAATAAATGCAGCCAAGGTTCAGAGACCTGTTTTATCTCTCAGATTCTTGGGTGTTGTTTGATTGAGTAAGAAGAAAAGTTATCCCTGATGCTATAATTGATAAGATGCAAGTGTATCCATGACCCACAACAGTTAAAGAATTGCAGAGTTATGTGGGCCTTTTGGGACACTGGAGAGTGTTCATGCCTCACTTAGTACAGTGGGCACAGCCGTTGTATGATCTAATCAAGAAGGGAGCTAGGGAGCTACTTGGGACTAAGATGAAACAGTAGAGAAGACATTTACTGCCACCAAGCGGGAGGTGCAGCAAGCCCAAGCCCAATAGGTAATGGATTCAGGTAAACAAACCCTTTGAATTGGATGTGCATTGTAACAGCAGAAGGATATAGCTGGGGCCTATGGCAATGTTCAGAACAAACTAGACCCCAGTGGGTTTTTGGTCCCAACTATGGAAAGGCACAGAGAGCTTGTACTGCCTAATTGTGAAGCAATTAGCCACTGTATACGCAGCCTTTCAGGCCACTGAGGCAGTGACTGGCATGGCCAAAGTGTAGGAACACACCACTTACCCTACATAAGGTTGGTTATGCACATGAATACAGGCCCCCAAAACAGGGGTGGCCCAAACCTCTACCCTGATGAAATGGGGTACCTATCTGGGACAATTGAATGCCATAGCTGCTAGCCCTCTGGCCACAGATTACAGACAGTTTTAGGCCCAGTTGAGTTTACCATCGACAATAAGCTGAATGTTGTAGTTCCTACAAATTTAGAAGTGTCCCCCTACAAAGAAGGGAAGCTGCCCATACCTGCTGATGTGTGGTATACAGATAGGTCCAGAAGGGTGCAAGGAGCTAAGTAGGTAGCTATACGGGTACCTGACCACATTTGGTATGATACAGGTATGGGTCAAAGCAGCCAATGGGCTGAACTTCAGGCTGTATGGATGGTTACAGCCCATAAAGATAGCTCCTTGACTATTCGTACTAAGGGTAGGGCAGTGTTAAAAGGCTTAACATTATGGTTGCCTATGTGGAAATGGCAAAACTGGCAAGTGAGCTATAGGCCCTTATAGGGACAAGCCATGTGGCAAGGCCTATGGGAGACAGGACAAGGGAAAGATGTAACGGTGTATCATGTTACAGGTCATGTCCCCTTGGTGACTCCAGGCAAAGATGAGACAGATGCACTCTTGTGTGTGCAAAGGCTTGAAAAGGCTCCTGCTACTGAAGTGGCATACTGGCTCCACAGACGATTACAGCATATAGTGCTAAAACTATGTGGACAATGAAGCAACAGTGGAACTTTCCCCTGAAGTGGGAAGATGTCAGAGATGCTTCTGCCAAATGTCCAGTGTACAGATAAGATACACCACATCCTTGCCACATGAAGTGGGAGCATGTGCAAGTACCAAGGGGCAGGGGCACATGGCAGATAGATTACACAAAACCTCTTCCAAAAGCTCGAGGGACAGCTTATGCCCTTACAGCAGTAGGCATGACCACTGGGCTATCATTTGTATGTCTCTATGCAGCCACAGACCAAAAACATACTGTCCAAGCTCTCAAACACTTATATACCTTTTATGGTAAGCTGTTAGTAGTAGAAAGTGACCAAGGGACTCATTTTACTGGGCATGAGGTCCAAACCTAGGCCAAGCAAATGGACATTCAATGGAAATGGTATGCTCCATATAATCCTCAGGCAGCAGGCATGATTGAGCAGAACAACAGGCTGTTGAAACAACACCTATGAGTAACCATCAATCTCCCAGGACTACAAGGTTCAATATCCTGCATGTGGGACATGTTGCAGGTCCTGAATGAGCAACCTTGAACTGGAGGTCTCTCCCTGGTAGAGCTGCTATTACATAGGGCCATGGCCCTAATTCAATTACAAGTGACTACTACTGAAACTTTGTTGAAACCTGTTCATGGACTCATTTTAACATACTCCTAACTGCCACTACTTGTCTGAAAAGGGGAGAAATAGTGCATTGGACTTGGCCATTGAAAATAAAGGCTCTGCATAGCCCCACAGGGCAAGGGGATACAGGTAAACTTTCAGGTCATTCCTTGGGTAATGGCTGACTGGCTACCACAAATAACTGTGAGATATTCACAGGAGACGGATGAAGAAGAATATACCATCTTAAGGGGAACTTTTGTGTTGTCACTGGGGTCTACCATGAGTTCTCCCATATTGTGTCATACTGACACGGTGGGATCAATGCTGCAAGGGAACGAGTATGGTACCAATGGCTAGGCTGCCACCTTCAGCAGCAACAATCTTATCACAAGATAAGACGCTAGCATGTATCTTGCCTGATGTAAAAGACTTACCTGTTTTGGTACCATTGTCCTCCCTTTCTTTCCATCCTTAAACCACTGGTTGATTGGGCACATTTCTATGCCACTATCATGAATGTCTCACACTGTTGGGTCTATACGAAATTTCCTGTCAGCGCCTCTGTAGGATCGCCCTGGCATATACATGCAGCTGATGTCACAGCATGGGATCGGCTGACCCACTGGGGACCGCAGTCACCCGACTATACCGTCATCCATACTAGAGTGGATACAAAGAAGGACTTAGAATGGACTGGATAAACCCTTTCTGGAGTACTCAGTACATGATGGATGGTCATGGCTGACTAGTGAAGGGGTGGAGGTGAATAGGAATGTGCCCCATTGTCCTGTTAGGATGAGTGCCATGTCCCCTATGCCAAAATATAACTACTATTTCATCCACCACGCATTGGTGGACAGGACAGAAGTATACCGGCACCCACCCAACTATGGTTTTAACCCCAGGAAGCCTGTGAGTATGTGGGACCCATGGACGGCCCTATATTCCCTTGAATTGGAAAGGCCACTGTACTTGGGGATGCCCATATTTGCCAGCAACTGTGTGGTAGATACTCCCATGGTACACCACAAATTTGGACGCATATTATTTACAAGACCATACTAAATGGACCCCATAATGGTATTACCCCTTAGCCATCTTTCTGCCTGTAGCGGGTAACGTGGTAGTTGAAATACAAGTGACAGCTTTGGCAGAACATACTGCTTGAGCCTTGAATTATATTCATAAAACCTTTGGTCTAGTAACTGATAAAGTAGATCAAATTAGAAAAGTAATATTGCAAAATCGTATGGCTTTGGATATCTCAACTGCCGCCCAAGGAGGCACTTGTGCTGTTCTCCACACTGAATGTTCTATCTATATCACGGACCACCAGCACATCTCACAAGCCTTGGCAGGTCCCTCCCAAGAAATACAGGAAGTCCAGCAGCTCACTGGGGATACTCCGCAGCAGTGGTGGGCAAGCCTAATGTCCACTAGGCGCTGGTTCTAAGCTCTCCTAAGAGGTGGAGCCTGCCTCCTTGTGGCATGTTGTTCCCTGTATTGTTGTAGCCTATGGGTACAGAGCTCTGCCCTCCTGCAGCGATCACTTGCCAAGCCTATAGGTGTACGGGAGGAACCCTGAAGGGGTAGAGTGTGCAGAGAAAGAAAGATGGTTATAGTCAGGCTCCCTCCCAACATCCTTAGCAGCTAACTTACAAGTGGAAGTGAGTCAGCATTTCTCCCCTTATGTAACCATATGTCTGGTACGCATGCGCAGGTTTCTGTAATCTGGCAGTGCATCACTATTGTTTAACCTGTGTATAAAAAGATGCTGCCACCTTGCTAGGCTGGCTGTGCCTTTACTAGAATAAAGAGCTGTGTCGCAGTTGCCTATGGCTCCCTGCATTTTCTTCCAACTCCCAAGCTTTGTATCCTTTACCTTAGTACCTGGAATCTGCAGCAACACGAATACTTATGGATAAATTTAATGAAAATTGTACAAAAGTTTATACTAAAAACTTTAAAAAATTGCTGAGGCAATTTAAAGAATTCTTAAATAAATGGACATGCAATGTAAATAGCTTTAAAAACTTAAATATTGCTTATATTGCAATTTTTCTCAAATTAGTCTATAAATTCAAAATAACCCCAAGAAAAATAACATTAGTGTCTTTTGAAGAAATTGACAAGCTTATTAAAAAATTTAGATGGAAGAGACTTCTGTTTAAGATGGCATAGTGGGTAGACATTGTGTTCACCTTCTCTCACAACCACATCAGAATGTAACTACAGAACAACAACTGGGAGTTGCTTGAGGTCTGGCTGAACAGAAGTCTTACTAGGGACATACAGAGTAGTCCACCTTGAGACTGATGGGGGAGGTGGAGATGTAAAATGGACTGGTCCCACAGCCATATGTGGCAGTTGAGAATTCAGAGAGATATCTTGGTTACACAGGCTCCCCTGCAGGAGTGAGGGGTCTCAGCTCCACACTGAGCTCCCTGGCCCAAGGTTCCAGTATCAGGGGGAGATATCCCCACAATTTCTGGCTGTGAAAACCAGTGGAGATTCTGGCTGAGTGAAACAGAGGGCTGCTGGAGTCACAAATGTTCCTCTTAAAGTGGCTGCTCGTGGACTTGCTCAGTGACAGACTCTCTAACTCTGAGCTCAAGTGCTGGGGCAGCTGTTCGGGTAGTGCCAGGGACATATGGGGAGGAACTGGATTGTCTGGCTTCAATGAGAGGGCTGAAGGAATGGCTTTCTCCCAGACAGAAGTGCTGGCCGAAGCCATTTTTCCTTTGTTGAGTCTTACCTCACCAACATGGGGACACAGGAACCACCATATCTGAGCTCTATCAACCTGGTTAACATGGATCACTCCACCCAGATGATTCCCCGACACTCCATGCCTCCTAAATTGCAGGCTCGCCCAATTGCCTCCAGTCATTTTTCCCATACAAATAGCCTGTCTTGGCTCATGCTGTGGACCTTCCTAAAATCTCTCAAAGTTTCAAGAACTCAAACAAGCAATGTTTATGCCCTGGATCTCTTGCTGAGCAGCCCCAAAACCGGTACTAGTGACAGTCAACCTCGGTTCATGTTTTGGCCTCCTGAGGTACCTCTAAGCCCAGCTCAGGTTATGGCCATCTGAAGATTGCCTGGTGACTATTGTCAGGTGGCCCTTGTCAGTGTACAGACTGGAGCTGAATTTGGCCGGGCCTCTCTCAAGAGACTCTTGGGCCTGCATGCCCAGTAGCCAACTCCGACTAGATCTGCAGCACCACCTAGGGCTGCATCTGAGGAGGAGAAATCCAAAGGGCAGATGGGGCAGGCACCAGAGCTATACTCAAGTGAATCCTATTCCATAGGGTCAGCCTATCACCAGCTAGTCCTCACAGTCAATCAGCCCATGGGTCAATCTCTCTTATTGACATGCAAACAGCAATTAAAACTCAACTATAGCAGGAAGGCACACACAACTCATACAAGAGACACACCTATATCACCTGGCTCAGGTGATTAAGGAAGATTGTGCCACTGGGTTCCACAGGACACCTACTATATAAGTCTACTCTACAAAAACCTGGAGACTTAGGACCCCTACCTAATACATAGAAAGCAACACAAGGAGGCAGCCAAAATGGGAATACAAAGAAACATGTCCCAAATTAAAGAACAGTACAAAGCCCTAGAAAAATAACTAAACAAAATGGAGACAAGCAATATACCAGATGCAGAGTTCAAAGCACTGGTTATAAGGATGCTCAATGAACTTAAGAGAAGAGTAGATGAATTCAGTGAGAACTTTAACAAAGAGATAGAAAACATAAAAATGGAAATATAAAACCAAAAAAAAGTCAGAAATGAACAATACAATAACTACAATGAAGAGTACATTAGAGAGAATCAATGATTAGATAACGCAGAGATCAAATCAGTGATTCAGAAGATAAGGTAGGAGAAAACACCTAATCAGAAAAGGAACAAGAAAAAGTAATCCAAAAAATGAGGATACTGAGACATCAAGTGTAGCAACATTCTCATCACAGGGACACCAGAAGGAGGAGAGAGAGAGCAAGAAATAAAAAAACCTATTTGAAGAAATAATGATAGGAAACTTCCCTAGCCTTGCAAAGGGAATAGACATATAAGCCCAGGAAGCACAGAGAGCTCAAAACAAGATGAACCCAAAGAAGCCTGCACCAAGACACATCATCGTTAAAATGCCAGAGGTTAAAGACAAAGAGAAAAATCTTAAAAGCAGCAAGAGAAAGCAGTTAGTTACATACAAAGGAACTCCCATAAGACTGTCAGCTGATATCTCAACAGAAACTTTTCAGGCCAGAAGGGATTGGCGGGAAATATTCAAAGTGATGAAAAGCAAGGATCTATAACCAAGACTACTCTACCCAGCAAAGCTGTCATTTAGAATCAACAAACAGGTAAAGAGCTACCCAGACCAGATAAAGTTAAAGGAGTTCATGAACATCAAATCAGTATTACAAAGAATGTTAAAGAGATTTTTTTTAAGAAGAAGAAAAAATATATAAAAAATACGAATAATAAAATGGCAATAACTACATATCAACAATTATTTCAAATGTAAAAAATTTGAATGCTCTAATCAAAAAATAGGGTGCTCAAATGGATAAGGAAACAAGACCCTTACATATACTACCTACAAGAGTCTCACTTAAGATCAAAAGACACACACAGACTGAAAGTAGAGGGATAGAAAAAGATATTTCATGAAAATGGAAATGAAGAAAAAATCTGAAGTAATAATACTTATACCAGAAAAAAATAGACATTAAAACAAAGACTGTAACAAGAGACAAGGAAGGACCCAATAGTCTCACTTCTGGTTATTTATCCAAAGAAACCCAACATACTACTTTGAAGGGACATCTGCATCCATATATTCACTGCAGCATTATTTACAATAGCTGAGATATGGAGGCAACCTGGATGCCCATCAGTAGATAAATGAATAAAGAAGAGGTGGTACATATATATAATGGACGATTACTTGACTATAGAAAAAAATGAAATCTTTCCATTTGCTACATGGATGGAACTAGAGGGTTTTGTATTGAGTGGAGTAAGACAGAGAAAGACAAATGCAATATGACTTCATTTACATGTGGAATCTAAGGACAAACAGAAACAAATTCAGATACAGAGAATATTTTGAGGGTTGCCAGCTGGAAGGAGTATTTAGGGGGATGGGTAAAAGAAGGTAAAGGATCAAGAAGTACAAATTAGTAGTTACAAAATAGGGCAGTGTAAAGTATAGCATAAGGAATATAGTCAATGATATTGTAATAGCTATGTATGGTGTCAGATGGGTTTTATCGAGGTGATCACTTTGTAAGTTATATAAATGTCTAGTCAGTATGCTGTACACCAGAAACTAGTATGATATTATATGCCAATTATAATTGAAAAATAAAAAATATTTTTAAAATTTATATGAAATGTCAAAAAGCTTAGAGTAGCTAAAAGAATTTGACTTACATTTCTTAATTGTAATACTTACTATAAGTTTAATCATAATAATGCAGAAGTAGCAAAAAAGATAGAAATGAAGATTAATAAAATGGAGGAGAGTCAAGAAATAGACCCATACATTTATGCTCAATTGGTTTTAGACAAAGGTATCAATGGAGAATATTTAGCCTTTTTGGTAAATGTTGCTGAAATAATTGGTTATTAGTATGGGAAAAAAATAAACTTAACACACATCATACAAATAATTTAAATTGGATGATAGACCTGAAAATTAGATATAAAATCATATAATTTCTGAAGGAAAACCTAAAATAAAATCTACATGACATTGGGTTAGGCAAAAATTTCTTTCCAAAGGTACAAAAAGCATTTTAAAATTGATAAAATTGGCATCATCAAAATTTAAAACTCTTGTTTTTTTAAAAAACATAGTTAAAACATAAATATACATATTTAATATATTTAATATATCAGATATTTAATATATCTGACAAAGATAAAAATGACTTTATCTAATCCATTTATCTATCTATCACTGGTGAATTTAAGTAATAAAGGAAATTTATGAATAAGAATTTGTGCTAATTGTGTCACAAAATCAGACAGCAGACACACCAGGCCTTAGGAAGGACAGAAATCATGGCATTTCAGGGTATTTCACGATGGAAACTTTTAGCGTGATGCTATTTCAATATCTCAGTTCAGGTATATCCAGACACCACTCCATCACCCAGTGTCTTGTTCTGGGAGAACCTAGTTGGCCTTGTTTGGTCACATGCCAAACCCTTGGCCAGATAAGTGGGATAACATGATCAATTGGTCTACTGGGCCCTCATAGAATGGTAAAGGGGTGCTTTGTTAAATAAAAGTGGATTGTTACTGGGTGCCTAATATTATGCCTCACAGATACAGCATCCAATTAATAATGGATGGCTATATTCACATGGTAAAAAGTGGCAGAGGAAATAATCCTAGTTGTAGAGGGAGGTACTTATGACAATAACCAGGCAAGCTCTAACCCCTGTCCAGGGAACAGTGGATGGGGCAAAATAACCAAATCTAAGAAACAACCAACAATCTCAACCAGAGTTAACTTATAGCAGGACCCCAATCAATGTTGCAGATGCCATTGTTATGCAGTTAAAGACCCAAGGGACTCCCAAAAGAGGGTGCTACCAGCCATGATTTCGAGTGTTATTGTTCCAGCTAAGTAGGCAAGGAGGTAGGGTTCCAGATTCTTCAAGAGCCTGTAATGACAGAGAAATTAAGTCAGAATAGAGTGTAGTGAAAATGGCATAAAGTAGAAATGGTAGTATTTTGGGCTTTGAAATCAGGAAGACCATGGTTTCACTTTCAACTCTTCCTTTACCTAACCATGTGAACTTCAATGAATTATTTAATCACTCTATGTTATATGTTATCAGTATTATTATAAATAATAAGAATTACATGGTGATAAAAGTGGTTCAAAAAGTAGGTGCTAGAGACTAGAACCCATCTCAGAAGCATTAATACTTTTAATTCTAGACTCCACCGTCTAATGTTCTCCATATCCTGGTCATAAACAACTCAGAAATTAGATAAAATTGAGGCTGCTCATATAATATTTTAACTCCACTTGACAGAAGCTTATGAAAGCAATGACCAACAGAGCATTTTTCACTAATGAATTTTCTTCTTTTTCAGTGAACAAATATTATCTAAGAGAAACAAACAACTTGGGCTTCATTATATGTATGACATAATTTTAAACACCTAAAATTCTTTTAAGGCAGGAAGGAAAAATATTATTATACCATGTTGCTGATATATCAACTAGTGCTACAGGCACACAATGAATTCAAGAGATAAAATTTAAAACAAGTTTTGCATTCAGTAGTATTGTGCTTTTAAAGCTAAACCATGTGGGCCTGAGAAAATAAAATGTTTAATGAAAACTTAATGTTAAATAAAACAGTAGACAGACTCTGTTCAAACTAGAGCAGGACTTAGGGTGTCATTTATGCCATCTCTTAGCTTTTCCTCTGCATATTTAATAAAATAAACTTATATTAAGTAAACAAAAATGTTCTCAAATATGGGTAAGTATAATAGATGTGCAATCTAAAAGAGAGGTTTCTTCTAAAAATGAGTAAGAATAGAAATTAAAATGTATGTATGTATGTATGTATGTATGTATGTATTTAACACATTTTTAGTAACTAAGACTAGATCATTGGCCACACACTGTGAGGACAGTAAGTTTTACTGACATAGTCCAGTCAAGTCACAAAAACAAATAAGCACACACAAAAACAAATAAGCACACATGCAAAAAATAACAAGCCCTGGAGAGAAAGTAGAAATATTAGTATCTAAAGTTGCTACAACATATAATAAAAATGTCCAGCTTTCAACCAAAAATTATGAGACATGCAAGGAAAAAGGTAAGTGTAACCCATTTACAAGGGGAAAAAAGCAGGTAACAGAATTAGCCTTTGAGAGGTCCCAGAATACAGATAAGTAGACAAAGATTCAAAGCAGTTTTTATAAATATTTTCAAAGAACTAAAGGAAACCATAACTAAAGGAGTAAAGAAAGGCATGATGACAGTATCTTATCAAATAGAAAATATCAATAAAGAAATAGAAAAAAAGTTTTTAAAAGTAATGAGTGAAAACTTCCAAAGTTTGAATAAAACCATTCTTCTAACACTTAAGTAACTTAATGAACTCCCAGTAGAATACCGGCATAGTGATCCACACACAAACATGTCAGTAAAAATGTAGAAATACAAAACAAAGAGAAAATGTTGAGTAGCAAGAGAAAAATGACTTACCACATACAAGATAGCTCCAGAGAGTAGAAGCTGACTTCTCATTAGAAACAGCAAAGGCCAGAAGGTAGTTAGATGACATAGTCAAAGTACTGAGAGAAAAAAAATGAACAACAGTTAAACAAGAATTTTATGTCAGCAGGAAAATTTGTGTAAAAGAAAGACTAAATAAAGACATTACCAGGTAAGCAAACAAACAGAAAATTTGTTGCTCACAGACTTGCCTAATAAGAAATACTACAAGAAGTTTTTCAGACAGAAAGTAGGTGACCCCAGACAGTAATTTGATACACACACACACATATATACGTACACACATATGACAAAGAGAACTGGTAAAGGTAAATAAAAATTTGCGTATTTCTTCTCCTTCCTTCTATTAACTGATTTTAAAAAGAACAGTATAAAAGTAGGCATATAATTGTATTTTTGGACCTATAATATATAATATATGTTTGCCATTAAAAGCATAAAAGTGGTGGATAGGAGCAAAGCTGTACTGGGGTAAGAAAATGACACTAGATAATAACTTAAGTCCATAGGAACAGATGAAGAGAACCACAGTTGTAAATATGAATATTTATATAACAAATTATATAAATAGAAATGTGCATGCTTTCATTTCTTCTCTCATCGTCTGCAAAAGATATAAAATTATATAAAATAATTATTACAATGATTTTTGCACTTGTAACATATATGTATAATATACATATGCAACTATAATAGTACAAAAACAGAAGAGGAGATAGAACTATATAGGAGTAATACTTCTATATAGGAATGGAATCATTAGTATAAATCTGAAGTAGATTCTGATACGTTAAAATGTATACTATTAATGTATACTGATAGATTTAGAGCACCCGCTTAAAATAAGTTGCTTAAAAACCTGAGGGAATTAAATGTTACACTGGAAAATATTCACTTAGTGGAAATGAAAGCACTAAAGCAGAAAGAGAAGAATGAAAAAGTGACATGAGACATACAGAAAACAAAAACTATAATGGCAGACATAAATCAAACTGTATCAATAATAACATTAAACATGATTGGATTAAACAGTTCAGCATAAAGGCAGAGATTGTCAGACTGAATAAACAAACAAGATCCAATAATATGCTGCCTGTAGAAAACTCAACTTTAGATGCAAAGATACAAAAAAGTTAAAAGTAAAAGGAATGAAGAAATAAATATTATTCAAACATCAACCATAGACAATTGGAGTAGCTATTCAAATATCGGGCAAAATTCAATTCATCAGGAAAATATAACAGTTATAAATACATATGTAGCTAACAATTGAGCCCAAAAATACATGGAGCAAAAACTGACAGAACTGAAAGGAAAGATAAACAATTCAACAATAATAGTTGGAGACATCAATATTTCCATTTTCAGTATTGGACAAAACAACAAGGCAAGAGATCCCTAAGGAAATAAAAAGACTTGAGCAACAGTATAAACCAAGTAGAACTAACAGATATATATGGAACATTCTACCCAACACCTGAAGAATATACATTATTTTTAAGTGCACATGGAACATGCTCCAAGATATGCAAAGCTATAAATCAAACCTCAATTTAGAAGGATTGAAATTGTAAAGTGTGTTCTCTAATCACAATTAAATTATGAATTAATAACTGAAAGAAATATGCTTATAAATATGTGGACATTGAACAACACTCTTCTACATAATCAATGTGCTGAAGAAGAAATCACAAAGGAAATTACAGAATACTATGAGATATGAAAATGAAGACATGGCATATCAAAATTTATTGACTGAAGCCAAAGCATTGTTTAGATAGGGGGAAATTTATAGCTATAAATTTGTAAATTACAAAAGAATAAAAATCTCTAAAAACAAATTGCTCTAACTTGTGACACTAGACACACACACACACACACACACCCCAAACCAACCAAAAAAAGACAGTAAACTTAACCCAAAGCAAGCAGAAGGAAGGAAATAAGAAGGATTCAAATAAAAAAATTCTGAATTGAGATTAGAAAATCAGAAAGAAAATAAACAAAACCAAAAATTGGTTCTTAAAAGATTAACAAAATTGAAGTCTTTAGCTAGAATGACCAAAAAAAAAAAAAAAAAAGAAGACTCATGTTACACAAATCGGGAATGAAAGAGGGTTCATGGCTACCGACCTGACAGAAATAAAATAAGATTATAAGGGAATACTGTGAATTTGCGTATGCTAAAAAATTAGATAATTTAGATGAAACGGAAAAAAATGCCTAGAAAGAAACAGACTAGCAAATTTGACTCAAAAAGGAGTGAAAAATATGAATAGTCTTAAAACAAGTAAAGAAAACTGAGTAATCAAACAACTCTCCACAAAGAAAATCCAAATTCAAATGTTTGAAGAAGAATCAACACCAATCCTTCACAAACTCTTCCAAAAATAGAAGAAGGAATAGAAGAGATAATACTTTCTAACTCATTTTATGAGGGGACAGTATTACAAAACAGTACATACAAAGAAAACTACAGACCTATACCTACCATGAACTTAGATGCAAAAATCCTCAACAAAATCTTTACAAGATAAATCTAACAATGTACAAAAATAATTACACAATACAACCAAATGGGACATCATCAGAATGAAAACTTACATGATACAAAGGACGCCATCAAGAAAATGAAGATATCCCATAAATAGGAGAAATACTTGCAAATCTAGATTATATAAAGAACTCCTACAACTATATAATAAGATAAATAACCCAATTGAAAAATAGGCAAAATCTTGAACAGACAATTCTTCAAAGATATAAAATGGCCAATAAGCACATGAAAAGAGGTGTAACTATATTGGCCATCAAAGAAATGCAAATTAAAACCACAACGAGATACCAGTTTCAAAAATACAAATAATAACAAGTATTGGTGAGGATGTGATGAAATTGGAATCAGTGTTTGATGAAATACTACTGATGGAGATGTAAATGATGCACACACTATGGAAAAGAGTCTGGCAGCTCCTCAAAAGGTTAAGCATAGAGTTACCATATGACCCAACAATTCCACTCTTAGACACATACTCAAAAGAAAAAAGAACATATGTCCACGCAAAAACTTGTACACATATGTTCACAGCAGCATTATTCACAATACTCAAAAAATGGAAACAATCTGTGTCCATCAACTGATGAATAGATATGTAAAATCTGACATATTCATACAATGGAATATTATTTGACAATAATAAGGAGTGTAGTACTGATGCACACAACATGGATGGACCTTGAGTACATTATGTCTCCTTCATAAACTCTGATGCCCTTGAAAGTAGGTTTTTTGTCTGATTCATCTCTGTCGAATCTCTAAATCCTCAGAGCTCAGCCTTGAGTGTGGTATCTGATACTTGTATCAAACATATTGTGACATGCTGGCTTTGTAGCAGATTCTGCTTTTAGGAAGCATATTGCATTAACCTTCTGTTGAATGCAGGCAAAGCAACCAGTGGTGGTGCTAACCCTGTCAGTCAGCTGTAGAGGAGGTTCAGTTTCATCTCTGGGTCTTGATATTTTCTCCTCCACCTTGCCTGTACTGGAAGAAATCAAACACTAAAGGCAGGGAGAGTCGGAAAAAGCTGGCCTTAAAAACTCTGTTTTTTAATTATAATTTTCCTAGGATATAATTCAGTGTCTATAATGTCTTTCAACTTGAAAGTATGAGATTAATGGACTTCACTGGTGAGTGCCAGGTTTCTGGGCCATGGAAAATTTCTCTACTCATCACTGTGATTTTAAGAAAGATTTCATGATTACAAATTATACTTAGTTACAAAAAGAACTACCAAGACCCTATGTTACTAAAATACAGAATAGTTGCTTGCTGAGAATTTCCTACAAAGAGGAAAACTTCTCCTATTAAAGAACTTATACTGAATGAGAGCACAAGCCCAAATGCCAAAAGTTCTTGCAAGCAAGAGTCATTATGCCAAATCTTAAACAAAAGTTACAATTGATGTATCCTGCTCTACTAAAGTTGATTACTGCTGTAAAACTTAAACCTTGATTGTTGTATAACTTGTTAAGTTTCATTTAGTTATGTAGTGGTTCTCAAATGGTGTACCGCAAGCCATTAGTTTCATTTATTTACCCATTCAACAAATATTACTTAAAAATCCCACTATCTTATACAAAAATTAACTCAAAGTGAGTGTAGATCATCGAGCTTAACCAAGTCTAGGGTTCAATCAGTTAAGCACAACCAAGATAGAAAACTAGGTATGATATGTAAGGCTATTTCCCAGATTATAGAATTATATAGGTTTGGTTGTTAGAGAAGTGAAGAAACCAGGGAACAGGGAGTTAGGAGAAAAAAAAAGAGGTTTAGAATTAATGAATTGGCATTCACAATGCAATTGTTACTGGAGTGAATAAAGGAAATAAAGTGGAAGAATAGAAAGTGGTGATCAGAGGGAGGGATGCTTGAAATTGAGATTTCAGAGGCAATGTGTGTTACTGAAAAAGATTAAACATGGAAGAATGGCTACAGTGTGGGGGAGGAAAGGATCATTGTTAGTAAGGAAATCAGGTCCCAAGATTCCAAGTAGTTAGACCACCACCGAACAAGGGGATATTAAAATCCAGGTAAATGGAGACAAGAATAGGGATGAGAGGAAGACAGTGAATCAGATTCTCAAGAATCATTAAACAAGAGGAAGGAATGGAAGTAAGGAAGAAGAAAGAAAGGAGTCTGATCAGGTAGCAGGAGCTTCCCAGAAAAATGGTGTGGAGATGACAATGCAAGAAAAGAGTGACACATTCGCCCCTGGAAGATGAGAGAGAGGACAACCTCCACTTGAATGTGTGTTCCAGAGAATATTTCAGAAAGGTTCGGGAGGCATGGGAAAATGGGTGGAGTTGAGTTGTACAGGGTAATATACAAGTAAGAACCAAGGGATGATGGATGTCTGGGAAGCTTGAGTTTTCAAGAGCCACAGGAATGTGAGGCAGAGTGAGAATAGTCCCAAGAATTCCTTAAATATGGAGGCAACCAGTATAGACCATAGTCCAGTGTTTAGGGATCATCTCTGAGAGGATTAAACATGCTACCATGTTCTTATCAAAAACTATAGTTTAGTTTTCCCACAAGTGCCTATACGAACCAGTATCATGATTTTCAAAGAGAAAATGGAGCTGAACACAGACACTGGGCATGGCAGAGTACAATCTTATATGAGTGAATATTTCTAGTAAATGTTTAAGTTCCTCAGTATATCTCCAGTGCCTAGAAGAGAATCTGGCGCATGACAGAGGCTCAAAAATGAACAAATTAACAGAAAAGATTATGGGGGATACTGGTATATGTGAAAACTTTGCTTCAAGAGACATGTTGAAGGAATAAACTCTTGTCATAAAGTCACCTATTTGGTGGTAAGGGCCACCAAATATACTGTGGAGCAACTGTGGGTACTTTTACAGCCCAGAGGGATGGGGTGGTTCTCCAGGAGTGAAAGTGTTGTGATTACTGTTAAGTTGTTTAGTGTTATTTTGAGTCTTTATCCTTTCAAGTGTGCCCCAACTCCCCCCGCCCCAGAAAAAAAACTACCAGTATTCAAATGCAAGGTTCAAAGACAGAAAGCTTGAGACTTAATACAGTGTGTGGTTTGTGATTAGAATAATCTTCCATTGATAATTCATATATTCAGCATAAAGTACACTAAGGGTTATCTGCTTTCCATATGCCAAATATTTCTTTCCTAGGGAAAATAAAATTTACAATCCTAAATTGATCGCACTCCCAGTTATCTTCTATTATTTTAGTTACATGTCATTGAGTTCTCAAAACAAACTTAATTTTCATCACATTGAATAAAAAAATACCAGCCATGCTGATCTCTTAGGAAGAAGGTAGGTTGCGCAAAATCAAATGGCAATATATGGCTGCTGCTCTAAAAAAGAATTGCTGCTCTAGAGAATACTCCCTTCCTAAATGGCTATAAAGGCCCCATGCTCCAGAAAAGTCAGAAGAAAAATTACCTCCCAGCTTGTGCATTTATTTTTATGGCTGCAGTTGATTGTTCCCTTTCACTCCCGCCTACAACATACCCCAGAGCCTGTCAATTCCCAGACCTAATCCTACACCAGTTTCCAAAGTCTCAACTGGGCCAGTTTGCTGAAATGACATGATACAGTTGGCTTTTGCCAGGCATTTGAGTCAAGCATTATAAAGTAAATGAGTCTATTTGTCTTTATAAGTGCGTTGTGAACTTTATTGTTTAATATTAAACTTGCATCATAAAAAATGGCTCATAAATGGCTAATAAAAGCCTAGTTTACAGCTTATAAAGTGCATCAGTACTTTACATGGGTTTGCTTAGGAAGATTTATGTGTGAGCTCTTTGTCTCCTGGTTAAAGATTATTTCTTTCCACCCCTCAAAAAAAAAAAAAACATTAAAAATAACTGTTGAAAAATGGCCTTTTGGTTGAACTCTGTGTGGTACCAAATTTGAAGCATCCAAGAAATTCAAACTCAGTGTGCTGGTGTATATTAATGTCACAAGAAATGCCTGGGGTTCCAGGGAAGCCCAGGGTGGGTGGCACCTGAAGTCTCCTTGGGAGGCACAGAAGCTCAGACAAATTGGCAGTAACCTTGACATCAGGTAATGTCTACTCAAGCCTAAGTATGAAATCGAGTGTTAGTCTCCATCCTGAAGGCACAAAGAGCTTTGTGAAAACAGCATAAAGGCCAATCCGCCAAGCCTTGAACCACAGAGAGTTGGTGAGCTCCCGTCAGGAGCATTTGGAAACTCCTTTAATGAGCTCTGGGAGACCACTTCACTAGCTCCCCCTGCCTCCCTGACTGTCTCCTCCGCTTAATGCACTTGTGATATATGTGACTGCAAGTCACTCACCCCCTCCACTCTATTTCACTTTTTATTACCCATTGCACTGCTTTACCCAGGTTTATATACTTCATTATGTTCTCTGCTGTCACTTCTCTTATTTCATTTTTGATTTTTATTTTAATTCAGTGGCTGGCAGCTATGTTGCCACCATCTCTCCTGCTTCCTTGCACCCCTCTGTGCTGCCAGAGATGAAAGTCTTTCATTATGTACTCACTTCTAACTCTTGAGACATTGGCCTAGAGGCAGTATTCTGTGATGTAATGCCCTGAATGTGGGGTGGAAACCTGTGTTCCTGCATTGGTTTTGCCACAGGGTAGCTGTGACACTTCGGGGCATTTAGTTAGCTTTTGAACAGGTCAGATGTAAAAGGGAAGTGATAAAACTAAAACACTTCCAAGGTGCAATTCTCAGTTGCCACCTCATCTACAAAATGTGATGCGAGCTTCCCTGCTTCCCACCCAAGGCTGTTATTAGGATGAAATAAGGTTATGTCAGTTGAAGATCTCCAAATACTTTAAAGCTCTTTCCAAACCTACAAAATTATACTAATTATTATAGGGTAATTTCAGCACCATCCTGTCAGCATACAATTTTTTCTATCTCAAAATCAAGTAATCAAGAATTATGCCCCCCCCCAGCTTTTTTTATGGAAGCAGCCCTTGTTTTCTTAAGAGAGGCATTCAATCACCCTTGCATTTAAAAAAACTAGGAGCTAAACAGAGGAAATAAAAAAATATAAAAATAAAGAGCATAAATTCAGCCTTCACTCAGTTTTCTAGAATACAAAGTTACCAAGTGGTTACATAAGAAATAGCATTAGGGCAAAGAGAATTGCTTTGAGGCTTTCTTGAAGGAAAAAGACTTAAGCTACGTCTTAGAGGCAGAAATGGCTCTTCATAATCCTAAAATAACATCAAACGGCTTTTAATGTTAGTGATTTGGAAAGTAAGAAGCTTCTCTTTAATGAAGCACTTCATCTCTGCCAAATATTAGTATCTAGAACTATTGGGGCCCCTCAGGGAACCATAAGAAGTTAGGTCCCTCTACATCTTCATTTCTCAACACTGAAGGAAAGCCAAATCTTTCCATCATTGATTGTAGCAAATACTACCTTAAAGTGCTTCACAGGTTGCATTATTTGTCCTCTTTGATCTGAGGAACTTCTTTCTTCAACAAAATATGAAGTTCAAATAAAAGTTTGACAATGACCAAAGGGATAGAGAGGTCCAAGTTCAATTCTTTCCCTGGGATTCATTTACTTGAGTCTGAGATGAGACAGAGCTTTCATCTAATGATAATAAAGCTAAGAAATTGACATAAATTGTAGAGAGGGCTTTGCTGGCCTGGAACCCCAGTATCCAGATTTTCTTGTTATTCTCCAGCCATTCCAGATTATAGGGGTAAGTGACTTCTCCATTCCACTTTAGCCAGGTACAGTGGGTTTCTAGCACTTGTAATCAAAAGCATTCTCAGTAATTATTACAGTGTCACAGTTCATGAGAAGTAGACTTCAGTCTCTCCCTTTCAACTCATTTCTGACCAATTCCTTACTGCCACCTAGGCTCATAGTGGAGGATCACTGTGGTCTCCCCAACATCACCATACCTGCTCAACACTCTAGAGGTTTGTATATTCCTTTTCCTCTGTCTGGAACATTCTCCCATGATTTGTCTATCTGAAAACCTTCAATTCTTCCCTCAAGGCTATCTGGTCACTCTGAAACCATAACATATGCTGTAAACCACAGGTTTATTTACACTGAAGGTATAATTGTGTCCAGTTAACATTGTCAACATGATTAGCATTGAGTTAGACACAGAGGGAAATCCAAAAGTCCGTAAGACTAACAGACATGCTTCTGCCATCAAAGAGTTAATCGTCTAGTTGAGAAGTAAGATTAATTCTATGAAACAATATGAGAGAATGTACAATCAAGCACCATTTTGGGCAGTACAGATTTTAAATGCCAAAGGAGTTGAGAGAAGAAGAAAATCCATCAGAGCTGATTCTGCAAAAACTCATGGCTCACATGTACATAGCAGCTGAAAATAGTGTGTTCTCACCAGTTGTACTGCCACCAGCAAATTATTGAAATTTTCACCCCACCAAGGTTAAAGGAGGAAAAAAGCAGGGAGGGAGAAGAAAGTAAAGAATTATAGACATTCTCACTTAGGAGGGGAAACAGAGTAGAAATGCAAATGAGGTTGTCAAATTTTGCTTCACCTCTTTCGCCAAGCAATTCTACTTCCAAGTGTTTATCCTAGAGAAATTTTCTGAATGCACACAGAGTCAGCATTGTTAGTAATAGAGAAAAATTGCAAACGAGTCCATCAGCAGGAAATTGGTTGAACACATTTTGTTATAGTTGTACCATGGAATCCTATTGCAGCCATTAAAAAAAAAAGGTGTGTTTCTTTATGCACTATCATGGAAACATCATCAAAATCTATTATTAAACATAAAAAAATAGCAAGTTGTAGAAGCATCACTATAGTATAGTCGAGTTCATATAAAACACAGGCAGGAAATACTGTTTCTCTGTGCAATCTTTCACTCATTCAGTCATTCATTTGACAATTATCTATTGGGCTCCTATTATGTGACAGGCAGTATCTTGAGCATCCACAATGAACAAAATACAAAAGTCCTTATGCACCTAGAGTTTCCATATAGTGAAACAAGACAGATATGAAGTACGTAAGGAAGTAAGATATATCAGATGACTATGAGAGCGTGAAGAAAAATAAGGCAGTATATGGGGAAAAGAAGTGCCTGGGAAGGGGACATTGCTATTTGAACAGGGTGACAGGGAAAGCAGAGACCTGAAGGAGGTAAGGGTGTTGTGGATATCTACGATGAGCATTCCAGGTAAAGAGACTAGCCATTGCTAAGGGTACCATGCTTGGCATAGAGCAGAGAGAGTAAAAAGGGAAGCAGAAGGATATCAGACAGAGAGCTAGTGAGGACACTTTATGTAGAGCTCTGAGGGTCCTTATGAAGACATCAGCTTTTGTCCTGAGTGAGACGACAAGCCAAGGGAGCATTGGGCAGGGACATGATATGATCTGAGTTCTGTTTCACCTGGCCACTCTGGCTGCTGTGTTGAGAACAGATTATTGGGAAGCAGAGAGACAACATAGGGGGCAAATAAAATGATCCAGCAAGAAGTACTGGTGACTTGGACCAGGATGATAGCAGAACTAATTGAGTTCTGACTGTATTTTTAAGGTAGGGTTAACAGGATTCAGCCACGGAGTAAGTGTGAAGTACGAAAAAGGCAGTTTCTCTCTCTCTTTTTTTTTTTTCTTGAAGCAAATGAAATAATGAAGTGGCCATTAACTGAGTTGGGAAAAACTATGGGAGGAACAGTTTTAGGGAAGGATATGTTTATAGAAAATGAGAACGCAAGTGGGTGGATAATCTATATGTATTTCCCTCTATCCGTTCATCTCTTTTTCTTCATATCCCAAACTGGTAGCTAAGCTCTGTAATTCCTATAGTCAGGGATTTGAGCAGGGCAGACACAGACATAGCCTGCTGTCCAAGAATCCTTCTTATTGTGTAAAAGACATATCAAACCTCAATGAGGAAATAGTGTGAGATCTTTGAACAGAGGAACAAGAAAAGTCACTTGAGGGTAGAGAGCTAGAGAAAGGACATTTCCTTCAGGATGAGGGTGAAGGGAGCAGCCTGAGGTTTCCACATGAGGAATCAGGTCCCACTCCCCAGCAGTCCTGCAAGGTATGCAGCAGAAACTTGGAGAGGCAGCAGTGTGGACTGGTCCATAGGCTCTGCGTCTACAGCCTTTGCAGAATTTCCGGCCCTGAGCAGTAAGGGGTAGCAGAGAGAGCCACAATTTAGGAAGACCATGAGGGCAAAGACAATAAGCAGTAATCTGCAGGGAACAATAACAAAACCCTAAGGGCACCTGCCATGCTTTAAGCACGGTAAGACCCATCACTGGGTCCAATGCAATGATGGAACTCCAAAATGTCTGCAATTAAATTTTCTGCCCACTGGACAAGGTGAAGGGTTGGAATCAGATATTACACTGAGTTAAAGAAAATTAAAAACATAATGTTTATTGTGGCTAGATTTACACTCATCAGACAGGAAAACACTTATCAAATAATCTAAAAGAAGACAGTCCAAACTGTTTTACTCTATGAGTTACATACTGTTTGACTATTTTCCACAAAAATTCACCTGTGGCATACTTGTGTAATTAGTATTATTTTTTATCCTCACCTCATTTTGAAGCCCAGCTATTAAAATCCTGATAAGGACCCCTTTTAGACCAGTAATAATCCTTTTGTCATCACATTTTGCTATAACATAGATTTTATCCCATGCAATAATGAAAGGTTTCTCACTAAAAGGAATATACAATCATTTTTCTTATAAATGAAACTACTTTAATACACCAGATGAGTTAACTCAATGAAGAAATTTCACTAAAGCCACTTATCAAGTGAACATCATCCTGCATACCACACATCCTCAACAAATCTGATTTGAAAGATTCACCTGCTTGGTAAAGCTGATTATATGTAAGTACATCATATTTTCAGATGTATAGATCTATCTCAGCAATAGCTCTGTTGTAACATCATCTTGTTCTGGAGACTAAGAATCCTGAACAGGAGGGAAAGAAGTATCGTTTGACTGCAGATAGTTGCTGCATGAATAAGTATATATGTCAATAGTATACACGT
This sequence comes from Eidolon dupreanum, assembly GCA_028627145.1. Classification (NCBI taxonomy): domain Eukaryota; kingdom Metazoa; phylum Chordata; class Mammalia; order Chiroptera; family Pteropodidae; genus Eidolon; species Eidolon dupreanum. The sequence goes on along the minus strand of CM053501.1, from coordinate 20,341,230 downwards.
CGTTTCAAAGTAGGAACTGCGTTGTTGAGTAAGGCAGGAACCTTGGGCCATTTAAGGAGGGAGTAATGAGTAAACTCAGAGTCTTCATTGATAACTCAGTGGCCGTTGATATTCCCAGTGGGCCCAAGGAGTCCTCCCAGGCTCTCAGACCCACACTCAACAGGAATTTGGAACGTGAAGTGCTGTGATCCGCCAAGACCTCTAGAGCCCCCATCAGTATCAGTGAGCCTACCTCCAGCACAAATGGCCAACTTCCCCTGGCTTCTGTGATATGTTAGATCTGCAATCTGTCCAGGCTCAGGACACCACGTGGGCCCTAGCCTGGAAAGCTCCTTTTGCCAGAGTGGAACTCACTTAATTCTTCCTAATGGAAACCTTTCAAGTTGTTCCAAAGGGCACAAGACCATTTATAAACACCTGGCTGTCCTAGAGGCTGAGGAAACTTCCTCCTTCTCTGTTTTCTACAGGGTCCTTCCAAGAGGAGTTCTGATCTGTGAGTTTCAGCCCCAAAGTCTTCCCCCACTATGGTTACCATGGTGTGCTTTTCGCTGCGAGTTCGAAAATACCCTCCCTCTTTATGCCCTCCCCTCCAGCAAATCCTGTCCCTGTGCTTAGGTTATTCGAGCACTGAGTGATCAATAAATCCAGTCTCACCTAGTCTTTACAATACACTTCACCCAGAATCAGCTACATAATTTGTGGGGCCAAGTTCAAAATGAAAATGTGGAACCCCACACTTAAATTCTTAAATTTATTAAGAATTTAATACACATTAAAATTTTTTAAGAATTTAAAGACAGCATTAGTAGCATATTAAAACAATTGGGATACCTTTCTGGGCCCTATGAGACTGCACATGTAACATATCCATGAGGCCAGCCCTGCCTACTCCTTCTAATGAAGGTTCAAGGCCACCCCCTCTCACACTCCTACCCCATTCAGTAATGTGATAGTAATGCTTTCTTAGAGTCTCTCCTAAAAAATGGGGGCCCTAGGCCAGACCAGAGAATAACCCAGGCCCACCCAGGAAGGAGACGGTCATGGGGTAGACTGACAAGGTCATCCTCGAGCAACTGCCACGTGTAGGGAGGGAGAAGGACAAATTGCTAGGAGGGTATCTTTTGAAGTCATAGGGGAAAAAAATCTTTGGGAAATCATTTTAGGAGTTTAACAAGGTAGGGGAGGGAGGCAGAGTTGTCGAGTACTGAGAGTAAGCACGGACCTTCCTGAAACTGCTCATTGACTGCAGGAGGCATCTTCCTTATTACACGGTTGAGAAAACTGAGGCTCAGACAGAATAAGACATTTGCTTAAAGTCATACATGTAGCAAGTCAGGAACAAATGAGGTGTTACTGTGTCTTTGTCTGAAGGAAACCACTTTGAGACAATTTTTTTGATATCCTCACAAAAACCTTGAATCCTTACATTTAAGTTACCCTGGTGAACAAATAATAACAACAACATGGATTACTCAATACATTTGAACTACTATTCTATACTAGTCACAGTGCTAAAGATGTTTTACATTTACACCTCTCTCAAACACTAAGATATGGCACCGATTTCTTTCTCATTTTGCAGTGACTGAAAGGTTAAGAAAATTACTTGTAGCTCACAATTCTAGTAAGAAGCAGCCATATATCAAATGTGTATCCAGAAATAGCTATCTCCAAGACCATTAGCCACTGGGCCCTTCTGCTCTATTTAACCGTGAGGCAAACATTCCTAGCACCATATCAAACCTGGGAGGAAGTACATGTAAATGCAGATGAGCCTCCTTTAAGACCATGACTCTGAAAGGGTAAGAAGGATGGTTCTGCCGACATCACAGGCTGTTACAAAATATAGTGTTCCAAATGTACAGAACTCCTAATGAGTAGTCCCACTGAGAGTTTGAATCTATGTTAAAAACAAACATCATTAGAATGTAAAAGTTAGAACTTCGTTAAAAGAGGCATCAATAAAGAAACTCAAAATAGGCAGGAGAGAGCTGATTTGAGTTCAGGAAGTTATCACCAACTGGCTGGTGTTACTAGGGCTCTTGGTTACTTCCATTGGTTAAAATGAGCTTAATTGGAGGAAGTAATTACTAAAGGCCTAATTAAGCTCTGCAATTTTTAGAATTTCTATTCCCTATGGAAGTCTCACAAAGCTTGTGATATTGCTTATTCCTTTCTTCATTTGTTCCTTTATTTGGTTGGTTTGATCCAAAGGCCTCTGGGCTTACCTTTCTGGGAAATTTTTATGATCAACTGCTAATAGCAAATAAAGACATCCACCAACTAAAACACTGGAAAACAGGTAATGTATTATCTAGCCAATGACTGCTCTGTAGCACCAAAACTTTAAGGACCTGAAAGTCTCATTTCTATCGTAAATGTTATAATTGTGATACCATTGTATCTAGCACGACCATTTAAACCAGGCAGATCCATCAGCAAGGCCAGGACTCAAAAAAAAAAAAAAAAAGCGTGGATACCCTCATACAGTTTTAGCCCAACATCAGCACACAGACAGCAACATTCTTCCCTTGCTCTTTGTATCCTTCTCTCTTCTTTTGCTGTTTTTGTCTTCTGAACTTTTCTTGGCTGAGTAATCCTTTTCTAGGCTCTCACTTGCCATTGGTCCTGAGCACACAGTAGGCCTCTATATTTATGACCCTCAGAACAATTTCTTGCACAAGATTCTACTTGTCCTATTGGCTTCACCAGCTTCTAGCCACCCCAAGGGGCCACCCACCCCCTTGAGCTTAATCTCCCAGGATACCACTTGCTCAGGGCCTCAGAGAATTTGACCTGGCCCATTATAAGAGAGGCGTGGTCTTATTGAACATCATGAGAACTTGGGCTTATTTCTTAACTTTGCTTTTGTTTCCTCATAGAAAATTGGAGACCATAGTATACTACATTAGTTTGTTTTAAAGATCAAATCTCTGAGATTTATAACTTGGAACTAAAATGCCAATTATTGAAAGTGATGAAAAAGAGGAAGGGAGGTGAAAAGCAGGAAGAAGGAGGGAACTCTAGTGATAAACCCTAAGAGTTAGCATACATCCAGAAAGTTACCCTACTACCACGGATACCAAATAAGGAAAATGAGATCAGTTAACTTTACCAAAATCTGAGATCAGTAATTTTACAAAAAATGATTTTGATGAAATTAATTCAATCTGCAATTCTGATTTCTAAGCAGCAGTAATGATTCCCTTGGCTAAAATCTTGGGCTTTTAGAATGGGAGGGAGACTTACCAAGTAGGGTATCCCACAAGAGTTCTGACTTAGATCTGTAGTTGAGCCAAGACATCTGGCAATTTCAAAAATTGAACTGGATCTTTAACAAACATAGACACGAATGTGAAGAACATAAAATCACTCTTCAGAATGAGGCTTAATGGGCTGCATTGCCTTTCAGAAACATTGTCTAATGAGCCTCCGGACACAAAGTGATTCCAATTTGCAATGCATTTGAGGCAAAACCAAGAGGAGAAATTACATTTACTTTTCTGCATTTGGTTTTTAAGGGTGCTCAGCTGACAAGCCTTGAACACTCAACTGTGGGCAATGCTCTTCTTGGTCAGTCCCCTCATTTGCTGGGCTGGTACCGAGAAGATCCAAACCCAATGGAACCCTACAGAGCTGTTACAGACCAACAATCCACAGACAGTCCAGGCAGCAAACAGGGAGGCTTTGTCTGTGGCAGGCACCATGCTAAGCACTGGCTCCTTCCTGGACTCTTTCCCAAGCATTTCCCAAGCATTTGGTCCATTGTCAGAATGCCTCTGGCCTCCAAAATGACCTGGGCCTCTCCTCACTAACCTACTGGGGCATGCCTACCTGTAGAGCATCGACCATGGGCAAGTCAACCAGGCTGCCTTGTTTCCAGTCCCCTGAGATATTACTGGTATCTAGGATCCTTGAAAGGTTGTTAATAATTGCTCATAACCAATACAGTACAGTGATCAAGAACCTTGCTCTACAACTAGACTGTCTACATTGAGATTGATGTTCCATCCTTCCTTAGTTGTATAAGTTTGAGAAAGTTTCTTCGCAATGTGTGCCTCAGTTACTTCCCCTATATAGCAAGGATAATAATATTAACCTTACAGTGTTGTTAGGGGGATTAACTGAGTTAGCACATGAAAAGTACTTGGAGCAGTTCCTGTTCCCATTTAATATTTAGCACTTGTTATGTGCTAAATTTTAGTTATTATTATTATGTTTATCCAATGAGAGTTGTTCTATAATAAGAGATGCTTACAGCCTAAACTGTCCTACTATGTGCCCTCAGTATTCCTGTGTGGTTGAAAATTGTTCAAAATAAAGTTTTGGGAAACTACAAAATAATTTAAGTGAGGGATATAGGTCAGCCCTTCCTGCTTTGCCATCATGCTAGGAGTGGAGTTACATGTAAACAGGTTCATATCACACATGTGTATATTTACATGTATACCACGGATGCATAAATGGGACCATATTTCACATGCTGTGGAAAGCTCCTTCTAAATTCTTTGAGCTCATTCTCCATATTTGTGATGAGCAACAATTACATGAGACAATACATTTAGTGTGTCTGCCAGCTCTTCCTCCACTTTCTAGGTCTCCACATGAACTCATGTTCTTCTTTCACCCTCATCCTCCTATTTCTCTTCTCTCTCTCCATCAGCATCAGAGCAAAAGTAGAAGGGAATGATCTGCTTCTCAGAGAGGGTCAATAAAAATGTTGTGCTGTGTTTACTTTTTGACCTCAGTTATATGCTCTGTGTAATGGAGATAGAGAAGAATGTGAAGACCAGGCTGGAAGGGGTCTCATGAGTTTCATATGAGATTGTGTAGATTTAAGTGCCTGACATTGCATTCAATAAACTTTGGTTCTTGTTTTTAGCTATGGTGCTACTTAGAAGGTTGATCTAAATCAGTTCTATTTTTTTTGAAAACTCAGCACGCATTGTCCTGTGTATAAACCTTTTCTGTTTGGTGTGATTTTTCTGCCTGGCATCTCTCCCTTGTCCTTCCCTACTACTCTGTGTTTTGCTGATGGCAAATCGATGCCACATTTTTCTTAAACAGCCTGCACGTGGTATTTTACTACCGACCATGAGGGCCCCTGCCTTTTAATTACTCCTGCTGAGCCCGGCACTATATATAACATTAATGTTTCTGGGACTGCCAGCAATTAAAACCAAAAATAAATAACACGTTACAAGCTGCAAACCAGCTAGGCCCCGGTAATGTTGCGGATGGATAGAGGCTTTTATTTTTAATTGCTTAAGTTTCTCCAGGCCCGTAGAATGTAAACACCTGACAAACAGCTGTTTGCTGGGGATTGTAGCAGATGAGGCCTTGACTTCAGTCTCTTTACCAATGTTCTTTTCCTTGCTCTGGGCCCCAGGGAACTGCCTGCCATTCTTCTGCCTCAGTGTTGCACTCTGCAAAAGGGAGATGCTCAAGAACAAAGCTGACTGTATGCACATATGTTGATGAACATGCTGTTCCTGGTCATGTATCGAATTGAAACAAGCTATATTGATTTTTGCTGTTGTCTTGTCTTTCTAGCTTGAACAGAATACTGAAATGGTGGTTCTGATGAATACTTGTCTTATTTCATCTATTGAATGTGAGAGTTTTGTACCAGAGATTGTCCATAATTAGAAAGAACAATTATAAAAACAAATTGTTAAAGCTCTCTTTAAAGCCTGACTTGGAACTTTAACTATTTTTATTTTTTCTAAGGGAAGTTTTTGTGCAGTGCCTACATGAAAAGATTGGCTATGCTGCCAACAGCTCCCAGTTGTGAAGTGTAAGAGCATAGGTTCGTTAAGAAGGATCCTGAGTCTCAGCCAGCCACTGCCCCTCATCACACCTTCGAAGGAGCTCTAACTTTTTTCTACCTGATAAATACAAGATTAAAGTACCAAAGTGTCCTGACATTATAAATGCATCTCATACATTTTGCAAAATTGTTCTTGGAAAGATTGCATCAGTCAAAACTACGGTTTCAAGGTCAGGAACCAGTCTCCCTGTTGGTGCTGTTGGATGGCTCCTTAATGGTTCTTCACAGCACCAAGAGTCATGTGGACTTCAGACCAGTCTCCACTCTGCCCAGCTCTGAGCAGCCTCCTTGGTGTGGCTAAGAGAGAACAGGAAGGTACGTGCTGCTGCCAGTTGAGGCAGGGCTCAGCACCTGCCTCACCAGCCAGCAGATGGCTGCCTTGCGGTTGTCCCACTCCTAGTCTTATTGACTAGTAAGGCATGATGTAAAATTCAAACACACTGGGGCAAATCCACATGCATTTCCCTTCACCTGTGGATGTTGGTGGCTTTACTGTAAGCAAAGTATCTCTCTCAAAAGCAACAAATAATGAGCCTTGACAGCAGCGGTACTGAACTAAGGCTGACTCAAGAATGTCATCATTGTCCTTTCCTGTGGTGGGCATTAGTCCATGTTCAGCCCTAAGCCAGAATGTCTGCATAGAGAACAAAGCTGATTATCAGAACCACAGCTTTATTTGAGACCTGTTGCTAATGCAGGCAAACAAGTAAGTGTGAGGCCTGGCCACACTTTTAGGAGAAGAAACATCTAAGGACTAGAAGCCAAGAGGGCCTACGATTATACTGTCTATTTGTTCCCATTGCCCATTGCTTCCTCTTGATATTTCCCTATGAAAGGATGGAGACCATGAATAGCTTTCAGTTCTATGAGAAGTGTCAGCCTACCTTATTCATGAAAATCATGAATCATCATTTGCCAACAAGCCAAAAAAAAAAGTACTAGCTCTCTCCTTCAACTCCAGCATTGCTTGCACTTGTCAAAGTTCTGGGCACCAACCTCCCTTCCCTGGGGGAGGGCTGAGGGAGAGGACAGGGGACATGCTATATCAGCAGCCTAGCCGTCTGGAGCAGCGCAGCTGTCTGCCACAGCCCAGCTAAAAGTTCAGGTTCATTGCCTCTCCATCTCTTTTCAAGTCACATCCATCAACATCCTTTTTTCACCCTGTCAGGTTCCTGGCCTCCACCCCCACCTCCAGCCCAGTCTCGATTGGCAGCTTTCCTTGTACAAATGTTTTATTTCTCATGTTGATGGATATCTTGGCACTGCTGCTCCAGTTTTATACTGGATTGAACACCATACCCATTTAATTTGAGGGATAATCTTTTTTCTCTTATAAATATGGAGTGCAGATAGTTAAGGTTCCTACCTACAGCCCATGATGCCATTAGACATTGTGGCTTCTGAGAGAAGTGTTAGAAAGGGCCAGAGGAGAACACAAGAATTCTTCCATTAGAGTGCAAAGATGGCACAGGAGGAAAGTTCCGTGTGACTGCCATAGAGAAAATGAAGAGGCTATACATCATATTCCGCAGAAGGTGCAAATGTACCTTCAGGGCTGGACAGAAAAGACAAATGTGGGAAATTAGCCTTTGTAAAATAACAAGGAGTGGTAGGACCCAGTGGTAGGTGTGTGAAGAGTATACACACTTCCAAAGGACATTGAAATTCAAGTTGAAAAATAATTGCTATCCAAAAACACCCATCCACAGACCACTTTATGAGGCTGTTAGTCTGCAGTTCCTTGATAGTGGCAAGTACCTGTTTAGAGTAACAGACAATTGAGCATCAATCCCCAGCTCTGCCACTTACTAGCTACCTGACTTTGGATGCATAACTTCACTTTCTGAGCATTTGTTTCCCTGTTATAACACAGAAATGATAATGACACAGTACAGTTGGGAGATTACAGGAGCTCTTCTGTAATGAGCCCAGCATGAGGAGCAAATAAGCATTGATTCCTTTGCTCTGAAGTGTTCTAGAGAGTTCACTTGCACTAGGCAGACAATAGTAGTTAAGGTATCATCCCCCCAATAGGTCAGGTAGATGGGTCTCTTACAAATACATTGAGTTATTGAAGTAGGTAATCTGGGGACACCTGGTCAGTAAGAGAGCCTCACTGTTGTCTAATAATCCTCTAATAATTCTTTCTCAAGCAAGAGGCCTTGGAAATAGACAGGAGTTCAGTAGTATCACTCTTTCATTCACTCATTCATTCACAAACTCCTATTAAATACCTACGAGGAACAAGACAATTACTTCTTTCTGGTTTTCTCCTTCTGAGTCCTTTAACGTCAACCTCGGAGCTGCAGTTCAGATTGGTGTTCTGATTTTGCTAAGATCACAGAAGTATGAAGATTATCTTTGCTTTATCTAGCCATAAATATTGATTAGATGACTTTTTAAATCATCTAATTGCTAACTGTGCATCAGCTTTGAAATGTCCTCTGTCCAATTTTCCCTCAAAGCAGCTGCACAGGAACCTGGACTGTAATTTCCCAAACATATCCGTCAACATTACGCCTAGCTCTATACCACCTACAAAAATGTACAAGGCACTTAAAACCACAGCTGGTTTTCAGCACTCACACTGTAATTCGCCAATTACCAAGGCTTAAAAAATCATTTCAGGGTGGACCAGGCATTATGTAAACCACAGATATAACAGTGATTATATCTTGCCCTTCTGGGTGGCTCTCACCTCAGCCACAGGAATCTCTTTGCTAATACTAATTAGTTGTATTTGTTCGAGGATGCCCCCTGTGGAATGCAGTAGTCACTGGAAAGTGGAAGAGAAGCCCTGAGCCACTCTATCAATTGAACAGGAAGGTCAGTAGCTCTGAGCTCAACTTTATTCCTCGTGGTGCGCCAGAGAACAGAATAGGGCAGCAAAGGTGGCTTTGGCAAAGGTTGCAGAAACCAAGGGGAAAAAAATGGAGTAATGATGGCCTAAGGGTTCTCTAAATTCATAGAAAGGAGGAGAAAATTGAGTTGTGATTGGGGCAGTGAGGAACCGAGTCAGCAGCTAACCTGACTGCCTGCACCTGGTTTTGATTTGCCGGACCTCTTGACCTGAACACCAGGATAGTCATTTAACTGATCCCCTGCCTCTGGCGTTTTTTTCCGAGTAAAACTGCTCACTACTATCAGTCTGTCCATATCACAGTTTCAATCAGGTAATTATCTGTTAGGAATCTCTAATAACCTCTAACCCAACTGCCTTCTTATAAAGGTCAGAGGGAGGTCCAGCCTGCTGCTTGTTTTTATAATAAAGTTTTATTGGTATATGGTCATTGTTGTTCATTTATGCAGGGTCTATGGCTGCTGTGGTGCTTTAATAACCAAGCTGAGTAGTTGCAAAAGGGATCGTATGACCTACAAAGCATAAAATATTTACTATCTGGATCTTTAGAGAAAAACTTTATCAATCCCTGTTCTACGGCAGCACTTTTGACAATTTTCCTCCAAAGCATTTTGAAACAAAAAGGGTATTCATTGGCTTCTTACAAGTGAAAAAATACTCTGAAGTCTCCTGCTTTATCTTAAAATCATGTGACTATTCCACTACAATGTATTAATGTTTGTCTTAGTATAAAAGTCATAGTTATTTTGTTTATCCCAAATCTACAAATAAAATTGATTACCCAAGAAAATGTATAATGGTTTTCTGCTCCAAGATGAGAAAGATGAACTCTTCAGTTAAATTCCAAATCTTTCAGGCTAGTATTTGAGGGTCCATGATGTAAGCAACCTATAAGTTGAATGGAAGTCGATTTAGTCAGGGCTTAGTCAGGAAAACAGAAGCCAGTCCAGGTGATACAAAAAGAGGAAATTTTACAGAGAAAATTGATTACAAAGAAGGTGGAAGAACAAAGACAGTGGCGGGACAGTGAGACATTTAAGAGTCTGGCACAGCAGGCGGCAGCTACCCCTCTCCATCACCAACCACCCAGGACTGGAGACAAAGGGAAGAGGCAGAATCACTAGAACTCTGAAGCTGAGGTCCATCGCACAAAAGTTTGACCTATGATGGCCTTGGACTGGAGTGATGGAGGAGCAATGGTATATACAAAGGCTTCTCCTTCTCTCTTCCCTTCAATCTCCCACTGGTATTCCCTACTGGCTGAACCCAGCTAGAAACCTGGGAACTGAAGTTTTTTGAAAAGATTACAGAGTAAGAGCAGGGTAGGTAATGGGTCTGAAAGCAAATAAGCAAATGACTGGCACAGATGGCCATGAGGGGAGGTTGCTGTAAATAGAAAAGTCCAACCAGGTAGCCACCCAGAGGCCACAGAGAGGACAGGGCCTCAGTGAATTCATTACAGTGCAGGATCTGGTTCACAGAGCTATGACCCAGAGCTGCCCTCTGACCACAAATTATTAACTCATAGGAAGAGTCACTGACAAAATTCATCTAAAAAGTAAATGTATAAAAATAAACAGAGAAACCATCTAGCCGATGAGCCATTGAGAGGCCTGGACACTATTTCCCCTTATGAAAACTGCAAGGGAATCTAAAATCATCTGCAGACTCTTTGGAGCATAGAGAAAGAAACAGGGGGCACTTGTTTTTATGATCAGTACATTTTGGAGCATCAGGTTTTCATAGGCTGAGCAATCATCTCCATAGTAGGCTACACATACCATCAAAACTAGATCCATCTCATCTTTGGGTCAAGGCCCCTCTCCACAGAACTGTGCCTACAGGAGCACTGCCAGCATTTGCTCAGTGACTAACCGTCATGCTTTTATGACTGGCTAATGGGAAACTATTTATTTAAATAGGATAACACAATCAATCATGTCTTAATCTGGCATGGGAGACATTCTGCCTCTTTGAGAATACACATTTTTTGCTTTTATTCGTTGCATTTTGCTATTATCACTTAACTCAGAAAGCAATCATTTACAGAATATTGGCATAGTAGGATGGGGGAATGAAATGACCTGTTTACTATTGCCCCTCACATTCTACATGCAGACCCTCTCTATGTTGTTTTCCTATGTGTTTGTTTGTTTGTTTGTTTGTTTGTTTGTTTGTTTTTGGTCCTTGGCTGTAGAAGACAATTCAGTACGCTGACCATGTCCTGAAATTCCCACCCAGAGGACTTTGTTAATCTGCTTTTTCCCAAGGAATGACCATTCTCAAGCTCCCTCTAGTGCACAAGGCCCAACTTGGTGCCCATCTTTCATTGGTCTGTCCAAGTCTAGTTAACACAATTGCTACTCTTTTAAGGCCAAAGTATCTTATTTAAATCCTTCTTTATGTAAAATATTCTACCATTATTATAGCCATAGGTCTGGTATGACTTACAAAATTACACGCCAAGGGACAGGAATCATGTCTTCCTCACCTCTATATCTCCAACAGTGCTTGGTATACACTAGGAGCCCAGTTATCTGAATGAATAACTGACAGATGATTTCTCCAAAGACTTTTTCCTATATCATGTTATTATTAGATAGATTTAATTTTTAGAATGTTCTTTCTTCTTTTGATCTAAATCTTGTCACATTCATCAATTTGTCTTAGGTCATCTTCTGGAATTACACAGAATAATTCTATTCCTTCTTCCATGTGACAACTCTTTGGATATTTGATTAGAGATATTAGATTGTGCCTGAGTCTCCTTTTCTCTCAATCAGACTTTCTACACTTTGGACTATCTATAATGCCCATCACTTTGGCTCTGTCTAATGAGTGTCCATTTTACCCTCCATATCTACTGGATTTTCATTTAAATTATGCCTGACATTGAATATAATTCGTAGGTAGTCATATATCTTTAATCATTGTCATGTGCTCTTGAAAATTATTTGAGGTAACCTAATTCTCCCATAGTTCCCACTCTAAAATGAGGTTTTCAGCTCTTCTGAATTATGTAGGCTACAGACCATTTTTTTCCAGACTAGCTCTACATTATTGCATTTGTGGGTTCAATCTACAGATGCTAACCCTGGACCCTCTTTTGAGGATTGAGCTGTCCCTACCTAGCCATCCTCTTAGTTGCCACAGAGGTCTTAATTAATATTCAAAGTGCATTGATATAAATGTGTTCAATCTTATAATAATCTTCTAGAATCTGACCTTGAGACAATCCATTACCTCTATGCACAGTAAAGAGACAGAGAGAGGTGAGAGAGAGGGAGGGAGAGAGAGAGAGAGAGAGAGAGAGAGAGAGAGAGAGAGAGAGAGAGACTGAAAGAGACTAAGATCTCTCAGGTACCCAGCCCCAAGCTGCCTGCATGCCGAGGACTCACAGCTCATCCAGGCTACCCTCAGTTCTCCTCAGACAGCTACAAGAGCCTGCCTCCAACATATTCTCCACACAGTGTCTTGAATTTTTAAATGTAAATCTAGTCATAATACTCTCCTACTTAAAAGACTCTGATGGTTCCTCTTTGTTCTTGGGACAAAGACAAAAATTCCTAATATGGTCTGTGTGGCCTTCCATAGAAACTTTAGAAATCACTTAATCGTACCTTGCTTCCCCACCACAGATTAGATCCAGCAAAACCCTCTATTTCGCAGTCTTATAGCCCCATGTATCAGTACCATGGTCATGTAATTTTACATTTATTTGTATAACTCTTTGATTTATGTCTGTGTTCCCATCTAGAGTGTAAGCTCATGGGGCAGACACCTTGTCTGTTTCTGCTCATCACCATAGCCCCTGTATCATGCACTGCACCTGACATGTAAAATGTCCTCAATAAGTATTTGTGAATGAAGAGAAAGAAGGGTAGTATGGTTGGCTGATTCCTAGCCGCCCCAATTTGTCCACGTCCTAATCTCCAGAACTTGTAAATATTCCCTTATATGGCAAAGGGGACTTGTAGGTGTGATTATTAAGGATCTTGAGATGTGGAGATTTCCTAGAATATCCAGACGGGTCTATTGTGATTGCAAGGCACTTATAAGAGGGAGAAAATGATGTCAAAGGAAGAAGTAGGAGATGTGAGAATGGAAGCAAGAGGTTGAAGTGATTCAAGGAAGGGGTCATGAGCCAAGAAATACAGACAGCCTCCAGAAGCTGACCTTTTCCATGCCTGTTCTCTACCCTCAGTGACTGCCTAAATCCTGGTAACTCAGAGGGCTTCAGCAGCCCCTGGGACCCCTGAGCTACTATTAATGAGTGTTGGTGGGGCACCAGCTAGAGACCATGTCTTCTAGGTCCTTGTCCAGTGCTCTGTCAACCACCCACAATGCCTCCCTGTCCATAGATCAGAAAGATCAGGATGCTTCAGGGCTCTATCTAGGGAGGAAAAAAAATGATTCTTACTAAAACTTTGACAACCCAAGGGCCCCAATTGTATTTCTACCCAAATCCCACTCAAATGTACTCCAGAACATGTCTTTTCAACCTCATTGCAGGCCAAGGCTTGCCTGGCATGTGTCCTAATTTCTCTCTGCCTCAAAGAAGCCCCCTGACTGAAAGAGGCAGTTCTCATATTCAAAGGAGTACAAACTTCCTGCCTCAGCAAATGATATGACATTTGATTTGCATAAAGCCTGAATTGAGATGCTCTGGAGCTGGTGATGCATTTAGAAAGACCCTTGCTCTGTTCCTGTCCATCAGCCTCGCCGGAGATCATCTGGCCCACGCCTCTGTTTCTGCACAGCCAGCCTCACAGCCAGAGCAGGGAGGCAGGAATTGGGCCAGCTGCCTGACGACTTTAATGTTAAAATGTGTTGAACATTCACAGGCCACAGAACTCTGCTAAGTGAACCAAATGGGCCTCCCTAAAGCCATATGCTCACTCTGTCGCATCCCAGCTGCAGCCCTCCTGCAAACAGGGAGCAGACTTGCTGGGGGAGCTTTGTGTTTTTTTTCCTTTCCTGTTGAACTGCTAATACCAGATGCTGATGTCACAATCCAAGAACTGGCAGAGAAAAGTCAGCAGCAAGTGGAGCATCCCCAGAGAGCAAGAACCTACCCTTTCCTAACAAGTACTTTTCAGAGGCATATTTAGACTGTTGCATCCCCTGTGCATACTTAAAGGGTGAGATCATTCCTGAGTGGTTAGGAGCTGTGGCAGAGACTGGCTAGCTCATCACTAAGACACTTTTTCTCTTGGGCACAGCTAGACCACATTTGTGTCAGCCTTCCCTGTAGTAAGGTATAGCCAATCACTGAATTTTGGGCAATGGAAAGTACTATGTGCCACTTCCATAAAAAATGAATCGTCTGTGACTTAGGTTCACCAACCATCCCCATCTGCCCAGGACTGTCCCATTTTAGCTTAAAAGCTTGTCTTCTGGGAAATCTTTTAGTCCCTGGCAGATAGGAATAGTCATGGTCATACATGGTGGTTGTCTTTCCGACCCTGTTATCACAAGCCAAATGCTCCCAGGCCCTAGAACACGGTTCTCAAACTCCAGCAAGCATCAGCATCACCTGAAGGGCTTATTAAAACAGACTGTGCTGGGCCCCAGCCCAGAGTTTCTAATTCAATAGCTCTGGGGCAGGGCCCAGGAATTTACATTTCTAACAAGTTCCCCAAGGAGGCTGGTGTTGCTGGACAAGGGACCACACTTTAAGAACCCTGTGGTTTCTGACTTTACTACATCTCAGTTACCTGGAAAGTTAAAAAAAAAAATCCTAGTACCCGAGCTGCTCCCCAGATCAGTCTCACCAGTATTTCTAGTCCTAGTCAGCTATCATTTTTAAAGCTCAATTTTCAGCCAAATTTGAGAACCAGTGCCCAAGATCAGTGTTTTCAAACATCAACATTCTTGTGAATCACCTGGAGATATTAAAATGCAGACACCTAGTCAGTCTGGGTAATAGCCTGGTATTCTGCATTTTTAACAAGTTCCTAGGTCGTAATGGAGTTACTGGTCTGGGGAACCACACTTGCAATAAGGAGGCCTCAGCTCAGTGGTTCTAAGACTTTAGCATGCATCAGAATCACCTGGAAAACCTTATTTGAATACAAAGATTGCTGGGCTCCATCCCCAGAAATGCCTACACAGTAGGCCTGAGGTGGGGCCTAAGAATTTGCATTTTAACAAAAGGTCCCAAAGGAAGTTGTGGCTACTCTTACCAAAAGAAGAAAAAGGAATGGATTTCACCACTGGACCAACAGCAAATGTTAACTACCTTGCTTGATACGGATCCTGACATATTTTGGGGAAGCACGCACACTCCTGAAATTAACAACAAACATTGTATCTGCCAAAGTTCTTCCTCCGATGCTGGGAAATGGTCACAATGACAAAAATTCATTTTAATCTTAACATTAACGATATAGCTTCTGATAGAGGCCAAACCAGTCCAGGTTAGAAATATCTCATTGTCAATACTATCACTACCACAGAAACAATAGTGACAGCGACGGCTGCTGCCGCCGCCACTAGTACTGCTACTGATAATACTGAGTAACATTTATAGACTGCTTCCTACGTATCAGATGCTGTCATAAGCACTTAAACTTTTGTCCTTACAGCGACCCTGGAAGACAGGCACTATTAGTACCTTCTCATTGCATTTGAAGAAACTGAGGCACAGAGATTAGTAATATTTCCAAGGTCATGAAACCACAACTAGGATTTAAAACCAAATGGTCTGACTCCAATATTCACTGTCCTAATTATTGCCCTGTATGGTCAACATCCTCAAAAGAAATATACAGATATTACTGTTTAAGATAATTATCACTAATATCCTTGCCTCTTCATCATGTCTTAAACTTCTGATATTCACTAAGGCTTTCATTGTTTACAGAGAAAATATAAAACCACAGGAGAAAAGGACATGAAATAGTCCACCAAAACCTCAAGAATCACTGAAGATCTCCAAATAACTGCTTCGTAACAGAAGCCTCAGAAATTTGTCGGCAAAGTTTTTCCAACCTCCATCCTACGAATATATTGTACTTGGGGAAAATCAGAAGCATTTTCCTACTCATCTGTGACTTTTGACAAGTCATTTAACATCACTTAGCTTCAGTTTCCTCATCTACAGAAACAGTATTAAGAACAGAATCTGCCTCATAAAATTGTAATGAGAATTAAACAAATATTACATGTCAAGCACTGAGTTTAGTGTCTGTTCCATAGTAAGTATTAAAGAAGCATTAACTGTTATGAGTTATTAGCATCATAAGTTAAAAATTCTACTTTGAAGTATTATTATGAGGATTTGAAATAATATATGTCACATTAGTGGCATATGGCACTAAATAAACATAAAAAGTGCTAGTGATTATTAATATCCCCACTATGTATCATGTTACCTTTAAGTGAATCCATATTTATGGAGCACTTATCATGTTTCCAGCATTTATTCATTCAACAATTATTAGTGAGAAGGGTCACACTCAACACATATTTTGATGGTGAAGTCAAGAGAATTTATCGATGGGTCAGATGTGGGGTAAGAAAGACAGAAGTCAAAGATGACTATGAGCACACAGTTCTATTCATTATAGAACAGAAAAAGAAAGATGTGAAGCTGGAGACAGGACATACTACAGATCATAAGGAACCCTGTGTGTAAGAAATTTGTTCTTCACTCAGAGGGTAATAGGGAGCCATTGAAGGACTAAGAGTGTGGAGTACAACCTTGAAGACAAGCCCGAGTACAGTAAAACCAGTAGACACTCTTACATAATATAATAGTTTGGATGAAACATAATGGGGCCTGAACTCAGGCAAGAGAAGTAGAAATGGTTAGAGGAGAGACACATAAGTGAAATGTTCATGTACCGGCATGAATTATAAAAAGTGAGGAAATAGAGGAATCCAGATAGAGTTCCAGGTTTCCAGCATTTTAGCAGAGATTGCCACTTACCAATGCTTCTTCATTCTTCCCTTCTTCATTTCCATCAGAAACCCAGCTACTTTGTGCTCTTAAAAAAAAAATAATAATAATAATAAATAATAATAATAATAATAATAATAATTCCTTGCAGATAAAGGTAACCATGTGACATCAGTCTAGCCAATGAGAGATGTGTTGAATAAAACTTTGCAAAAAGCTCCTTAAAGGGGCTCACTTGGCTGGACACACCATCTCATCTCATTTTTCTTCTTTCTTCCTAACTGGAACATGGACAGGGAAGTAGGCTGATAGGGGTCATCCAGGGGCTGTAATAAAACCACAGAGAGGAACACGCATGAAAGACAGCTAAGCAAAAGCACTGGATTCCTGATGATCCCATGCAACCATGGTGCTAGCCCTGGGCAGCTAAATGATGGCTGAGCAAGGAGAAGGTTGAGGGAAGAGCTAACACTATAATTTTCATAACAAGAACAATGATTTGATTCTGGTCTCAGGTAGAGAGAGATGTGTATTATTTTCTTTTGGCTTTTCATCATTTGCCACTGAATAGAACCATAGAACCATAGAATTTAGGGGGTGGCAGTTTTCACTTTTAAATCACTCTTATCTGCCAGGGGAAATGAAATGATGTGGAATTGCCTGTGGTAACTGATACATCAGTCCAGCAGAAAAATCCTCTCTGAGGCCAAGACCCTGCTTCCAGAGTTTGCTTTCATCCATGCCCAGTCTGCACTGAGATGTCTTAATTCAGGTTCAGACATTAACTCTAAATTCCTTAGCACTTTTTACATACATTTTACCACAGCTGCCCTTCAAAGAATAACTATGGGTATATTTCTATAAAGCAATGTTTTGAAAGGAAAAAGATGTTTCACTCTTCACCTCAAAAGGAATGAGTTGGCATATGTTCCATCTCACGGAAGCCAGGATGGTCTTCCTCCATGAAAGGCCCCCATGATATAGCTATCTTGACCTTGTGTAATGTGCCATCATCCAAGATCTTGCTTCTGTCTTCCTTCTCTGCTGCCCAGAAATGTGATATTATTGGTGCATGTAGAGCATATCCCTCTCTCAGGGGAAAACTCACATTAACCAAGCATGCAGGCCCAATGTCTAAAACCAAATGGTGGTTTCTCAATTTACAGTGAGAAAATTTAAGTGGTACATAAAAAGAATGTTTGAATAACATATCATCAGAGCAAAAAGTATATGTTTATTCAACTGCCGGTTTGAGAGCCTGATATGAAAGCGCAATTGGCCCTAGCAATGGGACCAAAACATTTGGACTTAGTGAAACACAACTTTCACAACCATCCCTCATTGGTGGTGCCCATCACTTTGGCACCAGAAACACTTACACACCTTTACTCAGGGTCTTATCCCCTGAGGGGACCTACATTTTTGCAGGAATTTTATCGATTGCCAATGTCTTCCTTTGAACACGTGAATAACTGTAGAAAGGTGGCTGTCTATCCCTATTGTCTCTTTAAGGTGACTTTGTCATCTTCGGCTCTGATCTATTATGTATCCATATTAAAGTTTAATGCTCAGAAGGCATCCTTATTTCCTTCATTTCTCAGTTCTTAAGCAATGACTCACTTTAGACCCCAAGGACTGACAAGAGCAATGAAACTAGACTGATTTCTGCCTGTGGCAAAAGGAGCCCTTCTCATAACTTCTTAGTCTAATGTTATGTTTAGTACCAGTGAGACTTTAAATTCTGGGCCGCAGGGAAATTTTTCGGGAAGGCCCCATGGAGCCCTTCTGCTTAGATAGTAAGTCACAATTTCCTTAGAAAGGGGCTTTAGAGCAAGATATCTCCAGAATTCTAAGGCCGATTGGACATAATTATGCCTCTATCAGAAGGAGCCAGTGCAGAGCTTAATTCATATTTGAATCTTATAAGGCAATCACTGGCATGGTAACATAACTATTTCTCTACTGTTGTCACTTCCTATAGTTCTAGCCTTCTCTCTTCTCCCTAGCAGGCCAGATTAATCATACTGTATTTGGACATCTAAATGGTGAGCCCACATACAAAAGGGGATTTTTGGCAGCAGAGGTGGGTTCCAAACTGGCACTGGCATGATGGAAACAACTTGCTGTTGACACATAAGTCACCATATGCAAAAATATATCATTCCAAGCTATTAACATGGGTTGATGCAGTAGAGAAAAACACAGGAGTAAATGAGTCTCTTGGTTCCTTCCTCCCTCTAAGCTGGCACCCATCTCCAAACAAAAAGCACCAAATCAGCTATCGGCTCTCCACCCCTGGCAGCCCAGGCCAGAAACATGGAGGGGGTCAGGAGTAGCACACTGCTGCCTGCTTCCAGCCTGCTCCCAACTATTCCCAGGGCACACCCTCTGGGCATCACCTACAAAACGAGATGGCTTAACTCGTTGGAATCTAAAGTCCCTTCCAATTCTCATATTCTATTTTAATTGGGGCTTTATTATAAAATCGCTGCTCTTCAGGCAATAGGGAGCAATTTACTTCATAATAGAAAACAGGAATCAGCAAGTATTTATGAACATCTTCTACATCTAAGACATGCTGCATTCTGCCAGGGGAGACTCAGTTACTATGGAGGTGCTACTTTGATTCTACCATTTTGTCTTGGTGATTATTTGATACAGTTGGAACAAGAAGTCATTAAAATGACAAGGTTTTCTTATTTTTCCCTATGTTCTGTGCATGCCAATTTCTCTCACCCCGCACCTTAGCTCTATCTCATCTCTATCCTACCCCAGCTCCTCAGATATGCCCCTAGACTTGGGGATGTGGTAAAGTCAGAGAGGGGGACAGGGGATTGGCTAAAAGTTAAATATGGGTACAACTGAAGACAGTGGTGATGGTAGTCAGCAATGGATGGAATTAGAGACTGACTTAACTGTGGGATCTGAGTTCAAGATTTTACCAGGCTTGCATCCTTGAGCCCTACTTCCCTTGTATAAAATGGGGTTAAGAACAGATCTGCCACATAGGCTCATTGTGAGGGACAAGAGAAATATGTATGATAAAAATCAAGTACTTAACACAGTGCCTAGAACAGAAGAAGTGCTCAATTAAATAAAGAAATTAAGATAATAGGGATGAGTGGGATTTAGAAATGTGACCATCATCCAAGATGTCTGTGCCTAGTTACTAAGGGATCTCATAAAAGTCACATCCATAAAGAGAGCTGTGTCAAATCAGTCGCATCCAAGGGCCCTCCTTTATATTAAATTCCAACCCTACTCTCATGAAGCTAGAGACAGTAAATCTGGTGATACGATAGTATGACTGGCAATAATATAAAAATACCAAGTGGAAGGCAAAATTACCATAACCGATCTTCAGAGGAGTGCTACACACATGCAGAGGAGGCAGTGAGTGCTCATTCTGGAGATATCACAAGGGCTTTGTGGAGGGAGTGACACCCAATGCCAGGTAATATTTACATTGCAGAGATTGGGGCAGGACATCCAGGCCCAAGAATAGCGTGAGTACAGGCAGGGAATTGGGCATCTCAGGACATCTAAGGAAGTGATTCACACCCTGTGCACTGTGTCTGCCCTCCAGACCCTATGAAAGGGTGGGAAGAAACAGAAGGAGCCTAGGGCTTCCCTTAGGATATGAGCTCCTCTGTGTCACTTGTAAGCTTAAGGAATCTAAAAGTCGTAGTGTAGTAGATAGGGCTGTGATACTAGGCTGTCTATGTTTCAACCCTGGATATGCCCCTTACTAGCTGTGTGACCTTAGGCAAATTATTTAACTTCTTGTGCCTCAGTTTCCCCAGATGCAAGATGAGGTTAATAGTACCGATAGTATTGTAGGGGTTAAATGAGAGAATGCAAGTATAGCACATAGCCTGTACTCACTGAATGCAAGCTACAATAACAGCATATAAATATACAGTAATATAATATAATATCCCCCAAGCTGGAAATGCATGAAATATTGTGTGTATTGCTATCAAGTCTCTGAGCACTGCTTGTCACCAAAAACAGGCCACTAGAATAAACTGGAGAGTTAAGGTGTGTTCAGATTAGATTTTCCTTTCAACAACAAATAAAAACAGCATTTTAAAGAATAATAATTATCTTTGAAACTAATTTCAACCTCTTGGTGGTCAACTTCAGAGAAACAACAGTGATGACAAGTGATGTTTATTGAGAACTTACTATGTGCCAGACACTGATCTAAGAACTTCAGGTACATCAATTCTTTCCATTTCCTTCACACCCCTATGAGGTTTTATTGTTATGAAAAGTTTAGAAAAGAGAAGCCAAGGGCTTCATTAAAAGGGCTTTTTGTATTTAACTGAGCTGGCTCAACATGAAATAGGAGCTCATTTCTCAAGGCAAGGAGGCTTCCAGAGTATTCATCCTGAAATTTGGTTCAAATCATAAATATGCCACATATGGGAATTGCTGACTGTCTCAGCACCACCATCATCAAGAGAAACACTTGCCAAGCTGGGATATCTCTCTAGGCTGATGCAATCAGAGCAGCCTGCCCAGTAGGTGGTGGGCATCAGTGCGTGGTACCACTGCCACTCCATGATAAGAGACTCTGTGATTCCCCCTTCTTGGAAATAAACAAACAAACAAAACAGAAGAGTCTGAATCTTCCAAAGGGTCAAAATTAGACTGTCTTTTTAAGCAAGTGAGAAGCTATGGGACCATCACCCTGGATGACCATCAGCATCACGTTCTCTGTGCTGAACTGAGTTCAGAAGCAACCTCATGGGGCTTGCCTGGAAGGTGCTTGATTTCAGACAGGAGGAGGGTTCAGATTTCCCAAGAATTTTCACTCACAGAAGCTGCTCCCTATTTTACCTTCAGCTCTGTCACTTGGTTTTGTTTACTCTCTTCCCTATGGGACACAAACACCAGATCCCTTTCCAGAGACAGACAGATAGTCAGTTACAGACAGATACAGAGATAGAGAGAAATGATGGCTTGGAAATTTCTAAGAAAAGGCTTTGATCTGGAAAAAAAAAATAGAAGCTGTTCATTTATTGATCCATCCCTTCTCTCAACTTTCTAAAAGATAATATTTTTATCACTTAAAAATTTAAACATTTAAAAGTTTTTCATTACTTATCATCTATAAGATAAGCTTCAATTTACAATCCTTCAAAATCTAGCCCTAAACCATACATTCAAACATATTTCAGTGATCTCACTTGAAGAGCTGCTCAAGCCCAACTGCTTCACTTGGAGCTTATCATCCTTTGCTCTTGGTGCACAGATCCCTTCTTCGGTTCCCTCATCAGCACAATTCCTCCTGCCTGCGATACCCTTGCACCTCCTGTCTCCTCTTCTTTCAGGGACATGCTCATGCCCATCTGCCTTAATAAAGACTGCTCATACCACTCTGCCACACAAGACCCTTTCTCTCCCTCAGGAGAATATTGCCACATGCTACACTGGGCAGGCATAGACATGCTGCCCTTTCTATGCTAGTTGACATTTCACAAGTTTATGAAAATTTAACATTAAGATATTTTATTGAATATCCACTAAGGACAAGCAAGATATCATGCTCTCTCTACCCTGCTGAGATTCGAAAACATAATTCCACCCTTCAAAGAGTTCACAATCTGCTAAGGAGGATAAACTCATGTGCAACCAAACTCAGCAGCTAAAAGAATAAAATACATGCTCTGCGGATGTATGCAGAATGGGCAAATCATAAGGAATGGGTAAACTGTAAGGAATTCTGATACATACCCCTCCTCTAAGGCCCAAAACTCCTACTAATAAAGTAGGTAAGGTGCTGGACACAAACTTGCAGTGTATCCAGAGGACACTGTAAAATCACCCGAGATCTATCCTATGATTTCAGACACTTGTTTTTCTTTAGAAACTGTCCACTTGGGAGGCATACGTATGTCTTCCCACGGAGATGTGGTACAGGATGGTTCCATCCATATGAAGGGAGAAGGGAAGATGGAAGATGACATCTAGAAATGGGTGGCCAGAGGAGCTCTGCAAAATACCACCCAAGGAGGAAGAAGGCAGAGTCTGAGGCAGGTAGTTCCATGTATTTCATAAATCAGACTGGGTTTGAGCAATCTGGTGTCAACCCAGTGTAACAGCTTCTATGGGGTAGGAGCAGATAAGACAGGTATCCAAGGTCTATGGTCCCCAGCAAGGCAGGGGTGAGGTAGATGTCAAAGATCACAGTGGCAAAAGCCAATGTCAGGGGTCAGACAAGGCTTGAAGTTCAAGCATCAGGGTCTCAAATACAGTAGCTGGTGAAAGTCAGTACAAGAGCAAAGGGAGAAGCCTGCTCGCCTGCAGGCAGAGTCTTTTCTCAACATCCAGGGCTTCCCACTTGGCCTAGCTCCTTAGAGTGCATTGACGTGTTTCTGCAGCCAGCAGAGAGTCTCAGTCCTTGTCCTTGACAGGACCTGAGTAAAATGATTCCCGCCAAAGTCTTGACAATATTGTTCTCTTCCTTTCGTTAACACCAAAGAATCCCCAAGTTTAAAGGAAAAAAACATGCAGTGGTCAGAGTCAGGTAATTTGCAGCCATAGTTTAGTCAATTGGCTGCACGTCTTCTTGAGAGTCTTCAAAATCAGTTTCTATCTAAAACTGACACAATATGGTAAACCTGGAGAAGTTGGTTCTTGGTGGCCCTCATGATCACTTTCCCATAAGATTCAAGGACTCTGCCCCACTACTACACATAGAGATATCCCTTCTATGTCATGCTTCTAAGGAGCCAGAGTTAGAGCTGGCTGACTCTCCCAGGAGGAGAAGCAATACAGCATCATGGTATGACATTATTTGCTGTGTTACTTTGGACAAGTTATTTCATTTCTCTGTGTGTTTTTCCCATTGACAAAATAGTAATGACAATAGTAGTACCCACTTCATAAGCTTGTTTTAAAGATTAGATTAAATATGTGTTAAATTCTTATGTCGTAAGTGCTGAATAAATTGTAGGTATCACTACTTTTTTTTTTTAAGTGGGCAACACTTTCTCCAAAGAAATTAGTTTTCCAGAGTTGATTGAATTCCATGGACTGAAACACTGAGTGATTGAAAAGAAGCACAAACCTCGAAGCTCTACATTCCTATCATGTAGAAATCTACCCTAAGTAGGACAGGCCTGGCACCAAGTTTAACTCTATCAGTTCTGTACCCAGCCTGCCTTCTCCATCATTGTTTTCTTTGTGGTCATGTGATATCTGTATTCTTTCCCTCTATGTAAATATCATTGCTGTTTTCTGTATTTACTACTCAAAGTGATGCATTATACCACAAGCTATACATTTGTCTTCCTTCAGAAGGAGTAATAGTTTGAGTTTGGATTTTTTTGTTTGTTTGTTTTTTGTTTTTTTGTAATTCAATTTTTTTTATATATATATACAAAGCAATTCAGTTTCTATTCCTAAGGGAAGGGGAAATAATAAACAAGCAAATAGTACTACTTCAGTATAGAGAGGGAAAAAAAAACACAGAGACACAGTTTGACGCTGAAACCCTGAGGGTGAGAGAAAGTGCAATTTCACAGGGATAAATTATCCTCTCAAACATGTGAGGTCTTTCACACCATTTGAATCCCACACAACTGTTATTGGCAGGGGCTGGTTAGGGCATGAAGACAGTTAACAGGTCTGAACAGGGTGCTGTAAACCAGCCAAGAGTCCTCTTTTCCAGATGCTTACAGAAGCCAGAAAAAAAAAAAGGCTGCCTGATATTTGTACCGGGAGTTGGAGGGCACCCAAGAGTGATGGGGACAACTGCACACAGGAGACCGGGAGGAAATCATCACTCTCTTGGCTGATGGATGAGGTGAATCTTAACTTTTCTCCAGCAGCAGTCAGTGGAATGGAATTTCAGTCCAAGCCAACCAAATATCACTTTGGTTGTATAGACCACTGGGAAGGCAGAAAAGCATAGTGGCTTCAGGTGACTGCTGCCACTTCACAGCTGTGTGTCATTGGGCCCATTTCCTCATGCATAAAACAGAAATATCAGTGATACCTGCCTCACACCAAGGCAGTGGTGTGAGGATGAAGTGCAGTGATCTCTACCAAACCCTTAGCATAGGCCCTGGAATATGTTAAGCACTTAATATATAGCAGCTGTTTTATAGAAGAAAACTTGGTTCACATTCACTACCAGCCACCAATACAACAATCCTGAAGACTTTATGACATTCCTATGAATCCGGTTGCTGTTGACTGCATTCCCCACAAGCTACACCCATACTTATTTCATGTCAGGTCTCTTTCCTTTGGGCTCCAGGTGAGGCTGCTTTAAGGCCACACCTTTAAGATTCTAAGAAGCCCTCTTTTCAAATCTAAAAGTTCTGCAAGGCACTGTCTTAAATCTTTGTGAACCCTTTTTTTCCCAGTCTTAATGAGATATAATTGACATATAACATTGTATAAGTTTAAGGTGTACAACGTAATGATTTGTATATGTATATATTGTGAACTGACCACCACAATAAGTTTCGTTAACATCCATCACCTCACAGTTACAATTTTTTCCTTGTGATGAGAACTTAAGATGCACCCTCTTAGCAACTTTAGAATATACAATACAGTATTGTTCACTATGGTCACTATGCTGTACATTACATCCTCAGAGCATATTCATCTTCTAAAATTTGTACTATTTGGACTCTCACTCATTTTCTCCATCTCTCACCCCCACCTCTTACCTCTGGCAACCACCAATTTATTTTCTGTTTGTATGAGTTTGATTTTTTAGATTCACATGTAAGTGAGATCATACAGTATTTGTCTTTCTCTGTCTGATTTATTTCACTTAGCATAATGCCCTCAGGGTCCATTCATGTTGTTGCAGATGGTGGGATTCCCTTCTTTTTATGGCTGAATAACATTCCATTTTGTACATGTACCACATTTTCTTTATCCATTCATCCATCAGTGGACACTTAGATTGTTGCCATGTCTCTGTTTTGTAAATAATGCTGCAATGAACATGGGGCAGGGTACAGATATTTCTTTGGCATAGTGATTTTTATTTCCTTTGGATATAAACTCAGAAGTGGAACTGCTGGATCATATGGTAGCTCTATATTTAATTTTTTGAGGAACCTCTATACTGTTTTCCAGAGTGCCTACACCAGTTTATACTCCCACCAATAGTAAACTCTTAGCGTCTTCTTACTGTCATTCCTTTGATTTGATCTTATACTGAGGCTGTTTCTTTGAGAATCTCTTGCTATGATGTACCATGGAAGAAAATAGTTTTATTTTCCAATGTAGCACTTTCTGGGCTTTCTATATTTCCTCCAAATTCTTCATAAAAGTGAAACATTCCTTCTCTGGTTCCTCCCTTTCTTCCTATATCTTATTATGTGTAGGCAAAATTAAGCAATGCAACTTCGATATTGTGGTTGGAAATGTCCTTAGCCAGGATCTCAGTTCCTGAGGTACCTTTTCCATCTCACAAGATACCTCAGGCTTCAGCTTTGCTAGTTGTCCCACTAGTCTACGATGGGCTTCCCTTCCTCCAGCCTCCAACAGCCCTTCCAGCCTCACTGACAATTTCTTTCACCCCCCGCCCCCCCGCTTTCACACACCAACTGGTCCCAAAGCCAATGCCACATATTTCAGATTTTGTTATAATAGCACTCCATTTACATTTCAGTTATCTGTTGTCCCAAACTTAAAATTTCAAAAATTTATTCTTTTTGGGATTCCACAGAATCATGGTGAGCTTGGCTGTGCTGTTCATCTCTGGTTTCTCCTGGACTCACTCACTCTCGCAGCTGCATTTAGCTGGATGGTTAGCTGGCTGGAGAGTCAAAGGTGGCCTCAATCATACATCCTGCAGATATTGCTGGCTTTTGGCAGGGCTGCCTGTTCTCCTCCCGGTTTCTCCTAATAAGTGTAGACTGGGCTTTCTCAAAGCATGGTGATCTCAGCATTCTAAATAAGCAAAGTTAGAAGTTTCTAGGCCTATTAAGAGCTAGTCTTGGATGTCATCAGTGTCATTTCTATCCTATTTTTGTAGTCAAAGTAAGTCATGAGACCAGCCCAGATTCAGCTCAGGGGAGAGAAGATAGGCTCCACCTCTTAATGCAGAGGCGAACATGAGATGGAATTAATTGTACATAATCTGCCATAAATCTCACCACTACTTTAGGCGTACATTGATTCTTATGTGAAATGGGAACAATTGGCAGAATTTGGCTTTTCATGAACCTCAAGATGATGATGAAATTAAGTGATCATAAATAGGGCCCATAATTAGTTCATTTTGTTCTCTGTAGAGGTGGAATTCTATCTCCCACATCCAGGTACCTCCCTTTTCTTCATCCTTAAAAACTCCTATAATGGGTCTTACCTGATGATTTTTCTCAGGTCTTCTAAGCCCCGGCTATCACCCACAGGGATCACACTGAGGTCCTGCTCCACAGAGGACAAAGTCCTGCTCTGGTAGATCCTACTGTTCAGTGTTTAACCACATAAAAGCCTGTCTTTCAATGGCCCCAAGTCTAACCTACACACCCTAGCTGGAAGCACTCTAGTCCTTACTATGTAAACGTTTAAGTGTGTATATATGCATATGTACATGTGTGTGTGTATGTGTGTGTTCATCTATATCTCTAAATTGTATTTTTTGAGCTGAAGAACTTTAAGAATTATCTATTCAATGCTCTCCTTTTAGAGAAAGAAGGAGTAAGCCCTGAAGCCTTAAGAAATTCGCTTAAAATGACAGAGCAGGGATTTGAACCCTACAAGACACCTGACATTTGACCCCACAGGGTGTCCCAGAGAGGACTCTTAAAAGAGTGAAAAGACTTATTTTTATAAGATAAGCATGTTCAGTGCAAGCTCTCCAGATGCCTGAATACTCATCTGAAAGAAAGATCTGCACTTGAAGCCCTTTTTCCTCCTCTACACCTTCACACCTGCTGCCTGAACACTTATGTCCCTCCTCAGTTTATAAACCTTTGTATCCCCCACAGTACTTAGAAATGGAAGCTGCTCAATAAATGTTCATGAATGAATGAACGGGTGAGTGGGACACGAATAATGGGACTTTGCAGGGAGGTCTGGGGAGAATAAAGATTTTCCTAACAATTTATGTTGCTTTTGACATGCCATGCTTTTTCCTTGCCCAGGAGGCCAATAGCACAAATACATGCCTTGCCATGAAAAATTCACAACCGTACATTAGTCAGATACCCTGGTGACATGACTTGCAAACCAGAAAGCCAAGGTCACAGCAAAAGCTGCCATAAATCAAATTGCCTTAAACACAGCATCCTGTTGGGAAATCTACCCCTTTACTATGTTTCCCTCAGGACAAAGGCTACATAGGACACCTACTTAAAGAGAGAGAACGCCTGACCCTCAGATATATGTGATGCCACCTGCGACCGTGGCCATTGACTCTGAAGCAGCCATCCCTTCTCCCTGACAGTAGTTCAAAGGCAAAGTTTATCTTCTACATGGTGCACTTGGCAATTGCAGAAGACATGAAAGGCTTTAAAATAGCATTTCCCAAACTGTTCCACATGCCATTCTTCGATGCTGGGCAAATAAAATTATTCCATGGTCAGATAATTTGGGGATGCCATGTATACCATGTCCTATTCTTAAGAGTTTCACAAAGTGCCCATGAAAAATCCTGCAGGAAAGAAACCTGCTTAACCTTGCTTACCCAACCCCAATCATTTGACAACAAACCCTTATGTAACTGCAGCAGCAGCTCTGTGACTTTCAGCTCTACAGTGATAGCTATTTATAACTCTAGAGGCCATGTGAGTCCTTGTTCCAATCCCCTACAACCACTTCTATGGGTCTTTCAGGAACAGAAGAATCATAGGAGAGGACTGACCACGTAGGAGACAAGGGATTCAGCTTCCCCTGGCGATAGAGGTGAAGAGAAATATGCCCCTAGCCTTCTTTTTCACGAATGTCCTCTGGTGCCTATTCAACATCTCAGTGTTTAAGGGCTGTCAGATAAAAACAAACTTGGACTTAGTAAGGACAACTTTTGTTCAAAAGGACTATTGAAGAGTCAGGGTGGGACTATTGCAGTAGGGGGGACATTCTGACCCTCAAATCTGCAAGGAGCTCAGAGTTAGGCAGAAAGGGGTTCTCTGTTATGGAGAGGGGTAAGAGAGGCTAGAAAGAACCAGACATGGGGGAGTAGGATGAAAAGGTGGCATGAATGCAGAGTAAATCAGAAAATGTTTTACCTGGAGGCCAGCCTACTCTCAGGAGGGGCTATCTGCTGGCTCTGACTGAGGGTGGGCCAGAGGTCAGAGCCTTGGAGGAAGTAGAGAAGCTTAACCAAATTTGGGTAACTCATTTTGTTGCAGTTGATCAATGTGGATAATACAGTTTGGCTAACCATTTATGGGGCAAAAAATGGAAACTTAGAGGGTCTACATCTGGCTTTGTCATTGGCAAGCATGGAGGGCATCGGTGGGTGTTATCTAAGGTATATATAGATGGTTCTTTTCAGGTGGACATTCTTTTCAGGAGAATTCTTTTAACCCTTGCTGTTTTCCCGGAGTGCAGGGCTCAGGTACAAGTTGATGTTGTCAGGGCCTATTCAAAGCTATATTAATCCAGCACCAATAGTATCTGAGTAACCCCACTCTTCACTGGGGTCTTGGCATGGTAAGGGGTGGTTCTTTTAAACCTTCAGGACTTGTAGTGGAAAAGAGAGTGATATGGATAGTTACAGAGAGAGTTTGGGCTCTAATGCCATATGGCTTGGATGCAGGCAAAAGTATATGATGGAGACATCTGGTCGCATAAATAATTTTTTTCTTCACCCTCAGTACAGAACCCCCATACTCCAGGTTTGCTGGCAGCTAGGTGCAGCTATGTGACTTTGTTCTGATAAGCAGAAATATGTGGAAATTACATAGAAGGATTTCCTGGAGTATTCTATAAATAGGGACATAGAGCTGGGGCAACATTTTTGTCCATCTGCTTTTATTCCTATCTCAGCCTAGGCTGTGAATTGGGTGCTGGAACTCTAATTGCCACCTTGGATCATGAGATGACCTTGAAGATGAAATTTAAGCATTAAAGAGAGTAAAAAAAGAAATAGGAGGAAACTGGCTTCCTGAGGATGAGTTAAGCTGCCAGCAAGCCCTAGACTATTTCTATTTCTTTAACAACAACAACAACAACAACAACAACAACAAATTGAAATTTTTTGTTGTTAAACCATTGTAACTTCTGGTCTTTATAGGATCAGCCCAATAAAATTTCTGATAAACAGAGATGAGGAAACAGGAAAGTTATAGATTAGTAATATTAAGAATACTTTCCACTATTATCATCTGAAAATCTGTACCCTCAGGCTAAGCTCACTAATTATAAAATTTTCTAAAAGTCAGCTTCTACCAGGAATACCTGCTGCACACTTGTGTAGTGGTCACCAAGGCACAAGCAGAGCTAGGGGCTGTAATGCCTTTCAACCTCCCTTTCCTGAAAGGCCAGGATATGGTGTGACAGCTGCAGGTGTGAGTAAAATGGTTTCATGGGCTTTGTCTTACTAACACCACTAAGTGTCAAGTTCTCAGGGATATCCTGCTTACAGCCATGTTTCTATGGAAAACAAAGAGAAGTTCAGGTAGAGAAAAGATATTGAATTGGAATTCCCTAGCTCAGGCAGAAGATGATGGAATTCCTCAATAGCCAGCCTCAAAATTGGCTTCGGAATAATACAAGTAGATATCTTCACCCAGACCTCTGCTTAAATACCCCTGCACACCCAGGTTGTACCCTGATTGACTGTGACCCATGTCCCATCACCAGGTTAGCATGATAACATCTGACAGAGAACAGAGCTATGAGAAACTGTATCTTACAGGCATGGTCATCATGAAGAGTAGTTTATGAAGATTGAAAGCTCTCAGCTCCCCTCAGAATGGATTATTTAGGCACTCTTTCTCAATGACACACAAAAAAAATCACTGTGGTGATAATCAGGTAATCACTGCAGTTTTTGTTGATGTTGGTATTAACCCACTGCATGACCTTGAACAACCCAACTATTCTTGAACTCACGTTTCTTCACATGTATATTTGTGCCCTATTGCTGCTACAACAAATTACCACAATCTTACTGGCTTAAAAATGCAAATTTATTAACTTACGATTCTTGAGTTCAGAAGTCTAAATAGATTGGCAGGGCTGTGTTTCTTTTGGAGGCTCTAAAAAAATTTCATTACCTTCCTTTTTCCAGCTTCTAGAGACTACTTGCATTCCTTGGCCCATGCCCTCTTCTTCCATCTTCAGAGCCAGCAGCATAGCATCTTCCAATCTCTCTCTGATTCTGACCCTCCTGCCTCCTTCTTATAGGACTTTCATGATTACATTGCACTCTCTCAAATAATCCAGTATAATCTCCTCATCTCAAAATTCTTAATTTAATCATAATGACAAAGTTTCTTTTGCCATATAAAGGAACATACTCATAGGTTCCAGAGATTAGGATGTGAACATCCTCGGATGGGAGTCATTATTTGGCCTAACATGATGTGAAAATTTGAAGGTTAGGAGAGACGCTCTAAAGCCCCTTTCATCCATTTGCATCTTATTCACCATCATCATTTCTCCTGTCTGTGGGTCAGATCCACCTGACCTTCACAAACTGTTGTAGTACCAAATACTGGCCCTTTTAACCAAATGAATTTGAGATGCCTTGATGACTTTTATTCATCTATTCAATCTTCAGCAAATACTTATGGAGCACCCACTGTGCACCAGGCACTCTGCTATGCCCTATGGGTGTGCAAAGTTAAATAAGGCATGGCCACAGCCCTCAAGTAGATTTTAGTAGAGCAATTGCAAGGAATTAGGAGTGCTGCCTTCTGAATATCTGTCCATTACTTTATAGATTTGGGTTTATCAGGCAAGCATGAATGGAAGTTATATTTCTTTCTAGTGCTATACTTGTACTTTGGATAAGATGGATGGTGTTCTCAATAGGGTGGCATTTTAGACAAAATGATTCTTTGTTTTTTTGAACTGTACCATTAAAATTGTAAGACATTTAGCATCTAGCCTCACCAAATGTCACTAATGCTCTCCAGTCACTGTGACTCACATACGTAAACACACAAACACTCACATTTCTAAATGCTCATTGTGGGATGGGACAATTATTAATTGAGATATACTGAGTGAAAAGTTTTGAGCAAAACAGATAGGCCTTCCTTAGGCATCCCATCTAATTCTTAGGTTGTAGCAAAATTCGAGTAATCTATGCCTTTTTTAGTATTTTAAGATGCTCAATGAGCACATTAAAATTATTTCTTTTATGATTAAATATTAACAGTTTAGCCTATGATGGCAATAATAGCCATCTTATCACTATTTTGTGGTCTTAGAATAAGACTTGATCATGTCTTTTTAAATTCTATTCACAGCTGGAGACTGAAGGCCACAAGGATCTCTGAGAGCCAAGGTACACCACAAAAGTTTTATTGGGGACAGTGAACCAAGGAGAGAATGCACTGCTATGTTTTGCTTGGTGATGAGTATGAATTAAATATTTGACAGTACAAGCTCTACTTTTCAACAGCATTGGTTCAGTCACCACTCCATTTCTTTTTTGCCCATTTGTAAGGATTACTTACAAAGATTATGGTGTTTGTTTGTTTTAGCATCACTCCTTAAAATGGTTTCTAATGCTGAAATCTAATACTGGGAACTAGAATTGATTCCTTCATAAGGTTTGATGTAGCTATGAGCAATGTTATTGTGTCATCTACTAGGTTTACTGGTTTCCTTTACCCAATCTGTTATTGGCTTCCATCCTCTTTTTTTTTCTTCAAAAGCTTCACCCTATCTCAATTATACATCTTTCAATTTCATACCTAAGAAATATCCTTATGCTACTGTGTATTTGGAAAGAGTTATGAGCACCTGGCTGGCCCCTCTGACTATTCATCTCTTATTCTCCTGGTCATCACTTAATCATTTAGCCTCCTCTCTTCCTCTGATGCTTGCATATGGCAAGCCCAAAGGGTGTAGCTTTCACTCCCTCCTCCCCTTTTCTGGTTCTTATTGTCAATGCCCTGGACCCCACCATGCTCCATGACCATCCAGAGATGACACAGTAGTTCAAGTTGGGGCTGACGGTTCTGCCCTGGATTAGCTGGGGTGTGCCTCCTGCTGACTTCCGCTGCCACTGCTCAAGTCCCTCATCTTCTGAGTCTGCACCCTCTCGCTTGATTCTGATATGCCATATCCATGTCTGGCCTTCCCTGCTGTTTCCAGGTGCCCACTGAGACTGTTTATTGGCAAACAACCAACCTGTCTGTTTGGTCCTTGTACTACTTTTTAAAAAATACATGTGAATATATGTCTGCATTTCTGTTGAGTCTATACCTAGGCATGGAATGTCTGGATAATAAGATGACATATTCAATATCATATTAGTAGATACTGCCAAACAGATTTCCAAAGTGGATGAATCAATTTATATTCCCACCAGCAATGTATATGATTTTTCAGTTGCTTTAAATCTTGCCAAAACTTGGTCTTTACATTTTAGCTATTCTGGAAAATGTATAGTGAAATTACATAATAGTTTTTAATTTGTGTTTCTCTGGTTACTAATAATGGTTAACACCTATTCATTTGTTATTGGCCACTTGAATTTCTCATTTTATAAAGTTCCAGGTCAAGTCCCTTATCTATTGTTCTTTTGAATGGTCTTTTTTTAAATTACTTTGTAGGAGTTTGTGTGACCTTGTGTTACTACTTTGATCTTGATATCAAAATTTGGGTAAGAGATTCTCTGTCCACATGGCTACCTACCCCCTAGCCTCTCAGCCAGGTCTGCTGGCAGGGGAGGATGTGGAGTAAGCCAGTCCCTTGGGAACTGTTATCCATGTGCTCTAGAAACAGTATTCTAAGCCCGCTCTCTGCTTCTGTGAGACCTTCAAAAAAGCAGCCCATGGTGAGCACAGGCCCTTGGTTCCACCTCTGGCCTTTCATAAGACCCATGTGACTGACTTAACTCTCTGGACACCATGTATTTCATCTGCAAAATGAAGATGAACTAGGCTCACCTCATATTGAGAGAAAATGAGTTATTTAGTGTAAGACATTGAGAGCAGTGCCTGACACTACACACTAGTTGCCCTCAATACACACTAGTTGTTACTACTCAGACACATTTCACTGGCCTCATTTGCACAGTTGTAACTTATGTACTTTCCTTGATTAAAAGAATTATAAGAAAATCAAAAGGCATCAAGTTCTAGGTATGTTTCTGTTGTCATCTCTTTAGGTAAGTCATTTAGGAGTCTGTAGGCTTTAATTTTCTTACCTGTGTAACAAAGGGGTTAACCTAGATCATCATCACAAAAACCTTTCAGTTTAAACTTTCCAGCATTGCTCTATTTAATTGTAGCCAGGGATGGAAGAGAAAAGGTCAGAACATACATACAAATGCTCCACCTGGCTCCCTTCACAATGGATCCTGTACCTTCTGTGTTCTCCCAGGTGCACAGGAAAAAGATAGGTCATGAAGAAAGGAAAGTACCAGAAGAATGTGGCTCCTCTCTCTCTCTCTCTCTCTCTCTCTCTCTCTCTCTCTCTCTCTCTCTCTCTCACACACACACACACACACACACACACACACACACACACACCACACACTTCCATGTAAGCTCTGTACAACTTGCCTCCTTCATTGGTAAGCTCCATAAATGTAATAACTTTGTCTGGTTTGTCTACCCTGCTAGCCAGGGGGCCTGGCGCAGGGTCTAGCATAGCACAGATGTAGGAGAGGTAGGAAGAGAGAGCACACCTCGCCTTCATAGCAGTTTGCAAAGCCCCATCACCCCACAGGTTTAACAGCTTCAGGAGAGTACCTGGGCCTCCTCATTGTAACTCCCTTTGCAGGTCCTGCAGTGTGCCTTCTCTAGGAGTATTCGAATGAGCCTCTGTGAAGCTTAGTAGAGCAGAAAGAACACTGGACAGGGATCCAGAAGACAATTTCTAATTCTTTGTGCCACAATTTGCTCTCTGTGTGTCCTTAAACTTCTGGTTCTCGCCCAACCCCTCTGCCAGATGAGAGTGATATTGCACCCCCCCACTCCAAAAAATGTTAGGGATTGAGACTAGGAAGGCATTAACATTAAAGTAGTAAGAGTGTTTATTTCTTAATGATAGAATTCCAGGTGATGTTTATTTTCTCCATCATACTTTTACTGTATTCTCAAAATGTCTAACAATAAAAACATATTTTTATAATAAGAAGAAACAATGATGTTATTAAAATGTAAGATAATTCTAGGCCCTTTTTTGGTGTATTTAGAATAATAATAATAACTATCATTTTTAAACACTTTCTCCCTTTATCTCTAAACCTAATCACATATTCACAACTCAAAGAGAGTAATCTTCTGCTGATAGTTTAAATTGAGCTGTGAAGTGTTAGAAATGTTACCAAAACCAGTGTGGCATTACCTAAATTGTTTAGCCTTTCAAGAGCTTATTCTCCTACATTACAAAGTGAAGGAATTAGATTAACATCCTCTAGTCCTGAAACTCTATGCTTCCTGACGCAATCAGCCTGACATGACATACTTGGAAGGCGCCCCCAGGGAACTGAGATGTATATTGTTAGAACAAGGGTGGCAGTGCCACAGAGCCCAGTTTGCTGGAGAAACCTCTGTGTCTTACAAAGCATCAAATCTACTAGAACGTGAATGCAGTAGAAGTCTTTGAAACAAGCTAGTTTTATGAGGGCAACTGGGGATCAGTATCAGGCCTTTAGGTCCTCATCAGGCTGCCTTGGCTGTGGCAAGAACAGAATCTCCAAATGAAATCTATAGTTGGCACTTTGCAACCAATTTTCTGGAGTTGGCAGTTTGAATAATCCCGGAATAGTACAATAACGAAACATGCACCTAACACTGTCTTGGCCACCATGCCCTCCATTCCTTGCCAAACATGGAAGAAAATCTTTATGAGGAGGGAGAAAGCATCCTTTCTTTCTCTGTCCCTCACTTTGTCTCTGTTTGTCCCTCCAGTTGGCAATCACAAAGTGGAAGTTGGCTTTCAGTCAGTCTGATAATGAACAGCCGGTTCTTGTTGGCAAGCAGCAAGGTCTTCATGGTGACTTCTAAAATTGCAAGAAACAGCAAACAGTCTCTGCTGCTGTTCCCCTTCCATTGAAACCCTCCGGTCATCCAGGTTCCAGAAGGGAGGTAACACCAGCCAGCAGCATCCTTTCTTAGCAAAATAAGGATGAAACATTCTTCAAAAGAAAAATTCACCTTAGATAATATCTTGGCTTTCCCTTTCTTGTTTCTGAATATTAAGGGAGATTGTGTGATTCATATATCATCGATGCAAACTGCAGTTCGCATTAAGAATTGAGGAATATAGCTGATGCCCAAGAAGGGGTGGGGAAATTTTCTGTAATCCAAGGTCTTTTGAGGGCTTGAAAGAGTTAAGTAGCTGCTTTCTACGGGAGGCCTCTTGTCAAGAGAAGTCTGGGTGGCTCCTTGCTAGCAGTCTAGGAAAGTCACCCTTAACCAACTGGTCATTAATATGGGTCCATAACCAAGTTGGATGAGACTGAGCACCTAAGAGAAGATTTCATACATCCTCATCGATGGGTGAGGGGGCCCTGCCTCTTTCCCCAGGCCCAGAGTGTGGTAGCTCATAGGGGACTTCTCCTCCTCTGGCCTTCTGCACAACTCAGCATCAGAGCAGGCCAACTTCTGTCTCATTGCATCAAATACCTCAGACACTGATCCAGCTCTCACCATGCACCGGACATTGGGCAGGACCCAGAATAATCAGCAAAAAAAAATTGTTTATGCCTTGAGCATAAAGCGAATCACAAAGAGGCACAGATGGCAATATTCTCTCTGCTATCATATGGACATACCCAGAGTTGGGAACAAGAAGCACAACTACAGAGTCAAAAATAGAAACAAGTAAATGCCATTCGATGTAATGGGGGCTTATATAGAGGCTGAATACAAGGGATCTGAAGACCCAAGAGAAAAAGTAATCATTTCAACCTGGAAAAATCATTCCCAGCAATGTGATTATAGCAAGACAGTAGTAGTAGAGATGGCTGTTAGTAGACAGGCATGATCATATTTATGTGTTTATGTTAGAATAACTTGTTGGTGGCTTGCTGATGGAGCAAGAAGGATAAGGAATAGTTAAGACTAAATGCCAAGTTAACAGTTTTCATAACTGAATGATAGTGGTCCACTTACCAACAAGGGAAGCACTAGGTTTAGAGGGCTTTATCATATTTATGCTACTAGCACTGCACAGAGCCCCTGACAAGTGCCAGTGGATCTCAGTACTCAGGTATGTTTGTGGCCCATATGGAAGTGTTTGAGGTCCAGGAGTGGTGGAGATACTGCTGCACTATAAGAAGTGCCACAAAAGTTCAAGTGCCTAGCTCTGTGTTCTTGCTGAGCATGAATGCTACCTCTCAAAGCTTATATATTTACATCAATTGTCTTCCAGGCTCCACTGGAAGTCTAGGAGGGAATTAATACTTTACTAACTCCTTAGAAAGGCACGTCATTGACAGGAACAATAGGAAAGCAAGGAGGAGCAAGCAGGCCACATCCCTCATCCTGCAGGTTTCCAGTCTTTCTGCAGTGCTCTCTACTGACAGAGCCTAACATGAAGCCAGCTGGCAAAGAAGTGTGAGACACAACTGAGTGACCCAGCATGGCAAAATAGACCATAGGGTGGGTTTGGGGCTGAACAAGAGCTTAAACATGGTCATACTATTAAGGACCTCCACTTGCGCCACTGATACCTTGATGCCTAACCTGCAGAGTCTCAGATATATACAGCTATAAGGTGCAGACAGCTGAATATTAATGGAGAATGGTGCTCAGTGGGTAATGAAGCTAAAAGCAATTAACCAAGACACAACTTGAAGCTCCTGGGGCTGATACCATCAAAAATTCAACCTCCTTTCAGGGCCTTCTTACTACACACCTTCATCTAGACCTCCCCAAAGGTGTCGGGTGCTGAGTGATAGTTACCCAAAAAAAGCCTTAAGCAAGAAGGAATTTCACAAGAAGAACTGGTTATCTCTCTTGAGAATGATCATGTATTCTTGTCATGAGATGTGACAGTAGCCCTCACTTCTCAGTGCTTGGGCCCCTCTATGGCCTATAGCTCCTGGTGACCCCTCATTGTCACCCTGGTTTCCCTTCTGGCAATGAACCTTAATATTATCTTTGATTCTGTACTCAGATGATGGACTGTGCTTGAAGGGATGAATATGTAGTCCTGATCCTATGAACTTCTTTGACTTTGAACTCTTCCCAGTGTCAATAGCACGTTGCATCCCAAGAGCTTCCAAGTAAAGAATAACTGGGCAGATGTAGAGCACTGACCACAGCCAAGCAGAGATGGGATTGGTGTGATTGGTAAGCTCAACATCAAGGCCATATGACTACTCTTTCTGAGAAACAATAGGGCCTATTTAAAAAAAAAAAATACTATACGCCAATGTCTGGAGTCCTCTGAAGGGAACAGGCAAATTCCACAAGGACAAACATGGATAAGTATTAAGTACACAGAGACCTGTAAAATGGGTATAATAATACCTACTGCACATTCTCTGAGGTAAGGTGAATTGAAAGCAGAAGCTGTCTATGAGCTGTCTATGAACTGAATACATAATATCAGTGAGAGGATTATTTATATCATGCCTGCACTTGATCTAAGGCCATTTCCAAGTATACAGAGAGGACAGGATGAGAAAAGCCTTAGAAGCAAATCTGCTTGGCCTCTATTTTTTTTTTATCAATGTGTTTAATCAGCAGCTCTGCACTTCCCCTGCAGAACAAACCTCATTCCAGCTCAGAAGACAGCAGGTGAACATAGTTGTATATGTGTTCCAGAAGCTCTCAGGCTGATTTCAATATACCCTTAGAACAAACCCCATTTTATCCAAATGAATAATAAAGTTTCCCTTCTGTAAGCAAAACCATGATATATAGGCAAACTCCACATTAATTGGATAAACCAGTGGTAAAACCCCAAAAGAACAATTAACTTTCATGTGAAATACTCCCAGCTGAAATCTTGGAAAACTTGCATGTAATTAGTACTCTCTTTCAGCTCTCCAAAGTATAAAATACAATACATTAGGGCTTGTAACACTAATACCACCAAGAACACAGCTAATGTGGGAAGTTTAATTTGCCACTAATATGCAGATGGCAGGCTAGTTGGTGCTTTCACCTGTTCTGGCTAATTGTTTTCAATGTGATTTAGAAACTCCATGCTCTATAATACAGTGCTCACAATGCATCATATTCCCAGTGCTGGACTGTGGTGAGTCATGAAATTCAGATTACAAATTCAGAAGTGATCTTAGAGGTCATTTGGTCCAGTTCCCAAGAAATGGCTCACGAACCTGTTGCATCATAATCAGCTCAAGACAATTTACAAATGATAGTTTCCTGGGATGCTCCCTCAGATTCTGATTCATTGGGCCTTGGGTAGACTTCAGGAATCTCAATTAAAAATAAATAAATGAACACCTTTCTGAATGCTACCAGAAGATTCTATGGTACAACCATGCTTGGGAACTACTGATATCCTGAACCTTCTACTCAAGCACAAATTCCCTTGATAACTTGAGTGACCAGTGGGCATCTAGTCTCTGCTTGAACATTACCAGAAATAAGCTCTGTGGCTTAGCTGCAGTCAATGGTGGATACCTGGACTACAGTGCTAAGAGGGCTTCTGGGGCTGTATCTAGATACAATGGAAGAGAGTGACAAGTTGATTGGTGCCCTCTGCCCTGGGCATAGGTGAGAGAGGCGTGCTAACATGTATTTACCATTCCTGGTGAGAGGTATCTACTTTGAATCCCATCTAATAACTTTTTCTTTATGAAGATTGAAAACAGGTCTAATTCATAAGTTAGATTTATATCAGAGTTCTACTAGGGAAATGACCAGAAGGTCAGAGTCTGAAAACTTGGGTTTCAGTTGTGGCTCCACCAAAATAGTACCAGTTTGAGAAATTTGCTTTCCCCTATGAGTATCAGTTGCCTATTTATCAAATAAGGACATAGTATTGGCATGAGAGCGTTTTGAGACTCAAATGCACTTATGAATGTGAAAGCTTTGAAAAAACTTACTTATAAATAAAATAAAGTACTTTTATTGTCAGTATACTATCAACCATCAGTAGTATTTTCCCAGGAGCACAGGTGCTTGATCAGGTAGCCGAATATGTACATGTAGTACTATGGAATTCAAAACACTGAGCCTTTCTTCCTATAATGATATCAAGACTTCTTTTATTATCAGAACAAAGGCTCATTCAAACCCAGAGAAACCGGAAAGTAAGTTTGCCTGCTCTTCAAATAGCTTTTGTAAACATTTGTAAACATCTACTTCTCTGCCTTTCCCTTCACCTTCTTTACAACTCTTCAATCTGATCATTGATCAGAATTTAACTGACCTGCCATTGGCTTCAATTCATTCAATAGAATTATGTAATTCAAAAGGTGACTTTACCTGATGGGCCTAACTGACCCATTATTTTGAATTAAATAGACTTAATTTGTTAAATGCTAGATTAGATAGACACTCAAAAGACTAAAAGATATCAGATTGTAAAACTGATCAATTTCTTAATTTGTTAATAATCTCCTTAAGAGTAAGGAATAGGTCTTCCCTACCTCTGTACCACACAGTACTTAGCGTTATTATATATTGGATGAATTCAAAATCTCTTTGTTGAGTGAATTAGGGACAGATGGAATGAATGAATAGTTCACACGTGAGTTCCAGATGAACCGGGGCTGCCTGTGCTACTATGACAACTAAAGAGTGTGTGTGTGTGTGTGTGTGTGTGTGTGTGTGTGTGTGTGAGTGTGATACAGAGCTTCTAAGACATTCTTGCTTTAGAATTAAAAAAAAAAAAAACTATGTTTACCCATCTCTAATAGGACCACCTGATATGTCAATTTTATTTATTTTTTTAATATTTAACAATTCAGCCAGTTGTTTAACCTTAATTTCTGCAAGATGCCTCTGGTTGTATCTTTATGGTATCTTTATTCATTGAAGGAAAGAGAGGATGGTGGTTAGCAGGAACAGCTACAGCCCCAGGTGACCCCGTGTGAATTCCATTTGTGCCGTAATGGCAATTAAAAATATTATCTCTGTGTTTCACTTCCCTCTTTTGTAAAATGGAAATGATTGTATCCACATCTCAAGTAAACAGGTGGGTTACTGTTATGAGGATTACTTGGAAAAGGCTAAGACCCAGCATTAAGCATATGCTCACTAAAAGTGTGTGTACTTAAAATTATATGCTTCCATATAATACTAACACAAGCCATCAAATCAAGAAAAGCACCAAATTGATTAGTAGGATTTATATCCTATCTAAAGGAAAATATTGTTCCATCAAGACTGCCACTGGTCAACATTGCAACCTGTCAATTCTGCTAAAGTATTTAATCCTATAGGAAAGGGAGGGTGGAAAGGAGTGGGTAGGATTTTAACAAACTGCCTTTTATTGAAAGCTACCATGTGCTGGTGTCTTAGTCAAATTATAATAGACTAGGTGGCTTATAAACAATAGAAATTTATTGCTGGATAAATCCTGGAGGCTGGTAGTACAAGATCAAGGCAGCAGCATGGTCATAGCTAGTGCCTTTTCACTGTGTATTCACATGGAGGAAGGGGCTAGAGATCTCTCTGGAACCTTTTTTTTTTTTTCAAGGGCATTAATCTCATTCATGAGGGCTACACCTTCATTACTTAAGCATCTCCCAGAGGCCATACCCTAATGCAATCCTCTTCACGGGGACACAAACATTTAGACCATAGCAGCTAAGCATTCTTCTTGTCACCAAAAGGATAAGAAAGTTTCTATTCATATGTACCTTCATCTTTAACCCTCACAGCAACCCTGAGAGGTAGAACTATTCACCTCAAGTTACTGGTAAACCAAGGAGCAAATAAATGAGTTTAGTAGATCTCCTAGCTAGAAAGTAACATGCTTAAAATTTCAACCTAGACTATGATTGCAAACCCTTCCATTTACTCATTCAATGGTTATTATGTTAAAGTCCTCATATGAGATGCAGAGGAATAAGAGAGCTATCCTCCCCGCTCTCATGAATCTTAAGTTCCATCCTGACTTTTAAGCTATATCAAAATCATCAGCTTTAGGATAAACATATCTTAGACACATTTTGACATGAGCACAAAGTAACCTGTTTTAAAATTTGTTGATTAATTTATCTGTGGTTTAAAACATAACTCAAACTTAGTCACGCTCATTGTATGTGCCGTAAGGACTTGTGCTTCTGTAACTGGTATCAAGGATTTCTGTTCTTGGAGCAATATCTTCTGATTTAAAAATAAATGACATTGATTTATCATTAGAGCCTTTTTATACAAAAATTTATCTCAACAGAACTTTTAAAGACATAAAATATACAGTTTATGTAGCCCTAGGTTTCTTAACAGAACCAAATCAAACCGAATAATAAAGTAAAACGAATAGTAAAATGATCAAATAGTGTAAGATCAAGTCAGAACTGATTTGGAAGCACCTTTATAATTACTAGGCTGGAAGCAGTCTCTGTAGATTTGGCAGAACTGAATCATGAAATGAATTAGACCATACCAAATTATTAATACTTTTCATATGCTGTAAAAAGTCTTCCTTCATGCCTCTCTGGGAACTGGAGCAAAGTATCTCAAGTAGCAGGCAGGGAAAATTGAGGAAAATTAATAAATAGGATATTGCTTATAGTTCTCTAATATCCACTCATCTAATCCTTTTAACATTTATGAGCATTTATTTTTTTCAAAGAACTTTCAAATACCGTATCTGGTTTAATCTCTATAAGACCTCACTCTGTTAGATTCTTGGTAGGGATCTTCAGGTGCAGGAAGTAGTTAAGAGCTTGAGAGTTAGACCTCAGGCTCTGCCACTCCCAGTGAGACACCTACAGGTAAGTTCCTTAACTGGTCCACACTTCCCTGGCTTCACCTGGACAGGGAGGATGACAGCACTGTGGTAGACTGGGTTATGCAGTAAAGACTGCAGTTGCTTAGCTGACAGCCTCCAGTTGCTAATGCTTTCAGGGTCTACCTCAGCTTAAGGAGCTGAGGTCATACTATTCTCAGGGCATCTGCTGGCCAATGGTTGAGTAAGACAGTGGGACCAAGGCCAAGCCATTTTCACCCCCCAGGGGACTCCTCAAATGGGCAGTCTGTACTCTAGAACTCCCCACTGGGCTGGCAGAGATATGTCAGCTCTGCATTGGGCTGACAGCTCCCCTGCCCATTCAGCTTCCTTCTACTTTGCCTTTCATAGATGTTACTCCTAGTAAACCTTTTGCATTCTTAACTCCCTCTCACCATCTGCTTCCAGAGAGCACAGGAGCCTATCCACTAATAGTACTTACCTGGGAGGCCCATGATTAGTGCTCAATAAATATTAATTGTACCATTACCCCTGCTTTGTGCTTGGAAGAGTAGAGGCAGTGCTGTTAAGTGATTAACCAACTAAACTTAAGTTTTCTCTCTCAGTCAGAGATTTTAAAAAATGCCATCTCAAAGGAGATTTCTTGATAGTCACATTATTTGACCTTGTGTGTTAGTCATAGCCAAGAACTCATATTTGGGTCACTCTCAAGGGGTAAAGTGTTTATCTCTCAAGATGGCATTCGGCTTGCATGAGAGCAGAGTGTGTAAGAAACCCTGGCTCCTCTGGTACTGGTTCTCCAGATTAGAGACAGAAGTCCCAGAAGCTGTTTGCAGACTCTTTGTCCATATGATAATAATCCATTTGTTTGACCTTTTTCATTGCATCTCAACTGATTAGCTTTATCTTTTTTTTTTTTTACAGTTGTGTCTCAATCAATTGCCTTTATTGCATGAGTTTATACATCACTTTTCGATGGCACTTTGTGCTTTTCAAAATGTACAAATGACTCTGAAATGAAATCCTTTATTCCTGCTTCCATGTGCCATTTTACTTCTGTATGCCTTTGGCCATTTTAAGATTTTAATTCCTTAATGCAGGACATAGGAATTATTTCATCCTCCTCCTTTCTCTGACATTTATTAAATATTTTTCAGATGCCAAGCCCTGTACCAAAATCTTTATACCTTACTTCATTTACTCTCCCCAAAACTCTTGAGACCGGTGTCACATGACTAAAATGAGACCAGAGAAGTTCAGAGTCTGGTCTGAGGTCACACAGCTGATAGAATTCTGTGTCATTTGAGACTCATAGCTCTAAGTAATGAACGATAACTGTAAGTGAACAGGAAAATGATTTAGTAAAAATATGTTGAAAGAATTGCAAAAAATAATTTGAAGGACAGTGCTGAGAGGCAGAAGCACCATCCTTGAGTCTATGAAGTCATGAAAATGCCTCAGACTTCATTCAAACCCCCCTCCCTTACTCTTGTATGTCCCAGGTCAAGTTCAGTGTGTGTACCTCTGAAGGACTGAACCTAGATCATAAGCCTGGGTCTGGGAAAGCAAATGTCCAGCACTGTCAACTCTTGAAGTGGAAGACACATTACCAAGTCTCAGAAGTTGGGAACTTTCTAGAACATAGGCAGGTATAGAAGGCAGAAAAAGTCCTCTACCCCAAAGATTTCCACAGAACCTATGAATATATTAGGTTACATGGCAAAAAGAAATTAAGGCGGTAGATGGAATTAAGGTTGCTAATAAACTGATCTTGAAATAGGATTATCCTGGATTATTCAAATGAACCCTATGTAACCACAAGAGTCCTTATAAGTGGAAGAGGAATACAGAAGAGTCAGTGTCAGAGAGAAGGAGTATGAAAAGGGCTCAATCAACCATTACTGGCCTAGAACATAGAGAAAGGGACCACAAACCAAGGAATGTAGGTGGCCTCTGGAAGCTAGAAAAGGCAATGAATTCTCCTCTAAGGCCTGCAGGTAGGAACACAGCCCTACTGATACTTCAACTTAACCTACTGGGGTTCAGCTTGTACTTCTGACCCCTAGAATGGTAAGATGATAAATTTGTGTTGTTCTAAGCCACTAAGTTTGAGGCAATGTGTTACCACAGTAATCGAAGACTAATATAGCAGGTCCAATGTTGGGTAGCCAAGACAAATTTCCACTGGAATGCAGAGCCAAGATTCAAAATCAGATCTCTCCATTTCAAAGACCCATCCTCATGAATGCTAAAATAATGACTTACACTTGAGATAATTCAAAATGAGGTCACTGAAGGCCAGAACAGATCTGTGTGGTGAAGCAGATAGCATGGAATGTGTGAAGTATTGGCAATAATCTGAGAGAGACACA
This sequence comes from Eidolon dupreanum, assembly GCA_028627145.1. Lineage (NCBI taxonomy): Eukaryota > Metazoa > Chordata > Mammalia > Chiroptera > Pteropodidae > Eidolon > Eidolon dupreanum. Next base: position 20,296,306 of record CM053501.1, on the reverse strand, counting down.
GAGAAAATTGAGAGGAAGTAAACCCAGGCCTTAGAAATGCTATCTGGTGGTGGAGAATGAGCTGAGATGGGAGTAAAGGGTTTGCCAGCTGGTGTTTTAGCTCTAAGTTACCATGTAAACCTGCATATGAGGAGTGAGGGTTTTAGAAAGACTGATAAAAAGTTGAGGCTAAATAAAGTTATGCAAAATTTTGTCTGTCTTAAGCATCTAAATGACTCGGGGGTTATAGTGAGAGCCAAGAATATAGCATTAACCATAGCAAAATCAAAAACACATTGAACGTTTGGATAGAGAATTAGGCTTGAAGTAAGTTCCTTTAGCATGTACATTAACTGCAGCAAAGCAAAACAAATTCATTTAAAACTGTGAAGAAGAGAGAGTGTAAAACATCTTTAGGACACAGAAGGATGATAAATGAAAACTGCGATATTACTAAATGAAGACATAAAATTAGATTGATATTCTCTATACTCAGTATGCTATTTTTCCGTTAAAATATTTCTCTGGTTATCTGATGTTTGCTACTTATCTTGATCTATTTTTCCCCATGAGAACTTAGAAACCTCCATTGCAAATCAACCATGGTTGGGGACCAGATGGGCAGAAATGTAAGTCCCACAGTTTGAGAGACACTACTAGAAGTGACTTTTATAGAACTCAGCTTCTATTCCCCACCCCAACCTTTTGAGGCTCACAGTTGTGGACCACTTTTTCTGCCTCTGAGTTTCCTTAAGTGTCCTTTGGCAAAGGAGAAACTGGCCATGAATTCTGTCTTTTGTCTGTTCTGAGCTGACCTTCCGAATGAATTTTGGCGCACTCCTAAATCCAGAGGCCCAATCCTTCGGGCATACACCTGGTTTCGTGATCCCTGTTTTGCCCTGTGTAATCTTCCCTGCACTCTGTGTGGCCCCTTGGAGTCCTAGCCTGGACATGGCCCTGTAGCCCACTGCCAGCCCCTGGCTTCCGTCTGCCCCTGACTTCACACACTGAAAATGGAGATAAGTGGTGTCTATACCTTAATCCAGACCTGAAGACTAGCTGCTAGCCTGTCACAGGGAAGGAACTTCCCATTCAACTCCCTCTTCCCAGGCACTGGATGCTCATACAGATTCTATGAGTATCTGACTTCTGTTTGTCTTTAGAATTTCTAATTTCTTCATCATTCTTTTCCGATTCAGTCTTGATTTCTTTCTATACTGCTTTCTCCCTTGGTAATATGTGTTCAATCCAAGCATCTGTTTACGGTCTCCTTTTGAATACTCAGGTAAATATTCATTGAATTTCTGTTGCATTGTTTTCCTCCTTTCTCAATAAATTATCCTGTCTCCTCTTAGAGGCCACCATGTCTCCTTTTACTGAACTCTGGGCTCTCCAGGCTCTGCTTATACATGAAAAATTCCTCTGAATTTATCTTCATCTCCAGTGCAACCTCACCTTGATTATTTTCTATAATCTGCACGTTCTTGCCGCTATGATGTTACTGAATTGTGAAGCCCATAGAAAAGTTTGCTAACTTTGTTCCTTCCTTGCTTGTGCTGTTCTGCCTCCCGAGTCAATAAGCTATAAGGAACTAGGTGGCTGCCCAAGCATAGATCCCTCAGGGACACCAGTCCCTGAGGGCCCCATACCACACATTGTTACCAGTCCAGAGCCCTGCCTCACAACCTCACCAGCCTATTTCTGCCCACATCAGGAAGAGTGACTTCAAATCTGAGAAGAATGGTGAATTGGTCCCTATTGGCCCCAGCCACCTTGTCTGGGCCTGTGCCACCCTAGAACTTCTCAGTTCCAAGATGAGTCCCACAAGCCTGAGGCTGATTGAGGCTCCTATTTATACACTGAGAATCATTCTGGTTGAAATTCTGAGAGATAATATGAATAGGACATAGTATAACATACTTGGAAGAGAAAACGTAAGCACCATACAAATATCAGGCATTACTCTAAGGACAAACTCCATTCACACTCCATGAGACCCCTCACACTCCAAAGACACCAAAAGGAGGGATTTAATTCTCTGGCAGTCCACATAGAATCTAAGGGTAAGGGAAATTTTTCTTGTCCCTACGTACAACTAGAGAGGATTTCCTTGTGACGTGGTCTGAGGGAAACCTTCACCTGGGCAAGCTGGGAGGATCCTCAGAGCCCCTCACTGGGAGGCCAATGGACCAGAAAGTTCCATGTCCCTTGTGTTTACAAAGGCTCCACCTTTTATAGCTGCACAGTCTGGGGCAAGTTATTCAATTTCCCTGAGCCTCCATGTATTTTTATATAAAATAGAGCCAATAACAGTTATGTAACAGGATTGCCTGACAAAGAAAATAAGAGGATACACTTATCTCCATGGTATCTTCCCTCTCCCTGGCTTCTGATCTGGCGATGACCTTCTGGCTTTGGTACTATAGTTGGTGTTGTGAGGCTTTCACCAGTATAGAGAATTCTCTAGGCATCATGGACTTGGGTGAGGCCACTCTTCATACAGGCATGGATCCATAACACTGTGGTAAAGCACTTGCTTCTAGAGCAGGACTGCCTGGGTTCAAATCTTGCTTCTGCCCTTTGATCGGTGAGTGGCCTTAGGCAGATGATGAGCATAATAATATAACTGATAATATTTCGTGAAGATTAAAAGAGATAATCCATGTGAAATATTTAGCAAATATTTTAATAAATATTTATTGAAATCAAGTCCTTGATTATTTTAACATAATTTTTCTGGGAGTATAGGGATGAGAAATATGAAGTTATTTTCAGCTATAAGAGAAGAAAAGAATATGTTAAAGTTTATAGCATTTCTGCAAGTTCAGAATTTTGTGTACGTTGATCATAAAAACTGTGAGATGAACAAGGCAATCATTACTGCTCCCAGTTTACTGAGGAAGATTTGCAATGTTGAGGTTCAATGGCTTTTTCAAAGTGATACAGTCAGTAAGTGAGAACACCACTCCTGACGCTTAGCCAAGTGATCTATAGGCCACTGACTCTCATAGTGAAAGTCAAGTCAACGAGAGCATATCCTCTAGGCTGAAGTTAAGACGACTTTCTTTTAGACCTTTAATAAAACCATTTGTTTGTTTTAGTGCTACATGTAGCTTCTCTTCTTCTCTGCCTGATGCTTGCCACTTAGCAAAAAAAAAAAAAAGGACATCAACTCAGTTATTCAACTGGTCTTTGAGATTCCAGGCATCAAGCAGAATCACTCTCTGAGGTCAATCCAAATGATTATTTGAGAGACTCAATTTCCAATTTCCTTTAGAGAAGGCGCATTGTCAGTTCAATCTACTGTGGAATTTATAGTATTAATGAATTGAAGTATACTTTAGGGATTTCTCCCAGATGCTTATTTTAATTTAAGCTCTAGGGATTTAACTTTCCCAAATACTCAATTTTGTTCATTATGAAAACTAATAACTGGCTTATTTCACTGCTAATTTGGGTACGAAGGTTAATTATCTATAGTGGAGTGGTCTCGAGCTAATCTAAAGTCTACCTGAACACAGCACTGTGGCTAATTGATTCTGCCATGCACTGAGAAATGAGCATTTCTTTGTGTGTTGGGGGGTGGGGGTGGGAGTAGAGGGAGAACTCTCCTGGCTTGGATTCTTTTTGCCTCTGTCTTTGTAAAAGGAGCAATGTCTCTCCACAATGGTGGGCAATCTTTCCCTTTTTAGGGCGCCATAATCCATTCAGTTATTCCTGTGAGAACATCCTATTCAGTTCCATCTCTGCATCTACCTTTCCACAACAATACATCAGTCACCACTCCTATTATTGTTTGTTCACCATAAGTTTAAGGAATGTGGATATATATTTTACATTATGCTAACATGATCCTGATCAAATCAGAATGTTTCATCTTCTAAAATACATGGAAAATAATGATAATAACAACAATAATAATAATGTTATGCTCTCTTTATAGTTTCAAAAGGGCAAAGGGTTTCACATGCATTTCTGCATCTTGCTAAGAGTCCTGTGAAGCATGTAAGACACTTAGTTTATTTCCCTCTTTAGTAAGTAAAAAAATTGAAGCCCAGAGAGACCAGGTTCACATAAGAAGCTGGTGTGAGGCATGGGAACAGAACCCATGTTTCCTAATTGCTAATTCTGTGCTTTTTTCTACTTTACCACACCACTTCTACAATCTGTAATGCACTCAAAAGCCATGTTATTTTTAGGACTATCTACTATTTAGACACTCCAAGGAACACAATTTTGTCTCCAGGGAGTGAGATGGGCTAATACTGCCCACAGGATCCTAGAGAAAATGCCATCGTTTGACATTCACATCTTTCCTATAAGGTCAGTCCTTCCTCCTTCTGCTGGTTCTGTTAGGACAAAAGGCAAGGTATCTGAGTCTAATTGATGCTCCCACTCCTCTTAAGGACTAAAGCCAGACTTGGCCCTTAACTTCCTATGCATATATTCGTCTTTGGAGCTCTCTTTCCACCATCCACCTTTGATTTATTTAAACATTACTTTCTAAACCAACTTGAAGCAGCTCAAAATTAATTTAAACTCTCCCAAAACTGAATTTGTCAATGTCCACCATTGTAATTTGTTACATTGCATTATAACCTACTATAGAACAGTGGCAATGTCAGAACTCCAATGATATAGTGTGGTCTCCTTCTACAATATATCATAAGAGCAGTTTCAGCTTGGATGATAGATGGAGCAAGCTTGGAAAGAATTTTAAAAGAGACCTAAATTTCTAGAATTTTTTTATTTCCTTTGAGTGGCTGAAGGCGTCACCCCCAAGAGATTACTGAAAATCTAAATCATTTTTTCTCCTTTTTGCTCTGCATCAAACAGAGGTCTGCAAAAGCAATTAACCCAGCATGTTGGCAGAATTGCTGAGGCATAATATGCTTTTGCTGTGGCCTTGTAGCGTTGGCCTTGACATTGCCCCATTGGTTGGAAACGGAAAATAAATCTGGTTTGGCTCAAAGTCATCAGCAATTATTTACAATATGGTCTGCCCATCTCTTTGGTAGGCTCTTGGTTGCCAGGTCTTTGGTAGTGTTGATCCCCCAAGGAGTAGGAAGAACTCACAGTCTGCATATCATATCCTGGATTTCTCTTTAAAGCCAATGCCTGTCAGGAAATCGACTGGTTTAAACACATCAATGCCAGGTTGAGGCTCTACAGCCATGGAGAATCACTAAGATGTTCTGCCGTGTCATCCACAGATATGGATGACATCACTCTGATCCTTACCTGAGTCCTAGACTCTACTAGCTCAATTTCTCAATAGCCCAACCATCTCATTTTATGGAAGAGGAAAATCAGGCCTACTGACTCTCATGGAACTTAGAACTAGATCTCTTAGCCCCTATGTTTTATACTCTAAACCAGCAAGTGTCCATGGCAACTGCCTAACATGCTTGTGTGTCCTGATAAACTGTAAGCTCGGTTGTAGGTAAATTTTTATTTAAAATAAATTTAAAACTTGAGGATTATTTTGCTTTTAAAAAATATGAATTAAAGTAGCTGTATCTGTGAGGACATCTCTGCTTTTTAGCCATGCCATTTGCTTTCTTAAGTGAAAGAGAAAAATAAGTGTTATAAACATTGCAATTAGAATTGTAGATATCCATTGGGGCTAAAATCCATATTAAAGTTCAAATGACTTGTATAAGATCTTTATGGAATCTAAAGAGGGAGGCAGAGGTCTGGGAAGAATCAGGATATAGTTTGGGCCACCGAAGATAATTACTTAAGTGTCACAATTTGCCATGAAGACTACTCTTTCTTTGCTGTGTTCCTTGTCTCTATCTCTGGGATGGTGTTTCTCCCAGCTAACACATACATGCAACATTCATACATGCATGCATATATACATACATATAGACAAATGATGTAGGCATATGAACACCTCAGAGTAAACCTTGATCAAAGAGATGTGCCAAGGACTGAGTCATGGGCAGAAAGGAAGACATGGGTGGGTGCATGCTGACCACTTGATGGTGTGAATCAGCTGTGGTTCTCACTCTCAAAGCCTTACACATGCTATATGCAGAGTCAAATGAGGAATGTTGAGAAGCAAATTCAGCTTTCAAACAGACAGAATTATGTGCAAGGGCAGGGAGGGAGGTGGCCAGAATGTGATACAACAGTGGGCTGCCCAAAAATTTTCTCTGGACTTGCTGTGGCCCTGATTTGCCTCCAGTGTCTCATCACTGTGGTCCCAGAGCTGCTGACATTATTGGTCCTTTTGGAATGTAGCTGTTCTTGTGGTTGCCCCAGAATCTGACTCCTGTTACAGAGAATGAGATGATATGGGAAGGAAGATATAGTCACAACTAGGGCACAGCCTCTGGGAAAGGATACTCACTATATAACCTTGGGCTTGTCACTCATCATCTTAAGCATCATCCACTGCTCAGCTCAGGGCCTGACCCATACAAGTGTTTAAAAAATGCCAGCCATCATGTAAATCAAATTTGAAAGATCCAGCTACCTCAAATATGGCATCTTATGGTTCAGCTCAATCCAAGCTTGATTATAAAGGCTTGGTTTTTCCTTATAACTTCTAAATCATTGGCAGCATCATGTCCCCATCCAAAGAAAGAGACAATAATTTTATGCTTGCTGAAGTTCTGTTAGAACTTTTGGTGCAGATGATGAGTACACTGTACTTGAACAAACAAACTTGAATTAGTCACAGCTGTTCTGTTTCTCAGCAACTACTATGCAATTTACCCTTGCCGTGGGCTCCTTTAAAAATAGAAATACTGAGTTTAAGTACTGAGAAAAATATCATTTAATTAAAAATCAAAATTTAATCTAAAACATGGGAAAGAACTTGAAATGCCCAGCTTCGAGAACAAAGTATAATATTTCTACAGGTTGAGAGTTTTTTTTAATCAAGAAATTAACTATCCATCATATGTTTAATGTCCCTGATAATCATACCAAATCATGTTTTATCATGTTCTGACTAAAAATGCATTTTAGTGTATATTCTCATATGCCTGCCAAGTTCTAAAACTGAATTATATTTCATCCATTTCTCCCGAACAAAACCACTGCATATATTAAAAACAACATCATTCTGCACCTTGGTATTTACTAAAATGGGGCCAAATTTTACTTGTTTTACTTACTTATACACACGCTACAGACAAAGTCAAATGGGGAATGTGAGAGGCAAATTCAGGCCCTTCATCTGGGAGCTGCTTTAATTCATCTGAGTTTCCAAAGTGGTAATGAGAAGATAATAGTACACCGCATCCTAGATGAGACCCCCTGGGGCGAGGGCCTGTATACTCTCTAAAATGAGCTTTTTTCCTGAGCACACAGTGCCATTCACAGATTTCCTGCTGTGGATTTTAAATGGAACTTGTCTTCTTCACCACCACTCCTTCCTGAAAGATAATGGGCAAGTGCAGTGGGTTTCAGAATGTATTCTGCAAAGCCCAAGGCTTAAGAGAGGTCCCAGGGAGGGTTGGAGAGGGAAGGAACCCTGGTCATGGAAAATCAAACCTGTTGTTTCTTCTGTCTGATCATCCTCAACAGATATTTTTTTTTCTGCCCCAGATGCTCCATCTACAGCTGCCTATGCTGTCTGATGTTGGGAAGGAGATGATAGAGTAGGGCTGGGGGTAAGGAGAAAAATCTCCCTAATCCTTCCTTATCATCATGGCTATCGCTGCTCATAGCTTTAAATATATATGTAATGTTGGCCCTCAGCTAGCATTTGTGAACTCAGATTTCGGAAAGATTCTCACCACTCTAAAACTGATAAGAATACCCCACTATACCTAAAATGTTTGTACAATGCTGTTTATGCTAAACCCTTGCTTTCCTTCTAAGAGTCCAGAATTTTGTCATGTTCTAAGCAGAAGGTGCTTCACATGGCATTCCCCAATAAGAACCCTGGACACTGAAACTCTGTAAGGCCCCTGGTATATAGCATTTCACACATGTTATCACAACTCATTGCTGGAGGAATTAAGCATGTCTTGTGTCACTCCACCGAGAAAAAACTCTTGGAAGCTTGAGTCTGGGTTCCTCAGAATTCACTCCATATGCCTTTTCACTTTGACTGTGTTTTGTATTCTTTTACTTTGATAAATTACAGCCATGAGTACAACTGCATGCTGAGTCTTCCCAGTCTTCCAATTGAACCATACAATCTGGGCTTATCTTGGGGATTCTCAACACAGAGGCTATAAATTGGATAAGGAGGATGTTGCAGAAAGTGACCTAGAAGGACCAAACATCAATGACCAGACAGGGAGATGAATGTTTCAGAGAGTGCCAGTTCAGATAGATAACAAACAAGGGCCCCCACCACAAGGGCTGGTACCACAAGACCCTCCTTTACACAGATCCCACCCCAGAACTGACTGAAGGATTATGAATTGACCACACCCCTTCCACATGGCAGAATGAGGTCTTGTGAGAAAAATTAAGTTTGAATTTTGAAAACTCAATTTTATTTATGAATTTGATACTTGCTCTTGCTACACCAAGCTCTCTAAAGATAAAATCCAAATCATATAAAATTGAGTGGAGGCTTTAACCCTCGTCTAGCTAACTTACTCCCTTGCACTGTCCAAGACTGTGGGGGGTCTCAGTTTTCAAGTTTCTAGACTGCCCCCTTCAAGAGGATTTGGTCTGGCAGTGTCTATCTCCATGAGCCTCTCTCTGTTTCTCGTCATTCCTCTTTCATTTCCATTCTCTCCTTACTTCTTTTTAACCCACCCCTGACCCATAACCTTTCATGCAATTTTTCTCAAAAATGAACCAGTCCCAATTGTCTCTTGTTGATAGTACATCTTCATAGCCTTGGGCCTGAACCAGATATCCTCCATATGGCTCTGTTCTTGGTAGATTGCTCTAGAAGGGGATTGGGTCGAAGGAAAGCTGGGAAGTAGCTTGGTTTTCATATTTCTTTTTCATTTTCATATATGTTGTAGGGATGAAGTGACTTATCTTGTTTCTCAAGAATTAAGATCCTGCCAATCATCATTAGCAGGTCTGCATATGAGATTTATAACCTGTCAGCACACTCAGCTTTGGTGTAATGCTCAAAGAACATTTACTGCTTTTAAATCTTTAGATGCTTTACAAAGCAGCCCTTCAGTATCTCATTAGGAAGACCCAGGCCTCATTTCTTTTCCTAAATCCTGGGTCTTCCCCATTCTTGTCTCCCACTCAACCTGGAGAGATTAGTAGAACAAAGGATGTCCCACCACATATTAAAACAATGAGTTCCTTTGAAGTTTTCCTTTGTGGAAGAATCCTGAGGTTTTTAATCTATGAATCAGAAGATTATTTTATAATTCTCAACTTTGGCTATATTTGAAATGCTAAAACTTAAGAACATCATAAGTTTTCTCCTATTTTTCACAATGGATACATTGGGCTTCCTGTCTAGTGCTCCCCCTTCAACAGGGTCCCCCACAAATGTTGTGTGGGAGGGTATAGTAGTTCTTGATATTAACTTAAAGGTAGCACTTTCAACATTTCAAATTTCCCCCGTAATAGCATATGATAGATCTATTATTCATCAGTTTATCTAAACCTTTTCTTGAAGCTCTTTCTATTTCAACCTCGAATGTAGTCATATTTCTCAGAAGATAATTAAGTATGAAAGTAGTTTGAACCGATATACATAGTCCTTAGCCAAGTAATTCCATCATGGGCCTCCCCCAGAGTTCAATAATGTCTCAAGGTGAAGGCCCTCTGATCAAGCTAACTGGAGCCTCTTTTCCTCCATTACAAGCACACCCACCTTTTTCCATTCAGAGCAGGTCCTTTTCAGCTCCCACTTCTGACTTACCTACAACTACTCCTCTCAGCCAACAGACCATCTAATGCTGAAGACATCAAAATGGAATATTGGAAAGAATGTCTTTCTATTTTGTCTCACTACAGTGGCTGTTGAACCCGATATGGTATTCTAATTTAATTGCTATGAGAACATCTCTACCATAAAGGCTTCATTCATCTCAACAAGAGCTTCAACACTTTGCTTTGCCTGAACTTTCTTCATTCACTCTTTAATGTTAACAGGGCACTTTTATTTTCTATTCCTTTGAGTGTTTTATTTTAATTACCAGGTGAATGTTTTTGTACATGAAAGGAAATGGAAAACCAGGCTGAAAATGTCATTTTTTTCAGTAGCATCAGATGTGATAAGCTTATTACACAGTAGAAGTATAATGTATTATGTTCGATATGAATAGAGTGTGTGTCTTTTAAAAGGGTGATATTCTAATAATAAGGACTAATCGTATACAGGGCTTCACATTTTACAAATTGCTCTTCCGGTCATAATCTCAACCCTGTGAAAACTGAGGGTCAATTGAATGGTAGTTATTTTTTACAGATGAAAGAATAAGCTCAGTACTTGGGGACATGCATAGCAAGCCCCATTCTCTGGTTGTGATGCCATGATGCTGTCAATCAGACAGATCTAACATTTAAAAGGTGTCCACACTAAACCTGATCTCAAGTGTAAAAACACTTGATTTTATACAAATGAGTGCATGTAAAAAAAGCAAAATCAGAATAAGGCCTGTGGAATATTTTAATGTCAATTTCCTGATTGTGATATTGTGCTATGGTCATGTGAGATGTTACCACTGGGAAAAAATGGGTGAAGGATACACAGTACCACTCTGTACTATGTTTTACATCTTCCTATAAATCTATAAATATTTAAAATAATTTCAAAAAACCTATATTTTAGTTGAATCTAAATTTTTACAAACTTTATTTTTCAGAAGGATGTTTAATTTTTTTTTAAATAAGGTACTATTCTAATAAGGTACTATTCTAATAAGGACACCAGGAATATTGACCCACTCTACTCTAGTAAAAACTCATCTAGTAAAAACTCATCTAACTACATCTACTTGTAGACCTTACTTCCAAATAAGGTCACGTTCTGAAATTACAGGTGTTTGGACTTGAACGTATCTTTTTGGGGACAAAGAGAAGAGACACAGAGACAGACATGCACACATAGAGAAGGCCATGTGACAAAGGAGGCAGAGATTAGGGCAGCACATATGCAAGTCAAGACACACCAAAGACTACTAGCAACAGCAGAAGCCAAGAAAAAGGTATGGAATAGACTCTCCCCTAAATCCTTCAGAGGGAGCATGTCCCTGGTGGTACCTTGGTTTCAGACTTCTGGCTTCCAGAACTGTGAAAGAATATATCTCTGCTGTTTTAAGCCAAAAAAAAAAAAATACAAAAACAAAACGATGTGCTCAATTATTTTGAGTCAATTACACACACACGATGATGCATTGATCCACAACATGAGGAAAATAATGGCATACTTTTGTCCTATTGTAATTGTTTTTTACTGATAACTTCTAAAATTACTACCACAATGAACTCCCATGATGAAATTCCATGCAATATAATAAAAATTATTTCATAAGATTGGAGCAAGGAGTGACATCTTATAAGATAAAATTTAGCAAGGCTACGTGTGAAGTGAATATATGTGATTTTGAGCAATTGAAGTCACACATGAGTCACTGCATTAGGCAGCTGCCAGAAGGGCTTGTCCAGAGCAAGAGAAGTCATGGCCTGTTTATATCCAGACTGTCCAGACAATACACACAAAATCACTATGCTCAATTTGGGGCACAATAGTTTAAGAAGGAGAACAATTAATAGAAGCTGAAACCAAAGAGAATGATAAGATATCTCACCGTGAAGAACTGGTGAGAAAATATTTAACATGGAGAAATGGAGATGTGAATGGGGCTTTGGAGCTGTCTTCTCTTATTTCAAGGGCTGTCATGTGGAAGTAAGATGAAATCAATATACAAAAATTAAAGCTAAGACCAGTGATAGATTTTAGACAATGGGCCAGTAGGCTTTATATAAAGAAGACTGAGAGTCTCATTAGATCTTGCCTGCTTCAAACATGTCTCCAACAGCGTTCTGGTGCTTGAAGTCTTCACCATTCAGGTAACTCCTTCCAGACAAGAGTAGCTTTGCCAGGGGTGTACTATTAATGGAATCTGAAAAGGATAAGACCTAAAACTATTAGTAGCTGCTAATACATTTGCACAGATTAGTTTCATAAACTAGCTTTCACCAGGGAAAGCAGAAAGCAAGCCCCTAAAAGGGACTTAGAGGAAACTGCAAAATAGGGTTTGGGCTGGTTGGGGTAGGGTGGAAGGAACACATTCAATAAGAAAGACACATTGAAGGTCCTTACTTCAAAGTACTATTTGGATGAAAGGGGGCTTCTGCCATATCCCCTTCCTTTCTGAGATGAGCTATTCTACTTTCTTGGCTTTACACACACACACACACACACACACACACACACACACACGTACATGTAAAACAGATGAAATCTCAGGAAGGCCTGTGGATCATTCTGATGTCGATTTCCTGGTCGTGATGTTGTGCTGCAGTCAAGCAAGACATTATCATAGGGAGAAACTGGGTGACGGGTACACAGGCCTTTCTGCACAGTTTGTGGTAACCTCCTGTGAATTTAAAATTATTTCAAAATAATAAGTTTTAAAAAACCTTGATTTTAGTTTAATCAACTTTTTTCATTTCCTTTATTTTTCAGCAGAATGTTTACAAAGTTTTTGACAACCTATAGATTCAATTATCAATTACACTTATGCCCAAAATATCTGTGACCAGGACAGGTAATTAGACAGTCCTGCTCTCCCTAGCCATTCTTTTTTACCCTCTCCTCACTAAATAACAGACCCGAACATGCCGTCAGTGACTCCCCCTTCAGTAGGAGGGAAGGCATGAGGGCGAAGAAGGAAATAGCAAGCATAGAAGAAAAGAAGGAAGAAGAAGAAAAAAGAAAAGAAAAGGACCAAAAGAAGCAAGGAAAGAAGAAGAAAAGCCAGTATTTGTCATTCAAAAAGATAAACATTTTACAGCCCAGCTTGACTGTGTCAAGAACACTTGTGTTTTAATAGTATGCCTGCAAGCTTTCAAAACAAGTGTTTACCTGTCACAATAAACAGTTATGAGTGAGGAACACAAAACAGAAAGAACCAGGAGCTGGCAGGCTGCCAGCCCCGCCTCATGCTGCTTAGCTCTGAGTTTGTCATCCAGGCAGCAGCAGCTCAGCATCTCTGCTGTCTCCATAGTGAGGACCCATTATCACAGGTCTAGCAGCCTCTGGGCTCAAGGGAAGCCAGTAAGAGCCAGAAGAGGCTGGTGGATCTGGCCTTTAAAGTAAACTTGGCAGTAGCTGTTGGCCTGAGGGTGGCACACATGGGCCAATGGGTGCCAAAGGGACCTAAGAAATGAGGCCCTCCAAAACTTCTGGAAAGACCCTTTATGAAGAGCTAGAACACAAAAATGCCACATATTTCCCATCCTTCCTTTTATCTTCACATGAGGTAAGTCAATAGCAAGTGCCATACCTCTGCTTTTATATTTATAATTTGCTACTGGGAGCTGGCAGTCTCATAAAAACTAACGTTTATGGAACACTTTATGTTTAAAGAGCTTTCAAATTCATCTGTCTCAGTTAATCTTCATAATAATCTCTGGATACAAGGTGGACAAATATTATTATCCCCATTTTGAATAACCTGGACAAGTCACTTTACCTCCGAATCTCCAAGTTCAATATCTAGTAAACGACCAAGCAAGAACTGGAACCCCAAAACATAAATCTCAAACAATCTATAGTTCTCAAACTTCAGTGTACAGCAGAACCTCTTTAGCCCCCAGTTTAAATGTCAAATCCCCATCATTCACTCCTAGGACCTTAGATTAAGTAGATGTGGGCTATGACCCAGACATCAACATTTATGAACATTCAGGAAGCTGAGAACCAGGTGATTCTGCAGCTGGTAGTCAGGGAAGTGCTATTTGAGAAACCGTCTAGAATCAGGGGTACTAAGATGAAAAGAATATATCCCAGCTCTTGTGAATTTCTTATCTAGAGGGGAGCTGTCTGACACAGTAGCAAGAAGCTCATGTGGCTACTGAGCACTTGAAATGTGGCCAGTGGCACATATTGGAATGATATTTGGATCTCTTTGGTTAAATAAAATATATCACTAAAATTAATTCTACCTCTTTCTTTTTTGTACTGTAAAATGAGGTTAATGGACAATTTAAAATGATCAGTGAGGCATTCATTATATTTCTATTAGATAGCAGGTTTACAGGAGTCCAAGAAATGTATGAAAGACAAATTTCAATATGTGATGGCAAGTGGCTAAGATATAAATATAGCAAGTTGAGTCTAGTAGTTATAGGAAACTCCCACAAGGTGTTTCCCCCGGCCCATCTAGTCTCAAAGGCTGAACAAGAGCACATAAGGAAAATGGGGAGCAGATTGCAGCAGAGGAAACAGCATTGATTTATGATGTGTTCAAGGCAGTCACGAAACCATTTGGTACTTCTCTGAATGGACCAAAGATGAAGCAGGAGTAGCAGGCAGGAGCCCATCAATGAGATCTTAAAAGCCATGCCAAGAAACCTAGGGATGATCTCGAGTAAAATGGACACACAGAAAAGGCATTGAGGAGAAAGAGGCATGATTGAAATTGACATTGAGACCACCCTGGCTGCAGCGGAAAAGATGGATTTAAAGGCAAGAAAATTAACATCAGGAAACCAGTTAGTCAGTGACAACAATAGACCAAGTAAAAGTAATAAAAGCCCAAATTAGAACAGTGTTGGAAACTCCGAGAGTAAGTTATAGAATCCAGAAATTCAAGATATATCCTGTAGATAAAAATTGGCAGAGTTTCATGACAACTGAATCTAGGAGAGCAGGAGAAGGACTCTGGGCTCTGTCAGTGGTGAGTGTAGCTGGTGACTCCACAAATTGAAACCTAAAGCTTAGGAGGTAGATAGTTCGTCTGGTCATTTGGAAGGAGATAATTAATTTAGTCATGTGTAGGTTGCACATGGGGAATAATATTTGTATAGAGAGTAACAAAAACCATGAGAATGGAATGAAATCACAAAAGAAGAACAGGACATGGAGCCAGGTACAGAATCTTGGGACTCGACAATGTTTTATCCTGAAACTTAGCACTGTTTAGTCTACCCATTTGACACATACTCATTTGACTCATTCCTACTCCCCATTTCCACCACTACCAGGCTAAATGCCTTTTGCTTCAACTGACTGGCTCAGGGGAGTTCACAGACCCAAGATAAGAAGCCACTTCTGAGACTCTTGACTGTGTTGTTGCTATAGGAGTAGTTTGCAGGTATGGACTTGCCTAGGCAAACTCAAGAATTAGGAAAAGACATTATGTGTCTCTGCTTCTAGAACTTTTATACATTTTTAGTTTGAATGCTGAAGTTACACAGAAAAACACACTTTTACTGAGCTTTTTTTTTTTTTTTTTTTTTTTGTCTTTTTTTAAAGCCTTTTAGTAGACTAAGTTCCTAGACAGGAATATATATTCAAAATTCTTTTGCATCTTCATTCCACTCCTGCTCTCAGGATCAGCAGAATGCCTGACATTTAGGAAGACATAATCTCTTGAAAGTAGGCTTTAAATAAATATTTGCTGAACAAATCTATACCCCATCAAAATACGTTGAAGTATGGTGAATGAATAAAATGACTATTCAGTTAAGTAGCCTTGGGCTATATCAATAAGAGTATTAAAAGAGCTGCCAACTATTAAAGTCTCCCTAGGTAAATTCATGCTGCCCTATGGTTCAAATTTCTTGAACAGTGACTTTCAAATTTTTGTTTTCGTGGTCTCTCCTTTAATGTTCCTTCATGTTCCAAACATGTGTTCTCCATTGCCTACTTGAGTTGTCCAGTTCCACTTAAGAAGAATCTTAGAGTTAACATAATAAAAACAGAACCTTGGATTTTTATCTTCAAACCTGCTCTTCATCTTCCATAGTTGCTCAACCAAAAACCTAGGAATCATCCTTTGTTCCTCTATTTCTCTTATGGCCCCGTATCTGCTCCAGTTCCCTTCCGTCTGTCTGTCACACAGCTTCATTGCCAATACTGAATCCCTTCTCCCAGTGGCAATGTCCTTCTACCTGGCTTCCTTGGTCTTCTTCTGACTCCTAGAGTTCATTCTTCAGCCTTCAGCCTCATGGATCTTTTTAAAAATGCAAATTGAGTCACTTCTCGCCACCCCCTCTATCCCAACTCCCTTTATTTAAAACACTCCAGTGATTTAAGATTGAATTTGAAATAAAATCTAAACTCCCAAGCAGGGCCTTCAAGTCCCTACAATATTTGATCATAGCTTCAACCCTGAAACAATTTTCAAACATTTTCCTTTATTCATCTCTTCCCTCTGTATAGAATAGTCTTTATACGAATGATTCCTTTTTGCTATTCCTAATTCAACTTAAATAATACCCTCCTCAAAGATACTTTTCTTAATCACTTAACATAATTTTAGCTTATAAGGGCTAGCTCTACCTTATATTAAAATATAATGTAAAACTTGTATAATTAAAACAGTGTGGTTCTTGCAAACAAATGCAAAGATCAATGAACCAGAATAAAAAAACCTAGAAATACACCAGGCTACATATGGTAATTCAGTAGATGATAAAGACCCATCTCAAATCTCTAAGGAAAATATGGTTTTGTAAATAAGTGATGTTGGAACAATCAGGTAGTCATGTGGAAAATTATAATTATAACATTTTGCATGTCCTTCCCTTTAATTAGTTGTGAGCTCTCAATAGCAAAAACTGTGTATTAATCTTCATATTCTCTGTAGTAAACACACAATAAATATGTGCTTATTGCATGGTGGTTAGGAGCCTGAGCTCTTGAGTCTGGTTGTTTGGGCTCAAATCTGGGTCTACCATTGACTTTGGCCCTGAGCAAGATGCTTTACATCTATAATCTTCAGATTTTCTATCTGTAATAAGAAGGGAGAGAGAGAGAGAAGGAACTTGTCATTTTTGTTTGTGTTAGGACCAAATTAAATAAAGCATGTTAAATGGTTAGCACAATTCCTGGAATATTGTATGTGCTAAATATATATTAGTTATTATAATTATCACAAGGCCAGAAAAAGCATTGCTTTGACAAACTTGTTATTTGTTGTTATTGCTTATTGAAAGAATAAAATGTTAAAAAGAACATTTCAACTTTATCATTCACTGAATATGACTTTAAGCAAGTCATCCAGTTTCTCTGAGCCTCAGTTTCCTTATTTATTTAATAGAAATGATAACATGCAGCTTATAGGTCTTCACAAGAGTAAAAAAGGACATGTATTTAAAATCAGTGTGTGGAGCATAACAGTTACTCAATAATTAGTACCCTCATCCTTTTCTTTCCTCCACATCTCTCAACAGCATACTTAGTGTCATAAACAATTGCCTGCTCTCCACCAATTCAGGTTTGAAAGCTAGTCCTCCTCTTGGTCAAAGAAAACTCGGGGAACCCTAAACCTCGCACAGCAGCTGAGCATCTCTTCAGTGTGGATCTAGTCCCGATCTGACCACAGTTCGCCTTCTCAGTAGTTGACGGCTTGTTACTGCCCTGCTGGACATAACAGTCTTCTGCCTGCTTGCCTCCCTGCCTGGGTTCCTGTCTTGAAAATCCCATTGACCAAATCAGTCTATAGAAGAGTCCTGCTCAGCTCTCCCCAGCTATTTCTGGATCTAAGTTTGGCTTCTAAACTTTATCCCCATATTCACCCCATGCCCAACCTCCCTCCTACTGCAACCCTGCAAGCCTAACAGCCCAGCTGTACTCCTCCAGCCTCTGGATTCTTGTGCTCAGAGCCTGGTTCTGAGAAGGACAAAATTCCATACTTGCAGGACCTTTTAAGATGGGTTTTCTCTAAGGTCTTCTCTAAGGAGATTTGAAAATCTCCTTTAAGTAATCCAAGAAAAAATATCTCAGTAGAAGAATGTTCCAAGAAGTTTGCATTGTGTTTCCTGGTAAGAGCATCTTTCTGTACAACCAGCCTTAGTAGAGCTCAGCATCAGAGCAGCAGAGATAAGCAAAGACTAAATAAACCAACAGGCACAGATCAAAAGGGTAGAGCCCTCAACCATTTGCATATGCATTACCAGCCCAGAATAGAGATTTCTCTGCACCCATTCACTTAAAAATGCACTCCAAGTCACAGAGAGGTTCTGCTTTTAGGAAAGCAATTGAGTCCATAGGTACTGGAAGAGACCAAAGACCACTCTTTGTCCTTTAATGAATAAGCTGTTAATGAATAAGAGAAACCATTGAATTCTGAAGTGATTGAATAATGCACTGGCATGTTTTCCAAGAGGCTTCACATTGAACCGTACTTAGAACCTGGAGAAAACCCAGCAGCACACATGTTTTAAGGAGTCAGAGCACAGTTTGCTACAAAGATTATAAAATAGTCGATCTTCTATTGTTCAGTCTATGGTTCCCATCAACTTGTTCCCTAACTGGAATCTTTAAATGAGTGCCAGCATGACTAGGAGACATTTTGCCCTTTTCAACGTGGCCCTCGTCCAGTAAGTCCCTAACCATTATTGGATGTTATTGAATGGCTTGTGCAGTTCTACCATGATATAGAGGGTATTGACATCACATGGTCTGCATCATTCCTGCCCAGTTCATCTCACCTTGAAGCACTGGCAATTTCAAATCCACTAATGCAATCAACGGGGAGAGAGTGGGATAGAATGTATTGCAGGCAAAGCCAGAGGATATAGAGAAGTAGAAGATGGAGAAGAGGAAGGAAAAGAAGGAAGAGAAGCCAGCACAATTAAAGGAGACAGTTCCATATGAGGCAACTGAGAGTTTGGGGCTACTTCCACAACTGAGAGAATTTCTAAGAATTTTACGTCCAGCTCAGCAGGTTACGCTTAATTTCCTGCCATCACCGCTGGGTGAGTGGTTCTGCCCATGCATACACAGCATGAGTTTTTCCAGGTCTCTTGGTCTTTGGCTGTGATGAAACCACATAGATATCCTCAGGAGAATTTTCTGGCCTAAGATGTCCAGGGTGCAAGGAAGGAATGGAGAGAGGCCTCAGCAAAGCATTTTGCATCAAGAGAAGCTTAATAGATGCTGGTTCTGGAATTTTCTGGAAGTGGGTGTGAATTTTCTGGATCAGCAGCTGCAGCAGCACTAATGAGTATTTGCTACTACTTCCAGGGAGCCTGACACTTTGCCCAGCCAGTCCCAGTTGCCTGGATCCTTCACCCTTCCTTTCTCTCAGCTGAGCAGAAAACTGGAACCTATCTTTAAACTAAATGCAGAAATAATAAAAACTCCATGAAACGTTCATCTTTATGCTGTGAAAGAGACAAAGACAGGAAGGAAGTAGGGGGAGGGGAGGAGATGATAGAGGAGAAGAAATCCAAATAAATTTCCTAAACTACTACCCTATGTCTCAGTCATTTTTACTGCCTTTACCTTCAGGGTCTGTTATATTCACAAATAAGAAGGGCTTCATTTTACAGAAACAGAATGAAACAAAAATATATTAATTAGGTTGCAATTATTCACATAAAAAAGGATCCCTTGCTTCATGAAAGATTTGACTATGGGGTTCATTTAAACAGAGAAATTTCCTTCTATTTTTCAAATGTGATTAGATCTCCATACAACTTCTCCCAGGCAAAATGAAGTACAACTATAATGGGATTTTTTCAATATCTCTGTTGAATTATAAGTTGCCAGAATTTATAAACTTCATTGCTTCAGGGTTCAAATCACAATGGCACAGGATTCATACATAAAGTTAAAAGATGGGGAAATAACTAGATCGATAGGCCTTCATGACACAGCAACTCATGTGGCCTTGGGCAAATCATATCTCCACTGTATGCATCACTCTCCTTACCTGTAACACAATGAGGTAAGGCTAAATTTCTTCTCTGGATTTTTCAGGCCCATGAATCAGTGAATTATTCTTCAAGTTTCTCTTTGTAATTTTCTCCCTTTTGGATTTTTTCAGGAGAACTGGATACATTTAATTGTATCCATTTCTAGTCAATAGAATTTGCCTAAAATTCTCTCTATCTGCGTGATAGCAGGGTACATAAGAAAATATCTGAGCTAATCTTGATTCAAGGCAGACAAGGAAGGACACAGTGAAGGACAGGGAGGATTGGCACAGTCTACTGGAAACCTGAAGCATGTTGTTAGCTCTGCTCAAGTGTTAACCAATTCACTGCCCTGGGTTAACTCTTCAGCCTCACAAAATGTACCATGAAACCTTCTGATGAATCTTCAGGGAAAATTTTCCCCATAAGTTTCTACCAACCTGGGGAGTGAGATTAAGGAAATTCTCCTATTCCAATAGCAATTCTTATCAACTTTCTCTTATCTACTGTGAACTTCTAATCAAGGTCTAGGAAGCTGGAGTCATTAATTTTAACGAATCTCTGGAACGGTCTGAACGAGAGCCATTGCTAATAAGGCATTGCCTGAATAAGATGCTATGCATCTTTCTGAACAGGAAAAAAAGATCCTTGCAAACCAAAAAAAAAAAAAAAAAAAAAAAAAAAAAAAAACCAAGGGAAAAAAAAAAGCATGGCATGTTAAGGCTAAATTGAGGGAAAAAATCATTTTGGAATCTCTAGTTTTCTCAAGTCACAATTTATAATCTATATTTCAAGGTCAAGTGAACCACTTGATAGCCAATTTGGGGATAAGGAAAGAGCTACATGAGGAATTATAAATGGCCACAAGGGTTTCTGACACCAACCAGACCCTCACAGCCACACTCGACTAAGTCTGTTATGATCTCAGGTCATTCTAAAAAGCACAAGTCAAAGGGGCTCTGTGAACACAGAGACTGTTGATTTAACAGCAGCCTGGTGACATCCATTGTGCTCACTCTGTGAGTGGACATTAAATGTGGTAATATAGCACTAATGTGAGGGAGAAATCGGGATTTAATGTGTTTTTAGGAACTTGACCCTTCTCTGAGAGGCCGAGACACCCCACTCAATTGTGAAACATCTGTCCTGATTTAGAGACAACACTCTAGGTACTCTGATTGCTCATAATTGGTGGAGACATGAGTGCGTTGGTCATCATAGAGATTTGGGAGTCAATAATGGAATTTGGGGGAAGGAATTAGAAGAAGGTGCCCAAAAAGCCAGAAGATAGAATTGGTGTGTGTCTGTGTGTGTGTGTGTGTGTGTGTGTGTGTGTGTGTGTTCCAACATGATGCTTCTCCCTGTTAATGGTAAAGGGAAGCCACAACTCTTTCGAGTTTAAGAGGGTTAAAATCTATCTCCTAGTCAAGACTAAATGCTTACATGGTTTTTCAAATATGAATTCATTTGGCTAAATTTGTTTGGATACTGAATCGGAAGTCATTGAGCCTTGTCTTTGTAGAATTTGTCTTTAGATTATAAGCTTTTATATCAGTTGTTCTCAAATGTTTGAAGACTGGCATAGATGTAGCTGCACTCGAATCACCATTTATCAGAAGTACAGATCCCTAAATCCTATTTCCAAAGATTTGAGTTTAAGTAGCTCAGTACCTCGATGCTCAGTTGGGGGAACTCGATTGTGGGAAATATATTTATCTTTCATGATAAATCTCATTAAATTCTTCTTAAGAAAGGCAGAATATGAATACACTTAAAATGTTACAGCTGGTTCAAGACTGAACCATGATTGAAACTGAGAACTTCAACTGTTAGTTCGATGTTCTTTCTTGTGCTCTTTTTTGTTTTTGGTCCATTTGAAGGATTTCTTCCTCTTAAATCTCCTGCTTGTCTAGCTAAAACACTCAGTTCCTTGAATGTCATATAGTCAGCCCTGAACTCAATGCAGAACATGTGCTTCTGCATTAAACTCCACAGTTCAATCCTCAATTGTTGAGGTGCATGTTCAGCCATAGTGCTTGCACATGCTCCTAATACATTGTGACACCCTATTACTACAGTGCCTTATGAGCTTCAAGGGAAATTACATTTTAAATTATAGCATACGAGTATAATGAAAAATCTAATTGTAGCAATGACAGTTTATTTATCAATCATTTATCATTTTGATTTATAAGGTGCCCAACTTGATTTAAAGGTAGCTAATGTTTAAAAATCTCAAGGCACCCATACAACCAAATACACACTGGAAGCAATGAAGTGAATAACTTCTGCTTTTCTCCAGTCCTTTGCTCATCTTTTCCATAACAAAGGCTGAAGCTAGAAGCACAATAAGGTTGATCCCAGGGACCTTCAGGCAGCATCTCAGAACCCACACTGCCCTCTGAGCAGTAGCTTTCTCCAACCCCATGCACACTTCTTAGTACATCTTGTTTTATGGCTTACACAATAGCACTCTGCTGGGACTGAAAAGCCCTTCTCTGAGCTGCAGACAGCACTGCTAAAACCTTGCCACTCTAACTTGGTTTGCCACCCCTCTATTCTGGGGGTCAGACTTTGTCCCACTTGTCTCCCAGATGCCTAGTACCTCTCTGTGATTGAAATTTATAATGTTCTTTTCCTCTTGCTACCTAGAGTCTTTTACCATGCTCTACTCATTACATGTTATCTCTTTGGAACCTAGTTAAATCCACACTCAGTTTCTCATGCCACCTTGTCTTGGGAATTCAGACTCTTCCACCCCAAAGTGGAATTAATTATCTCCAGTCCTGCCTGCACTTGATCTCTCTTTCATTTCTAACGTGAGGGCCTCTGCATGATCTATGACTCAAGAAGTCATAGGAGGAAACCAGAATTCAACAGGGGGTGTTGCATGAGCCTCAGTCTGGGAAGCTTGATGAACGAGACACCCACTTTCCTTCTCTGTAGCTTGGCCTTAGCTCAGAGCTTAATCCTTTCACGAGACTTTGAACACCTTGAGGGCAGGAACCAAAACTCACTGTTTGCATCCCCAGTGCCTAGCACAGCGCCATTAGCATCCGACATGCCCAGTTGATATCTGTTGACTAAATGGACAAATGAATATATATCCTTTATTTCCTGCTCCCTAGTGTCACCCTAAGATCTAATTCTGCCATGGTTGCAAAATGGAAGCTTATTTTTCTACTAGACAAAAAATTAGCTACATTGTATTATTCATATCTGCCTTAACAAGTGGTACTTCTAACCAGCTAAATATCATTCAAATGTTTTTGTTACAGAAAATTGAGTTTGCTCAGTTAAGTAATAAGTGAGAAATGCAAATCAAAACCATAGTGAGCTACCATGCCACATCCACTAGGATGGCAATAATAATAAAAATAGAAAATAACAGGTGTTGGTGAGGATGTGGGGAAATTAGAACCCTTTGTACACTGTTGGTGGGAATATAAAATTGTTCATTCTTCTGTGGACAACATTTTGGCAGCTCCTCAAAAAGTTAAATATAGACTTACATATGGCCCAGCAATTACACTCCTAGATACATAACCGTTTTAAAAAGAATTGAAAACAGGTACTCCAACAAGAACATATACAGACATATTTAAATGGCCAAAGGTAGAAACAGCCTAAATGTCAATCAACAGATGAATTTATTAATAAATAGCGGCATATCCTTGCAATGGAATGTTAATCAGCCTTAAAAAGGAATGAAATATTGATACATGCTACAACATGGGTGAACATTTAAGTATTATGCTAAATGATAGATGCCAGACAAAAAAGATCACATATTGTACAATTCAGTGTGTATGTACTATATATATATATATATATATATATATATATATATATATATATATATATATACAGAGAATAGACAAATCTGTAGAAGCAGAAAGTAGACTGATAGTTGCCAAGGAATGGGCAAGGGCAGGGATAAGAAAAATTGCTTAATAACAGTAGAGTTTTACTTTGGAGTGATAGAAATATTTTGGAACTAGGTAGAAGTGGTGGTTGCACAACATTGTGAATGTACAGAACATCATTAAGCTGTCCATTTTAAAATAGTTAATTTTATGTTAGGTGAATTTTACCTCAATAAATTATTTTTTTTAAGTAAGCGATAGGTGGACTCACTTACCTTTTGATAATGAGTCCCACTACTAGTGTACATTTATGTAGACTCTTTTGCTTGTGTTATTTTTTTTTTAGCCTATCTGAAATAAAAAGAGTCTTTAACAGGTTTTGAAAAAGCCCCTGTCTTTCCTTCCCAGAAGTTGTGGGGTGGGGCTGAAAGTTCCAACTCTCTAATCATGCCCTGGTCTTTCTGGTGATCAGCCCTCATCTTGAAGCTATCTAGGAACTCCAGTCATTCATCATCTCATTACCATATGTAAAACACTCTTGTCACTCCAGAGCTTCCAAAGGTCTTAGAAGCCCTTGTTTCAGGAACCCAGGACTAAGACCAAACATTATTAAAAAGATCGGCAGCACAATTTACAATAGC
This sequence comes from Eidolon dupreanum, assembly GCA_028627145.1. NCBI lineage: Eukaryota > Metazoa > Chordata > Mammalia > Chiroptera > Pteropodidae > Eidolon > Eidolon dupreanum. Next base: position 20,272,050 of record CM053501.1, on the reverse strand, counting down.
CAAGATATGGAAGAAACGTAGATGTCCATCAACACACAATTAGATAAAGAAATTATGATATATATATATATACATGTATATATATATATATATATATATATATATATGAATATTACTCAGCCATTAAAAAATGAAATCTTACCATTTGCAATGACATTGATGGACCTAGAGGCTATTATGCTGAGTGAAATAAGTCAGACAGAGAAAGATAAATATCATATAATTTCACTTATATGCAGAATCTAAGAAACAAAAAGAACAAACTAATCAAAAACAGACTCACAAATATAGTGGACAATTTGGTGACAGAGGGGAGGGGGGTTTGGGGATGCGATGATGGGACGAAGTGTTAAATAAGTACAAATTAGTAGTTGATAGTTGGGCACGAGGATGGGGAGCATGGCATAGGGAATGCAGTTAGCATTAATATGATGACTAAGTGGAGGGCTAGGGGAAGGAAGGAGGGAAAATTGGGGGGATCGTTTTATAAACTATATAGATGTCTAACCAATATACTGTATACTTCAAACTAATTTAAAGAAATACATTTTTTAAAAAGATGCTATCACCCATAACACTTAGGAAACTAATAAGGTTTCAGAGACAGAGACCAAATATACATTTCTTATTATGGCACAGCTGCCTACTGCCTCTGCTGTTCCAGTCGAATCTTCTAGAGCTTCTCCTTCACCCTGGCCTCTGCAATTGCACCAGCACAGAGATAGGGCTAAGCTATGTTGATTTAGGGCAGAAATCTCATCTGCCTCAAATACTCACCATGGACTTCATGACATAATGTAACTCATGGCACCTTCTTCCTCTTATTATCAAGGTTAGTATGAGACACTTTGATGGCAGCAGAAGTCTTCTAAGGGATGAAGCATAAAGAATATATTTAGCAGCCACTCTATCAGGAATGAGATGAACACACACAGTCTAACTGTATAATTAAACAAAATTTATAGCTGTGGAGTCTATGCGTTCATAGCAGTTACAGAGTCAGGTAATCCTCATGCACAGGGAGCCACAATGATACAGAGACAGGGCCTTCAGATGCACAGGGTTATGAACAAAGCTGGAAGGGGATGATGGTCAGTCCTTGGCAGGGCAAACCTAGTGTCTGAACCAGGGAGGCATTCAACCCCTGTAGGGTGCTTTTAGCCTGCCCTCCACATCAGTTAGAGAATGGACACCCAAGTGATTGGGAAATGCCTCTGGACACTACCCTCTCTTCCATATTACTCCTTCATTTTCACAGCAGCAGTGGAATAAATCTAGGCCAGTGGCAGCAGCATCAAACCCTATTTTCCCAAATTTCCATGTCATGTTCTTATTTTTCCCAGATCAATCCAACTAATTGGAAATAACCTCAATTTAACATCTGATCCCTGCTGGAGTCATATCCACTGTTAGTGAAAAATAGGTGACACCCACCACCTGGACTGGCAATTAGTAGTGGAGAGGAGAAGGGCCTGGCATTTTGGTACTAGCTCCAGGCTGCTTGTGTGGACATGTAGCTGCTCTGTTTCATATCAGCTCAAACATAGAAAGGTGTCTGTCTTAAGAGATAACATCTCCATAGGAACACCCAAAGTGAATTTAGCCACCAAATGCTTCTCTCCAAATACTCAACCTCTTTACCAATTCATGTTTCTATCCTTTTTTTTTGGAACTCATCTCCTCCAGGAAGTCTACTTGAATTATTCTCTCCAAACCACACAATCTGTAATCCTAGTTTTCTCAAATGCAACACTGTTTTTAATCGATTTATGTCCTCCTTTTTTGCTGAGTCATTTTAATAAATAGGTAAATAGGTAATGGGGGAAGGGAGGTTGTTAATTAAATTAATTTTCAAACTTAGAAATTAAAAACTTCAAAAGCAAAAAATTTACTTCGCCAGTATTTATTGAGTGCTTTATTGAATATTAGATATATTTATTTTAATTGCCTTCTGTAACCTCCATAACAAGCCTGTGAAATAGATGTTTTCATTGACTTTGAGATGAAGTAACTTGTTCAAAGTCACTCAGCTGGAAATGTGGCATCCAGAATAACAACCTAGGTGTTCTGATGCCTAGTTCAGCATGAGTTCCATACACCTGGTCTCTTCTTTCCTGATACCTCTCTATACCCTGCTCATGTAGGTACAAAGTAAACACTGATGAACTGGCTGACCATTGTAGCAGAGGAATGCAGGCTAGGCTAGTTAACGCCCATTTCAGAGTCCAGGAAGGAAAAAACAAACATTCAATTACTAAAAGCAACCTTCTAAAAACCCATCCTACCCCCATCCCAAAGTTACAGGTCATCTGGATTTTTACTCAATGTTTAAATGAACTCTTCCCCTTCACATGAGCTGTGACACGACGACCATCTCTCAGCCTTCTGCTAGGTTCAGAAATGAGGAGAGAGGATCAATACTGTACCTCTACAATCTCAAACAGGCTTCCTGAGTATTTCTCCTGGCAACCTGGATCACATAGGACTGGAAGCCCTAGCACACTCTCTAGTAGGCTTGTTACCTACTGGGCCGGGACCCCAATGTTTGGCAGGGTCTCAGACAAAGCTCTGATCAGCAACCTATTAGTAGAAATTGATAACTGAGGAAAGAAGCTAATATGAAAAATGGACAGACACCAGTGGTAATTTTCTTAGTGTCATCACTATGCTATACACCATGCTTTATGTAGGGTTGACTAATTGTACTATGCCGGCCACTCGGACCTGTCAAGCTGTCAACACCAGTGTTCAAAGGAAGAACAGATTCAGGTCCAGAAAGAGGTGACAAGAAGTCAAGGCAGATGCTGTGATTCCAGATGGATTTCCATGGACAATGTTCAACTCTGAAAGGACCCCTCTGGAGAGCCAGCAGCCCTGCATCTCAGCATCTGCCTCCATCAATCTTATGATGTGACACTCTGAACCCAGTGTTTGATGGTGACACAAACTCAAACCAAGAGGCAAGTCTTCACTTCCTCCTCTTTGCCCCTGGGGTTTCCTTAGGCACTAACAGATACCTGCTGAAGAGAATAATGGGAGAAACCAGCAAATAGCAAAGCTACTTCTAACTGTGACCATGGCATGCCACTTATCTTAAAACCTTTGTTTCCCCATCTGTAAAATGAGATGAGCCATAACCCCTCCACAGGTTGACTGGAAGGTCTAAAGAGATTGAGGCACATTAAAGAGCTGGCCTAGGGCCCAGTAAATGGGTCATGCTTAATAAATGTCATCTTCTTTTGCTCTGCTTTTCCACCATTGTGATTTGAGAAGTCAGACACCAGCTACAACCTGCCAAGGGTTCTGAGAAAGGAAGAGGGAACTGCAAAGGAGGCTTACAATAGTTATGCAGCCAGCAGAAGAGGTGGGCATCATTGAAAGATAATTGGGGAGATTGGCCACACACCCAAAAATTGAAGCACAGGGCACTTTACATATCGATAAGGTCAATTATCAGAGGATGTTGGCTTCTTTGGCTCCTTTGGTACTATTATTAACTTATATTGCTCTTGTTAACCTTTCTGATAAATAATCTTTCCTAAATAATTATATTAAAACACAATTCTCTGCAAGTTTAAAATATATGAATGTTCCATTTCAGTACTTCCATGTCATGAGGTAATGAACACCTGATTGCCTGGCTTCCATGATGAGGGTTTTAATCAGTCTCCATTCCTTGCTCTATTAGAGGATGAGGGCCAGCCTTGGGAGGGGTAGGAAGCTCAAGAGGACCCATGGAGGGAGGGTTTAGGGCACAAATGAAAACGGGGAAATAGATTTTGACTGGAAGGAAAGAAGTCAGCCTTCTCTCTAAAGGAAGTGAATGGCCACCCACTTGGTGTGTGTTCTGGGGTCCTAGAAGGACCTGGGAGGGGCCTCTCTCCAATGAGTGCCCCCATGTCCTGTCCTTGGGGCCTGGAATTGTTTAATACAGAGGACGAACTTTGGTTCCACAATGAGAGATCAGAGGTCAAGAGGAAACCCTCTTGAAACAGAGGGCTGACCAGAGATACTCACACATATTCCTTCTGAGAGGCATGGGACAAGAGCTGACCCTTGCTGAGCACTGTAAAAGCAGGTTAGGGATACCTACCAAGGTACCAGAAACCTGGGAAGAGGTGGTGAAAGACCACAAAAGAGTGGAGACAGTATACCAGAAGGGGAAGGGTGGTGGGCAGATGTCTTTGGACATATCTGGTTGACTTTGCCCACTCATGTAACTGCCTAAGTATAAGACAAAGCCCAGCCAGACCAGCCTGGGAGTCAAGTAGCCCAGGAGCTATTGCCTGTGCACATGTTCACACATGCAGCTTCTATTTGGCTTTGCACTCAGTCAAAGTCACAGCTGTGGAGGCAGCAGTCTCCACAGTCCAATAGGCACAATTTCAGGGACCAGTTCATTTCTGGTAGTTAAGATTCTGGCTTTCTTTCTCCTCCACAATGCCTGCTCACCGCAGGAGATTAACTTGTGCTCCTGAGACTTTAGAGCTTTCAGAACAATGTCTGGTACATGGCCAGCCCTCAGTTTTATCATATTAGTAGGGAATAGTGGAAGTGAAAGTGTGTGAGGCAGACACAGGAAGCAGCTGAGGATTTGGCCTTTAAATATAAACTCAAAGTAGGTGCTGGCCACTTTCCATTTTAATTCTGCCAACATCAAATTACTCCTCAAGCTCTTAGTTTTCTCCCCATGATGAATTTCCTTTCCAACTTTATCATGTGAAGTCAATGGGAAATGGGATTTCCATCACATTTCATGCATTCCACAAATATTCACTTAAATCATAACCTTAATGGACTAGATAAAGGGAAAATACTGTCCTTAAACGCAGGCTAGGAAGGCAGACACGGGAGCCAGCAAAACCATGGACAACCCTTGACTTTGGTCATAACAAATAAATGACAGTTACTAATATCGACCCATCTTACAGATGAGGAAACTGAGTCACTGGGAGGTTAAAAAACTTTCTCATGATCACACAACTCTTGGCAGCAGAATCAGGATTCAAACCCAGGCATTTGGCTTTTAAAGTCTGTTTTGTTGCCTTGATGTTCTACTGCACAAAGTGGGTAGATTGAGAATTTAGCCCACAAGTATGTGTGAGAGAGGAGGAAACCAAGGCAAGGACTCTCAGATCAAATGGAAGTTCAGAAGATGACTGGGTGTGGCCTCAGTACAAGATCTGTGGTCACAGTAAGTAAAGTGCTACAGAATGCTCATGACCCAGAGAGCCAAACAGCAGGGAGGAGGAGACAAGGATCTTGGCAAGCAGGGGTCCAATCCAAGCAAGAATCGTGTCACGGTACAAAGCCAAGGTCACCCTCTGAACCAGCCTTTATCTCAAGGAAGATGCCCAGAGAATGAGTATCCAATTCTTCCTCATGAACCATGTTACAGAGAGAGAGATGACAGGATAGCCGAAGTTTCTTATAGTTGAAAAATCCAGATGGCAAGCAAGAGCCAGTTATCAAGAACACCAAGGCCACACCTGGTGCAGACAAATACTGTCTCCAGTCTAAAATGGAGAACGTGCCTGGCAGAGAGGCGTTCCAGCATAGTGGTTAGGAATGCGAACTCTGGCATGCAACTGCTTGACCTGGTTTCTCTGCTCCCTATTTACTGGCAGTGGTGCCTCAGGCAAACTGCTGAACCTTTTGGTGCCTTATTTTCCTCTTTAGTAAAATAGGGCTGTTGTGAAGATAAAATAGGTTAATACATGTGAAGCTTAGTTCAGTGAATGCACACTACATTGTAAGCACTAAATCAGTAGGGAGAGAACATACAAAGAAATTGGCAGCCACTGGAATAGAGAGAAGGGAAAACACTAAACACACCGCAGAGCTATCTCAAATACAGTGACAGCACATAGTTCCAAACACTTCCCACTGTGTGTATTAAAGTCCCTGATATGTTAGGAACAAAGTGATCAAATGAGAAAATAATACTTATACTGGAGAGTTGTAAGGATTAGGAATAATGTAGACTGGAGGTAACAAATCCAGATGCCTTCAGAGAACCAGGCAGCAGTATAGAATGGCAGCCATTCTCAAAAGTGGGTTTACAGCAGAATCACCTGGAGGGCTTATTCAAATACAGGTTGCTGGGCCTCATTACTAGAGATTCTGATTCAGCATTTCTAAGAATTATCATTTCTAAGAATTGCCCAATGTTGCTGGGCCTAGCGATTCCCCAGTGTTGCTGGGCCCTGACCACTGGCCTGGAACAGTAAAGAATGGTGAGATGATAGAAAATCAAATTTGGCCATGCAGAAATGTGGCCTGGAGTTACCAAATCTTCAGATGTTTGAAAGAGAAGTCTTACATTTTGAATTCTATGTGATACATCTTGATGTCTAAAACACTGTGCAGTCCAAACAAAACATGGCTTCCCTTGTGTGACTCCAGGGAGAACCATCAATAAAGGGGGCAACCTGGGATGAGTGGTCCAGGTCAGTGCAGACAATGACAATGACAGAGTGAGAATCAACTGAAAAGGAGGGGAAGAAGGGAGATTTATAATTTTTAGAACTTACATGCTCTGCTGCTATTATAATGTCAAGAAAGTTGAGCAGCTTGTGTTTCTGTCTGAATTTAGAAGCAACGTTTTCTGTAAACAGTATGTAAATGTGATAAGAGTCAAAAAAAAAAAAACACGTTAAAGCTGTAGGTAACATTCTATTAAAAAGAGAAGGATGGGTAGGGAACCAAAGCTTGTTCAGAGAGATTGGAGAAGGGGGGGTTAGCATCTTTGACCAAAACACACCTGTCAGCTTTCAAAAAGGAATAGCTACAGCACCACGTTTAGGCTCTGAGAGAGCCAAATCGCATTAAAATGAAAAAAAAAATCTAGTTTTTTTTTTAATCAAAAAATTCTTTCTAAAAACCAGGAAATGCAACAGTCTCAAAAACACCCCTAGATACCCTGAAACTTGTTTTCATTTGTGTTTGTTTCCATAAATAACATTGCTAATGAAATTCTCTAATTGTTGATAATATTAATTAAATGGAAATACACATTTAATTTCCACTGGAATATTTCCATTGAACTAATATCATCAGGCTTTTTAAAAGATGATCTAATTTTTCCTTGTTTTTGTGAGAAATACTATCTTTATAATAATCAAGATCTTTGAGGTTTCTATACAAGACATAAAAAAATGTTTTTTTTTTTCCAAAATGAAAGCTCAGGAAATAGAATTTGTTCACATTTTGCCAATCAATTCATTCAGGTACATAATAATCTCTATTTTGTGCATTTTTTAAATTGGCATAATTTAGACCAATTGGCACTAGAATTCAATGATTTCTACTTACCCTCCCAGTTGAACAATTTGATTGAGAGTAGTCTATAACAGCCAAATTCAAAGTCAAAACTATATATTTTAAAATGGGGCTGGATGAGTAATTTATAACAAGGATTTTCTGTTTTGTTTGACATATGTTCTTTGTTACCAATTTTATTTGAAGGTAGGAATGTAAATTTTATTTTTCTTTCAGAAGAGGACTGAGGGTAGACACAGAGGACAATGCTCCAGACCCCAACCAGGGAGCTACTTACAAATCAAACCAAAGGTTCTAAATATCTGGTGCCTGCTAGTTTTAGGAGATTGCAAATGATCTGTCTTCCATCTAGCAGAGAAAATTTGAGGTGTGAAAAGTCAATTATACTCAATACTCTTCAGCAGATAAATGAGAGTTTGGCCAAACTCAACCAGTGCCCTCATCATAAACACATTTGGGTTGTGTATTTATGTTAAGAGATGGGAAATCCAAGGGCAGAGTCTAAGAATAACTGACTCTCAGAGTAGCCTTAAAAGTCATCTAGTTCACACAGCTGTCTATTTATTTTTTATTATATCTTATGCCAGGACCACATTCTAATTCTGAGCTCCTTTCTACCCGTTAAATTGATACATATGAGACTGTATTTTAATCTCTGATTCATTTAATTACCTATACTGTGCTCAAGATCCAGGGCCACAATTACTGTTTCCATGGGAATAAGATTCATTTTTATGGCACCATCATCAGCTCTTCTAGAATCTTTATGGAATGTTCTTCATGTCAAGCCAAGAAGTCTTCAGAATGAGCCATAAACCCAAATCATAGCCATGAGTACCATGTGCCTAGGCAGTATTCACATACTCCTTTCTTCCAGGGCTCAGTTGTCATTAGAAATAATCCTAAAATGGGGCTGGATGAGTAATTTATAACAAGGATTTTCTGTTTTGTTTGACCTATGTTCTTTGTTATCAATTTTATTTGAAGGTAGGAATGTAAATTTTATTTTTCTTTCAGAAGTGGACTGAGGGTAGACACAGAGGACAATGCTCCAGACTCCAATCAGTAAGCTACTTACATCTATGAAAACATCACCTCCTGGTCATCAATCTCCTACCTAAGGAATACATCATGGTCCCCAGCAGTGCTTCTGTATTTTTTGGCACAGATTTAAAAAGATATTGTTCATGGTGCAACACAGTAAAGGTCATTGAGTGCAAAAATGATCAAGCTCTAGAAATTCAATGTGTCTTCATCTTCAATTTTTCTTAACTTCATCATTTAATGAAAGCTTAGAGGTGAAGCGACTGGCATTGGTTCTCAAAAGAGAAGGCAAATTCTGTGGAACATCAGAATGGGATAGGTCCAGATTCCTTATTTTTATAGCACAGAGATTAAAGTGGTACATAACAGATATGGTGCTCATCCTAGTTGTACTAGTTACAAGCTGGGCTACCTGGGGAAGACTGCCATAGCCTCTCCAACTTTATTTACTCTTCGACAAAATGAGGAAAATGATAATAAGGTCCTTGTGCAGAGAAAATAAGATTGGTTTATGAGGGATTCCCAAGGGCTCTGTGTGAGCTGAAGTTGTGCTGGCAAAGTCAACTTTCTTTCACCCACTTTTCTTTTAATAAGGGGCATCAATTGGTAAAAAGACCATCACTTTAAAGTCAGTCAAATTCTGTGAGGAAATTATAGATCCATCATTTACCTGTGATATTTCGCCATTCTAAGCTGCGACTTTCTTGCCTATAAATGGGAAATGAGAGGTTCATCTCAGTAGACATAGTAGGCACTTGATAAAGGTTTATTCTTTTCTCTCTCGAGTTTCATCCAGTCTCTGTTATTACCTCTGTGTAACCTTGGAAGAGTTATTTAACCTTTCTGGGTCTGAATTTTCCTACTCATAAAACTAGGGGATTTGACAAGATCCTCTTTGAATTTCCTTTCCTTCTATGATTCTGTGACTTCGAGGCACCTAAGGGATATGGTAATGGATTACATTACACAAAAGACTTGGATGTAATATTATGAGCTGTAACACAAGTTTCCAGCAAACTCTCCTGCTCTACTCAGAAGAATTCCCTATTGTTCTGAGTATAATGAATAATCCAACACAATACATGCTCTGTCTGAGCCTAGCCTATGTCCACACTCAGGGCCAGCCAGAGGCAACATTATAAAGCTGGAGAAGGATGCTGTCAATATCTCCTATTCCCCTGGCAATGCCCCTTCCCAGGTGAATGTGGTCACTTACCTTGACATCACCCACCAGGACTAATACCACATGCTCTAACTACTTCCTGTTCCCACAAGAGCCTCAAAATTCACCTTCTTTTTGTTTCATTGCATTGAATATCAGTGTGCTTTCAGTCAATCTTATGAAATTATTTATTTAAATACATATTACTTACTTTAAAAGATACAAAGGTGAACAAAACATAGTACCCCTCCTCAAGGAGCTTTAGATCTTCAAGATAGGGCATCCTAACACACAATTATAAAATGGAAAACATCAAGTACAAAAATAAAAATTAAATAACCTTCTTTTAGAAAAGGAAGACAATGTAATTTTTTTAATTAATTTATTTTAATTTCAAGTATACAGTACATTGGTTAGACATCTATATAGTTCATAAAATGATCCCCCCAATTGCTCCCTTCTTCCCCTGACTCTCTACCTAGTCAACATATTAATACTAACTTGATTCCATATGCATGCTCCCCATTCCTGTGACCATCCATCAGCTAATCCTTCACCTCATTCTCCCAGCCCCCCAAGCCCCTTCCCCTCTGTCCATCACCAAATTGTCCATTATATTTGTGAGTCTGTTTTTGATTAGTTTGTTCTTTTTATTCCTTAGATTCTGCAAATAAGTGAAATCATATAGTGTTCATCTTTCTCTGTCTGACTTAAATACCTTCTAGGTCTATCAAAGCAATATTGTTTTTCATCCCCTTCCTTTTAGTCTGTGTGTGTCTTTTAATCTGAACTGAGTCTTTTGTAGGCAGTATATATAGGAGTCTTTCAGTCACTCTGTCTTTTGGTTGGAGCATTTAATTCTTTTCCATTTGAAGTACTTATTGATAAGAATGTAGTTGTTACATTCAGTCTTTATTCCTGTATTTGATACATGTTTTTTCTTCTTAAAGAAGTCCCTCCAACATTTCCTGTAATACTGGCTTGGTGGTGATAAACTTCCTTAGCTTATTTTTATCTGGGAAACTCTTGATCTGTCCTTCAACTCTAAATGATAGCTTTGCTGGATAAAGTATCCTTGGTTGTAGATCCTGGGTTTTTATCCTGTCAAATGTTTTTTGCCAAGCCCTCTGTCCTGCATACTTTCTTTTGAGAAATCAGCTGTCAGTCTTATGGGTTTTTCATTATAAGTAACTATTTGTTTTTCTCTTGATGCTTTTAATAGTCTTTCTTTGTATCTAACCTTTGGCATTTAATTATGATGTGTCTTGGTGTAGGTCTCTTTGGGTTCATCTTTTTTTGGAACTCTCTGAGCTTCCTGGGGTTGTATGTCTATTTCCGTCACTAGGTTAGGGAAGTTTTCCATCATTATTTCTTCAAACAGCTGTTCAACATCTTGATTTTCTTCAGTTATACCAATCAGATGAATATTTGGACCCTTAATAGTGTCCCAAATTCTCCTTAAATTATTTTTATAGTCTTGTCATCTTATCTCTTGCCATTCTGATTGAGTGTCCTTGGCATTTGATCCTTTTCTTTATTCACTGTGTTTATTCTTTTGTTTATTTCATTTAATATACTTCTCATCTCAGATAGTGTATTCTTCATTTCAGACTGGTTCCTTTTTATAATTTCTAATTCCAATTGACGTTTTTTATCTCTTTGTTGAAGTTCTCACTGAATTTAACCAAAAGTTCATTGAGCATCTCTATAACCAGTGTTTTGAACTCTGCATCTATCAGATTACTTGACTCCATTATTTCTGGATCTCTGTTCTGTTCTCTCATATGGTTTCTGCTTCTTTGTCTTCCCATTTTGGCTGCCTTTCCATGTCTGTTTCTATGTACTAAGCAAAGCTCTTAAGTCTACTGGTCTTATTAGTGTGGATTTGTGAAGTAGATGTCCAGTGAAACAGTCCTGAGAAGGGTTCAGCTGCAGGCCAAATTTAGCCCAAGCCTCTGCCCCTCTGGAACTACCTATTAAAATTAAGCAAGCAATCCACAGATGCTGTGTTTACAGTTACCTCAAAAGGCCACACTAGACATCAAGGTCAGCTGCCTCCAGTGTGAGTCTAGGAGCTGCTCAGCAAGGCACACTTGACTTGCTGAGGATATACCTGGATGTGGTCTGGGAGGGGTCGTGAGTTGGGGGAGGCAGGGTTTCAGAAAATCCTCTGGGCAGAGCTACTTGTGTTATCCAGTTTGATGACAACATGGCTATGGTGGCGCTGTGTCTGGAGCACTCGGATGGGGAAGGGCTCAACAAGGAACAATGGATACTGCTGGCACTTCTGTATAGAGTGAGTCTCACCTAGGTCCTCACTTTGACAATGTCTCCGGTAAGTCCCTGGTGCCTCTTGCATGCAGCCGATCCGGCACTGGTGCTCAGAGCGTGTACCTTTGTCACCCAGAAAATCTGCTCACAGGTGTGGCTCCTTTAAGAGGCTTCTGCTGCTGCCGCAGCTGCAGCCTCCTTCTTACTCAGCCACATGAGACCCAGCAGCCCTGTGTCCCTGCTCCATCCTACCTTCTGCCATTGCAGGGGGATTTCTTGGATTTCTCCCTAGTTGTATGGATTGTTCATCCCAGGTGATTTTTTCTTGCTGCTGCTCCTTTTTTTCCATTACAACTTTGATTTGATCACCAGAGGGATGAACAGAGCCTCTATCATCTACGACATTTTTCCCCCTCTCAGAACGTTACTCTTTGTAGCAAGAAAGAAAACAAAATTTTGAGGAAAGTTGGCACTTTAACTGCGCTGCAGGTGTAAGTAGAATCTGATAGCAGTGATGGAGGGTAAAAACATTATGGGCAGAGAAAAAGTATAAACAAAAATATCGCATGAAGAGGTATACAGTGAATTTTAGAAACTGAGAATAATCTGATTTGGTTGGATTGCATAAAAGGAGCAATAAATGAAGTTAGTAAAACCCTATTATCAAGTGCCTGGAAAGCCTAATTAAGAATTTTATTTTTCAATGAAGAGCTGCTGAAGGTCATGGGGCAAGGGTGGGGGGAGCAGGGGCAGGTCTGACAATTTCTGTAATATGCTTAATCTAAGAGCTATGTTTGGGAGGATTGAAGCAGAAACATGAGAAGTTGGTAGCAGACTCAAAGATCTCTGTAAGTGACCTGGTGAGAGGTCATGAGATTTGAGACTCAAGGAGCAGCCGGGGACGTGGAGAGAGAAGTGCAAGATCGAGAACCAACAGGATTGGGCTTTGATGACATATGGAGGCAGGAAGCATCAAAAGGAGATGAAGGATCAAAACCTTGATGAATCCAAAGAGGAAGGTCAGAAAGGAGACTGGGTTTGCCAGATGTTAAGTTTCCAACACTTTGGGAATGACAAGAGAGGTGTTTGGGTCCAAACTGAGGAGAGAGAGTGAGGCTGAAAGCCCACACTGGAGAGTTAGCTGAACATAGTGAAGCTTTAGCAGAAGCCATGGGGTTGAATACATTTGTAAGAAAAGGTGTGTAGTGGGTGGAAGTAGGGGATATATGCGAACTCTGACTTTCTGCTCAATTTTGTCATGAACCTAAAACTGCTCTAAAAATAAATCTACTTAAAGGGAAAAAACAATATTGATATTGCTTTGTCTAAATATTTATTTGCATTATTTCCATGTAAACTTCTCTTCTTTATCCCTGTGCCCCAACTCTCTGTTGCCAAGACATATCAAAGTATGCTGAAGTCAAAACATTCTTGGCATATGTAGCTTTTTTTCTTTTTCCTATGTGATAAATCAGTTAAGAGGCTAAGTTTTAGGTACAGAGACAGTCCTCGCAGTCCCAGAATCCTGGAGAGAGAGGGGACTAGCAGAGTCCAAGTCTTAGACAAGTTATGGAAATCATGGGAAAGCTTTGAACTTCCCTGAAGGCTGGAATCAGGAAGGAGAGGAACCTCTGACCAGATCTCAGGCCCTGGGGAGCCCCAGTTACAGCCTATTACGTCTGGAAGTCTCCAGATTGGCAGAGTCAATCTTAGTTACACCTTGCAATTGCAGTGATTTTGGAGAACAGGTTGGAGTAGAGGAAAGGGCACCATGTAAACTAAGAATGGACAGATGTAGTCTCCTATCTGAGCTGAGTCATGAAACCCGGCTGTGACCTTGACCAAGTGTCTAGATTTCATGGTCCTTTCTGCTCTAAAATTCTATGCTTCTTAATCAGGACTTCCACCTTTCTTTGATACTTCCAAAAAGAAAAACATTGTTTAAAAGCAAGTGGAACAGTATGCAGTAAAGCCAGCTTTCCAATCAGGTGTATTATTAAATCCCAAACTGTGTAGCACATGCTGCCAAAATGCAAGGCTTCCTTTACTTTAGGGATCATCAAGTAGCAAAGACCAGGTCCATGTGCTCTGGAGGGCTGATTGAGCTTCCACCTTTCACCCTGGGGTGGTGGCATCAAGCAATTACCTATAGCACTCTGGCAACTGCCCGACAGAGCAGGCAGGCAAAAGTGCCAATAGCCATGTGCTGGGCCCAGAGCAGCAGCAGCCGCATAAGCATTGTGTCCGGTAAAATGATCTTCACTGACTTTCATTAATCTCTCCAGGGCCCCCTGAGGTCAGATATGTTTGAACAGCAGTGGAGTTGAACTTGCTCACCAGGCCGGTTCAGCTAATCTACTCCCCATGGGCTGCAGGCTTCCTCAGGCATAGCCAAACCACCAGGCGAGCAATAGGTGAACTGCAAGGTGTGCAAATATTTGACTTCATCCATGATCAAATAATCATTTTTCCCTCTCCCTGAGCTCTAGGAAAACCCAGCAAATCTCCTAGACCTGCCCAGGAGCAGAGATTACACACATGACACATACCCTGCTTAAAGGAAATGCAAAGCTGTAAAGAAAGTCCATTTCTACACACACACAAATTATGACTGAGATCATCAAACTTAGCTTTTCCAGTAGCATGCCTTCTCAAACTATCTTAACCTGTGCATAGTCATAGGTAATATTACACACTGAAATAAAATATCTTTACATGATGAATTAAAACAAGGTTTAGTTTTCAAAATGACTTTGCCATAATTATTCAGGTCCATGTCTACTGTGTAAGAGAAGCCACTGAAAGCTTTCATGTTTTTCAGAAAGTCTGAATCCTGGGCCTCACAGCAGTTGGTACAGCATTGCCTTTTCTCTTCCCCCAAGGAAAACTAAGGCCAGCTTTCCTGTAACACCCCAGGCAGCCAGAGGAAGCCCTGCTGTGCTTCTGACTCAGAGTATAGTGGTCCAAGTCCTGACCCCTACTCTGATTCCTTCCTAATGATGCTAGACAAGCTTGGTAACAAGGGGAAAATGCTTAGTCAAATTATTGTACGGACTTTATTTTTACCAATTATTTAAGATGACTTACTCTGAGGAAATTCAACTGTTGCCTATTTTGTGCAAGTTTTGATTGAGTGGTTTATGTGTTTGGGTACAGCCTCATTCCTACTTCAGTAGTACAGGGCAGAGACTGTGGGAATTCATGTGTTTCATGTGACATTTTACACATCTCAGTTCTTCCTTCTTCCCCAAATACATGATGCCAGCCTCCTGCCTTGTCTTCCTCCTTCTGGACTCTCTTAAAGAAGAAAATGGCAATGATCCACCCCCAAGCAGATACCAACACACACTAGGTCCAGCCAAGGTGTGGGGAGCCTGTTGTTACAGGCCCCAACATAATGCAAACCCACCAAAGCAAGGATTCTCCACACTTGTCACCAGGGACAAATAGGAGCCTCCTCTGGGATGGTGGTATTGCAGTACAGAATGTTCCTTACCCCAAAACTACGTACAGCCATGTTCCATTGTGAATCAACAGAACTCAGATGCAGAGAACTGTTTGGGATACACAGATGGCTTACTGCAGTGAGATGGTTATCAGGAAACTGGGGCACAGAGCCTTCCTTCTCACATAAGTTTAATTGCCAGCTTCTTAGGACTGGATCTATCCAAAAGAGAAAAGTTCTCTTTTTAGATTCTCACACCTAAAATTGCATTGTCTAGTCTCTTCGTCAGGATTCGTCCTGTGGTAAATCCATCCGAACTGAGTCTGTAAATTCTTCTCTCACTGGATTCATTCTCCTCCACCAATTCTCTTTACCTACTTTTTCTAAATCCTTATTCTGGTGACGGCCAAACCTTTTTACAGACACCTCAGACCTACCCCTGAGCCTCATGGGACTGCCCACTTTGTTCCCCTTCAACTTCCTTCCAAGTCATTACAAAGTGACCATCCCTCAGAGGACACATCTGTTGTCACATACTTTAAAATGATCTAGCTACTCCAAAAACAAGTGGCAGTGGTATGCCTACAGCTCAGCTGGTAATATAGACTAGAGTATGATCATGGTGGGGAAAAGGGAAGAGATCTACAGTTTACTGAGCATCTACTACATGCCAGATATTTGTGTAAAACCTTATTCTTCTTAGATCTGGCAACAATTGAATGAGTTAAGCCATGTGTTCTCTGTGTGGCAGCTGAAGATTCTGAGTCTCAGCAAAGTTCAGGGTGCTGCAAAGACCGTGCACTAGCCTGAATCAAGTCTTTCTGACATTATGAGAAGTCTGTTCTCACAGGAGGGGCAGGGCTCTCTCCTCCACTCTCCTCCCTGTGGTTGTTTCTCCTGTCCTGTCAAGTTGTGAACTTGAAATGTCTCACATTCAGGCTAGAAATATAAATTTATATCCTATGAATGTCTCATTGAAGGGATGCGGACACAAGGAGTAGACATGAAAAAGCTCACTCTTGAACATTTTGTTTTAAAATAATTATAAATTCACAGGAAGTCGTAAAAATAGCACAAAGAGTTCCCATGTACCCTGCACCCGGTTTTCCCTCAGCTGAACCCACAGGTTTTTATATATAGTAATTGTGCTATTGGTCAGTTCTAAATATATTCTCATTTCCATAAAGATTCTTTCTTTGTCCCATGAAATATTTCAAAGTACCATTTTAAACTGCAAAAACATAAAATTTCTTAAACTTTTGTAAATGATATTTAATTTAATTGTAGACAGAAAATGTGGTCTATTTTATATTCTTTGATATTTTCTGAAATTTGCTTTGTGCCCTAGTACATGGTCAATTTTTGCAAATCTGCCATGAATCCTAGAAATAAATATACATTTGCTAATTATTGGTTACAGAGTATGCCTTTTGTATTTTAGAGAGCTTGACATGATATTTAAATAATCTATGTCATTTTAAATTTTTGTCTGCTTCATCTAATGCTGATAATGATATAAAACCCCTGTAATCATTATGGATTTATCCAATTCTCTTTATAATTCAGTGATATTTTGCTTTTATATATTTTGAGATTACATTATTGTTTAAAATTGTTATATGTTTCTGAAGAATTATTACTTTTAACATCATGTAGATTGCATCATTATGCCTGATTATTCTCCTTGCCTTTGTACAGTGTTCAATAAAAAGGTTAGTAAATGCCTTGTCTATCTTTTTTCATTCTAATAACTTTTTTTCAATTACAGTTGACATTTAAACTTATTTTATATTAGTTTCAGGTGTACAGCATAGTGGTTAGGTATTTATATCCTCCAACAAAGGAGGCAAGAATATATAATGGGGTAAAGACAGTCTATTCAAAAAATGATGTTGGGAAAACTGGACAGATACAAGTGAAAAATGAAACATGACCACCTTCTTACACCATATACAAGAATAAACTTAAAATGGAGTAAAGATTTAAATGTAAGGCCTGAAACCATAAAACTCAGAAGAAAGCATGGGTAGTAAATGCTGACGTTGCTCTTAATAATATTTTTTTCTGATATATCTCATTGGGCAAGGGAAACAAAAGAAAAAATAAACAAATGGGACTACATGGAACTAAAAAGCTTTTACACAGCAAAGGAAACCATTAACAAAATGAAAAGATGAACTATTGAATGGGAGAAGATATCTGCCAATGATAATCTGATAAGGGTTTAATATACAAAATTCATCCTAATACTTTCAACCTCTGTGAGTCTTTAGGTTTTGAGTGTGTCACTTGTAATGTTCACCAAGATGGATTTTTCCTTTTTTATTCATTCTCTCAATATATGCCTTTCAACTTATCAGTTAAGTTTATTTACATTGAGTTTATGAACTGATTTTATGTATTCATTTTTATCATTCTATTTTGTGCTTTCTCGTCATTTTTTTATGCTTTTTTATGTTTTATTTTCTGTGTCTTTGGATTAATCAGTTTCCTTTATATGTTTTTTTTTTCCCTCTGCTACTTAAAAGTTACATATTCAGTTTCTATTTTTTTAGTGGTCATCCTCAAAATTTTAACATGCTTATTTAGCTAAACAAGATAAAAATCAATATCTCTACCATCCTCCTAAACAATAAGATGGCCTTGGAACGCTTCATTCCGATCAACTCTCTTGCCACTGTGAGGTTGTAGACCAGCATTTTAATTCCTTTTTCTAGGTGTGAAGTATGGGAACTGTAGTGCCACATTTCTTGATATTTGAAGAAAGCTGATCTGAGAGAATAATGTGAACATTAGAGAAATTGAGATGATATACAGGGAAAATTCTTAGACAGAATTTGAATTCTTGGCTCCAACTATTGCTGAACTTGAGCTGCATGCAACCTTGTCCTTCCTGTGGTCATCTTAATCCAGCTAGGGAGAATACTTCCTCCATTGATCTTGCATCAAATGTCCTGGGCTTTAAGCTTATTGAACAACTCCAATCACATGTCTTTTCTTGAACCAATCGTTTATTCATAGGAGTGGAATTTTACTGAGTAATGAAAGAAAAAAAGAATGGTGTCATTTTTTTCTGGATGATGCAGGCACATGAGGGAATGGTGGATCCCTCACATACACACATGAAAATAGCATGCTGTCATGAAGAGGAGAGATAGATATCTGGCAGTTCCAGACAGCAGACATCCATCCCTCAAATAAAGGGGCAATTAATTGTGGGATAGGTAAACTTCTTTAATATACTTATTTATTAATTCATTTAAATGACATTTAGACATTCATTCTAATGTTAAATACCCGTCTCTCAGGTATCAGAGAAGAACTAATAAATAAGGCAGTCTTGATTCTTAGAGAATTCAAACTTTTGTTACTGGCAGAAAATTAAAGTGATAAATAGTAACTTCTATAACCAGGAGTATGAAAAAGGGGCTAATGGAGATAAAGCACAGGTAGATCAGCAAATATCTTAACAGTGGAAGTAATACTTGAGTTGAGTCCTATAGGGTAAATAGAAGCTAGAAGGTTGAAAGGCGAGGGAGGACAAAGGGGGTTGCATTCCAGTGGGGGTGGGGACACAATATATGCAAAGGCTCAGAGCATGCTATGGTTGGAGAACTTTGCCACCTTTCAATAATCTCTGCTCTCCAGAATTTTACATCATTTACTTCAATCCATCCCCATTCTAGCCATCTAACCATTGTTATCTGCATTTTCAAAAATTGTAGCTTTGTTCAGTTAGTTTTAGTTCTTGGTCCACAGTCTTCCATTTTATAAATGAGACTACTGGGGGCAAGAGAGACTTAGTCACTTGCTCTAATTAATGAAGCTGTCTTATCTTCTTAGTATAAAAATGGAATCTCATTGAGGGTTCCATTCTTGTCTGATTAAACCTCTAAGGAATTTAGTTAAAGGCCATACAATTATAGAGTAATTGGTTAATATCAGAATGAATTAATAATTAGCCCGAAGTTAATCTATTGGCTTGTGCCCTGAGATACAGACTGGGAAAACCTTTGAAGAAGAAGTTCATGGTAATAAAAACAACTAGCAGTCATTTAATGAATGTTACTAAATAAAAAATGTGCCAAATGCTTTTCAGGCATTTCTTCTAATCCTCACAATACCTCTATGAAATAGGTTCTATAATAATTATAATTACTGTCAATAACAATAATTAGCCCTGCTTAATGGAGGAAACTGAGGCTTAGCATTATTAAATTGCTCATACTGGGTCATGTGGGTGGCTTGCAGTGGAACTCAGATTGAACTGCCTGCTTCTGGTGAGCCAGTGCTTAACCACTACCTTCTAAACCTTCTCATAGACAGGATCTTTCAAGCAATTGAATAATGGCTCAGGCACAGAAAATGCAACTTACACCTTTATTTCTGCCTCTCAGAGTAATGGCCTGTATGCCCTCTAAGACCTTTTCCAGAAAAAAGTTGGTCATCCATTATTCTGGAAATCTAAGCAAACACAGAGCCAGCAGCTCACAGGAGAGGCCAAAAATGCTTGGTTTTCCAGCTGCGAACTTCTCCAAGGCCAACCAATCTGTGTCACCAACTTTCACTCAACAACCCAACTTTCAGATGCTGCCCCTTTAGAGGGAACTTCAGGGTTGACAAGGCACCATCCATTCTTTCCACAAATTGCTATTAAACAGTGCTATGCTCTGAGCAGTTTGACAGATGCTAGAGATCCAAAAATGGCTCAACATGGTGCCTGCCTTCAAAAAGCCAACAGTCTAATGACAAAGATAGGCAAATAAATGAGTCATTGCAACAGAGCATTAGAGGTACTGTGCTCTGTGTATTACAATAACAAAAGTAAGAGTCGCCAACCTTGGAGGGCTTACCAAGAGCCAGGCATTGTATTTATTACCTTAGTCAGTGTAGATTGCTATAACAGAATACTACAGACTCTGTGGCTTAAACGCAAAAATTTATTTCTCGCAGATGTGGAGGCTGGAAGTCCAAAAGCAAGAAGCAGACAGATGTGGAGTCTGGTCAGAACCCACTTTCTGGTTTGCAGAGGGCTGCCTTCTCCTTGAGTTTTCACGTAGCAGAGAGCAGAGAGTCAGGAATAGCTCCACATCTCTTCTTAGTTAGAAGGACTCCACCCTCGTGACCTAATCACCTTCCAAAGAATAAACCTCCTAATACCAACACATTGGAGGTTAGGATGGGGCTATGGGGAGTCACAAACATTCAGTGTATACCATTACTTAATTCATTCTTTAATAACTCAATGCAAAAGTTACTATTAGCTTCCATTTTCTACTTTTAACACATTTTGCACAGACATGGAGAGGTTAAGAAATTGCCCAAGGTCACAATAAATGATGGGATGGAGGTAAGAATCCATGTTGTCTGATCCTGAAGGCCAGCTCTGAAACTGGGCAGGGTGCTTTAAGAATCCAGAGGTCATGTGATGCTGGTTTTCAGGGATGGGAGAAACCCAGTTGGGTGCCAAGGAACATGAAGATGTCTGACGAAGGGAGCAATATATCAGGATGTGTCAGGGTCACATGGTAAGCCCCTAGCCAGTCTATGGAAGAAGTAGCAAAAGTCTTCTTGGGAGATACATTAATTCATCAGAGTGTTAAAGACAGAATTTCGATGATAGAACACTTGAGTTTGAGTTCAAGATGTGCCACTTACTATCCAAGTGAACTACATCTCAAGTTTCTACATATGTAAAGTGAAAATAATTGTTCCCACCTCCTAGAATCCTGGAGAGGAATAAAATTAAGTAATCTATATAAATGGCTAACCACTCTGCTATCATATAGTAAGTGTTCAACACATGTTAGCTTAGGAAAAAATAGTAACTTTTACAGGGAGACCTGAGGAATGAGTAATAGGGTTGAGTCAAGCAAAGAAAGGAAAGAGGTGGGAGGAGGTGTCATACTCAAATGAAAAGAAAGTGGTGATGCCCAGAGACAAGAGGAAGCAAAGGCCTAAAAGAGGTGCAAGCAGTTGAAGATATATAGGGAGAGGAGAGAATAAAGGAGATTCAGATGGAAGGGTCAACCAGGTGTGCTCACAAAGGGCACTGCAGGGTAAGCCACGGAGAAAGGGTCTTAATTTAAATACAGTGTAATACTATTGTTTTCTGAAGCAGGAGAGGGTCATGATTAGGTTTTTCAGTAATGCAGGCCCAGAGATGGTAGTGGTGTGGACTAGGACAAAAGTAGAAGAGATAAGGAGAAATCCATGGATTCCAGGATGCATCTAAAACTTGGTGATAGACTGATTTCTGGGGAGAGTAAGGAAAGCATCACCATGACAATTGGACTTCTTCGGTTTGGGCAACAGGGCCAGTCCTAAAATAGGGTGGCCTAAGACAGATGTATGGTGGGAGATTCTGGGGTTCCTGTGAGATGTCCAGGTGGTGTAATCCACAGGAAGTGATGGACACACCAGGCTGGAGCTCAGCAGAGAGATCTAGCTTGGAATCTGGAAATTATGGGAGATTTATGGCAGCCGCCTATTCCTATATCTTTTCTTTTCTTTTTGTTTGTTTGTTTGTTTGTTTGTTTGTTTCAGGAATAGAACTCCAAATTTTTTAAGGACAGCTTTGAACCTGGCTAAAAGAGTACTTTTCACAGCCTAAGATTTGCTTAATGAGATAGAACAAAATCATTGTGAAGAAACATTTGTCAAGTCCTCTTTTCTGCTGCCTGGAATGCAGATATGATTGCTGGAACCACAAGTACCTATCTTTGCCCATGAAGTATGTTAAAAAAAAAAAGCCCAAAATTGAGTCATTTATGCTGTCCCACTTCACCAAACTGAAACTTAACTTAATTATAGTTTTGTCTCTCCCAGAAATGGAATCTTAACCCAATCAATCAGGAATCACTGATCAGCATCAGTTAGGTAATTTGCCTGATAGACCCCTACCACTTCCTAAAGGAAAGTGAGCTTGCAAAAACCAACCCACTTTTTTGCCAGGTATAGCTTCCTTATTCCTGCTCCCTTCTGCCTATAAATTCTTTTATTTTGTATAGTTTCTGAGAGCTCCATTCTATTGGTTAGATTGGATACTTCCTGATTCAAATAATTTTTTGCTGAAATAAATTCTTAAAAAGTTTAATGTGCTTCCGTTTATCTTTTAACAGGTAGAAGTCAGGCTCTGAGGCTTGCGAGCATAAGGATGAGCACTTGAGTCCCTAATGGCATTGTGTGGCTGGCAGCAGCCCTCAATTGCCCACCTCTAGAACTTGTTAACATGAAAGAGAACATTTCTTCTTCTTTAGCCATTGAGATTTGGGAATTTTCTCTTCTATGTAGACAAATCTAATCCTTCCAGTATATATGTCATTGGTCTACAAATAGCAACAGGATACTTGAGGATAAGAAATGGAAGTGCCCAGGGAGAGGAGATAGGAAAAAAGAAGGGGGAAAACAAAGAAACAGAAAACTATAAAAGAGACTGAGAAGAAGCCAAGATGAGATCATTGAGAATTAAGATGTCTGAGGAGGGACAGAGGAGGATTTTAGTAGAGGAGATCCAGATGAATTTTCCTGAGACAAAGACCCTCTCTGTTCCTGTGCAAGAGGATGAGCAAAGAAGGGGTTCTGTGCAGACCCCAGGGGTGAAGGGCTCAAATCTCTAGAGCTAAATCTGTCAATGTCACCAACCCTGATAGGTAGAAATCTAATCCTTGCATGAAACTAAAATCTGACTTCCTGTGACTTCTACCTATACCCACCTGAGGCTGCATTGAGTAAAATCTATATCCTCAGCTTCAAGATAGCCCTTTTGAACTTCAAAGATGACACTCTTATTCTTCTTTCCTCTCAGATGAAGACTCAATCGTTAACTCTCAAACATTCATCATACCACTCAAATTTAAGATTCTTCACAATGCTGGTTACTCTTTTCTAAATGGACTTTATCTGAGTGTTCACAAACTAAGGCATAACCTCCCTGGACTGGCACTGGACACTGATTAATGTGGTCAGAGTGGCATGAGTTTCTTGCCATGGAAGGAATTGATTACCCCATGGCCTATATTGAGCTTGAGATTATGCTAAATCAGCTCATCCATCAAGGACAAATATGTTAACATTTTTTTTAATGACACCCAACCTCTGTGCAGAAGTGGACAGAGAGATCAGATCCCAAAAGGCAGTTCAGAGCTATTCCCTGACAGTGTTGCATTAAAAATCAATTTTAATCTCTTGCCTTTATTTCAGGGTGAAGCAGCCCCCAGATATACCAGCCTTATTAGCAAAGTAAATGACACATGTCCCCCAACCTTCCAAGAATACCCAGCTGCCTACTTTCCTTTGGGGACAAAGACAATTGGTGTTAAAGAGTTTCCACAAATGATGCTGGGACAATACAACACTGGCTACCCTAAATGTATCTCCTTTAAAATTACATTCAAAGAGATCTAGAATAAATTCTAGAGGTTTGTCTAGAGAGGCCTTACAGAGGGGTGAAACTTTCATGGATTTCATAATTGAAAGATGTGGGTTCACTCCCTGGCCTTGTTGCAGTGAAAGCTGGCTCACAGGCACACTTAATATCCGTTGGCCTCAAATCCTTTATTTACAAAAAGAGATCATAATGTATGCTTTGTATGATCTTGCGAGAACTAGGGATAATGAAAGCACCTGATCCAATGATAATCACCCTATGAATGGTAACCATCAGCATTATCTAAGCCAGCCTTCTACCGGGGGCAGGCTTGTCTCCACGTCATCCCTTCCAAGCAGATCCCGGAGCCTTTCCTATGTCCTGGACAACACCAATGCACCAAAATACATGCTGAGTGGCAGGATGGATTGATGGGAATCCTGAAGTCACATGTATGGCAGGAGGAACACAAAAGCTGGAAACTCTTTGCTTTCTCACCCTGTAACCTCATCTATTAGACAGGTGCCATCACTATGGTAATCAAACACCATAACATTTTTTTTTAATTCTATACTTGGTACAGTGCGCTCATAAAGCAACTTTACTTTTTCTCTACATTCCCCTTCAACCTTTCCAACCCCAGAGTTATCCTTTCCTGTCACTGCATAAAATCTTAGGAGGTTCCAAAGCTTTTCTGGACTGATCAATATTAGTCATGAGAACAGTATTATTTCAGCATAATAGAACTCCATATTTCATTCAGCTGAAGTTTCCCCTGTCCCCGCTCCCTGGGAGGGTGGTGGCCTGTTTTAAACCTGGATGCCTGTAGCAGAGAAGTAGCTGGAGCATGGACATCCTAGCTCTTCTCTCTTCTCCTTCTCTCTCCTGTGGTTGCTGCCCAGGGTGATCATACAAACCAGTTTGCCCAGAAGAGTTCCAGTTTATGTCAGTTGTCCAGACATGATTTTGAAAGTTCCCTTTTTCATTCAAACAATGCATCAGTTTGAACAATAAGTGGCATGGTCACCCCACTTATGATCCCCCTGGTGTCCAGCTGAGGGAGAGAGGGAATTAGAACTGCTTGAGAGACAAGTCCAGTTATGGCATGGTGTTGGTTCTCTACAGGTGGAGGGTGCCCAGAGCTCACTCTTATCTTGTGGGGCAGGTTAGTGGTTTTTTTCAGAGCTGCCCTCACTGAGGACCTCAGCACCCTCCTCAGAGGTGAGGCCTTTCCTGCTGCCAGCTGCAGCTTTTCCCCCATTCCTCAACCTCTGGCTGCCTCCTCTCAGACTCTCACTTCAGGATCCTTTGCCTCTCCAGGCAGGATCCCTTTACCCCAGGCGCTGGCCATACCCATGTCAGACTTCCTCTTGTTTCTAGAATACATAATATTTACTCATCTTTTTCCTGGCTTCAGAAAAAGTATAGTGAGAACAGTGCCAGCCATAGCATGGTGCTTTTTACCTCTCTGGGTAGTAATTACATGCTACCCTTTTTTTCTCACTAACCAGGGATATGGGTCAAGCTCTCCAAGTCTGAAGGTCCTCTCACTTGGCTATCATGAGGAGGAAACAGAAAATACCAGGAAACTCCAATAACTTTCTCTGGAGGACTCCTTCTCATTCTTCTATGCCCCACCTATGGTATCCTCAGGGGATATTTTTGGGCCAACCATTTTAACAGCCCCCTCAGCATCTCTACTTAGATGTCTGAGCACCCTACTTCAGGATGAGAAGGCATTTTATAAACTATAAAGCATAGTCTACAGCAGGTAACATTTCCCTGAACAATAATCATGTGGTAGGCACTGAGCCAGGAGCTCTCTATGTTGTCCACTAAAACCTTGAGGAAGCCCCATGAGCTGGGATCCACTGTTACCTTCATTCTGCAAGGTCAACTATTATCTTGCAAACAATTCCACAAGCCGAAGTGCTTGCTGACATAGAGTTGCTTTTTTTATGGCTTCTCTCTCTGGGGTTTTGATTCAGCCCCGAGTAACGTGGAAAAATTTGATGGTGAAGAATCTTAAAGAAATAATTTCTTCTAAACATTTCTAAATTTATATGTGACAGGGTTCCAAATCTCTTCATCCCATTCACCCTTCCCTCAGTGATCTAAGCTTCGTCCCTACTCTTCTAGGTCCAGACACAGGTATGGAATACTAGACAATTAATAATACTGCCAATGATGATAATAATAATATCTATTGACTAAATATTTACTATGTAACAGATGCTGTACATACAATATCTCATTTAATCTCTTTACATACATTATCTCATTTAATCTTCACAGCAACCCTTTGAGGTATGTTCAGTGTCGACCCCATTTTACACATAAAAATATCCTCAGGCTCAGAGTGGTTCAGTAAATTGCCCAAGGTCACACAGCTCATAATGGCAGGGTCAGGATATGACCTGGAGTCTTCTGGATTTCAAAACCTGTGCTCTTTACAAGCATACAGTGCCAGTACAAATAACACCATCTCTAAAGCTGTTCAGACTAAAGCTAGGGCTGCCTGCCTCAGACAGACATGGCTTGGGCTTCTCCACAGAGGAGCAATGGTACTGTAAAGCAGAAGAGGTAGCATCACGGAGTGGTGGCAGCAATAGGCAACAGCTGCACTGACTGCAACCAGGAAAAGGGGTAGCCGGGACCCAGAGGCCTCATCAGGCAGCATCATAGCCAGAAGGCTCAGCTACAGCGAGGGGCACTTTTTCCTACCATAGCTCACCAACTGGGACTCCAAAAATAAAACTGGTGGAACTTAAAAGACACAGGCGTTGAAGTCTCTAGCTGTTTTGCTCTGGGCAAGCCATTTACTCACTTTAAACTCTAATTTCCTCATTTACAAAATGCTGGGGCAAGGACTCCTCAGCATCATTTCAATAACCAAGATATGGAAACAACCTAAATGCCCATCAATAGATGATTGGATAAAGAAGTTATGGTTCATATATACAAAGGAATATTACTCAGCCATTAAAAAAATGAAATCCTACCATTTACAATGACATGGATGGACCTAGAGGTTATTATGCTGAGTGACATAAGTCAGACAGAGAAAGATAAATATCATATGATTTCACTTATATGTGGAATCTAAAGAATAAAAGAAACAAACTAATCAAAAACAGACTCACAAATATAGAGGACAATTTGGTGAAGGACAGAGGAGAGGGGTTTTGGGGGGCTGGGAGAATGGAGTGAAGGGTTAAAGAAGTACAATTTCATAGTTAATAGATGGTCACAGGGATGGGGAGCATGGCATAGGGAATGCAGTTAGCATTAATATATTGGCTAGGTGGAAAAACCAGAGGAGAGAAGGAGCAATTAGGAGAATCATTTTATAAACTATATAAATGTCTAACCAATGTACTGTATACTTGAAACTAATAAATTTTTTTAAAGAAATAAATGGATAATGAACATAAAGAACCCATCACACCTTTGCATTTTAGGTTCTTTCACTTCTGTGAAGTGTGAGCCTGGCCACTGATGCACAATCCCCAGATTACCCTAACCAGACTTCCATTTGGAGAAACAAACCCTACATCTGTGTAGATGTGCTCATTAGCTAAGTATTCCCTGGATGAAATGAATAGGTGAAATGATGAAGGGACACTTAGAAAAAAAATCATTAATCCTGTTAAATGACTCCTTCATTTCCCTCTCAGTAAGAGCAGTCACCTCTGTGATATCCATACTTCACAAAATAACTTCCTTTAGAGGTTCTGGTCATTAACTCATACCCATCACTTCTTAAAGTTTATTGAAATTTGCTTTCCTGAGCCCACGACACAGCCCTGACAGGGGCCTTAGAGCCTTCGCTGTTACAATGAAAGGCAGCATGGTCCCTCCCGCAAGTTCCCATCACCTCCACATCCTCAGATGAATGCCATTCATCTTTGTTAAGTCTAGAACAGCTGCTCCCCGCCATCTGAGCTACAAAACTGCCAACAAGGCAATTGAGAATTCATAACCACAAGTCAGGCTTCTGGGAGTTTCCAGACTGTAAAACAGTTTAGTTTCTATGATCCATGCAGCCCAAGATAAAACTGGCAAGGTGTAGGCATTCTCTTTGGCTGTATTTGATTTGTCCATGAAGGAGACACAGATGAAGAAGTTCCATTAGAAGAGTGATTCCAGTAAGGATTTGATGGGAAAGCAATGCACAGATTCTGATCAAAGCAGCCAGAGTTGTAATAGTCCTCTTTGTGGCACGCTTCTGGCCTGCCTCAGCAACCAAACAAATAAACCAAAAGCGAAAGGCCTTTCCAAGGCTTACCTAAAAATTCAAGAGATTCATTCTTTCAGCCTAAATGTTAATCTTCATTAAATGCTAACATTTTTTAAGACCTGACACGTTTTGCTTGACCAGCATCTCTACCTCAAGATAAAGTATGTTTATCAAGTCCTCTACTAAGGGGAACTTGAAGGAGAGAGAGGGACCTGGATACCAACATCAGGAAAAGAGACTTCTCCAGGCAGAATGGGAGGTGTCACACAGGGAACCCAGTAGAAGTGACAGGGATGTTTCTATCAGCAGCACCCCCTGAACTCAAGTAGCCAGGACAGTTCATCTTCCCACTCCACTCACCCCTGGCCCAGGCTATTGATTTTTACACATAACTAGTAACCAGCTGCCTGCCTTGTCAGAACAATATTCGCAATTTCTAAAGAAAAGAATAACTTTTTATTGATGTGCATTTCATTCTGTCACACTCTTAAAATGTTTTTGGATTTTTTCAGAACATACAATGAGAATGAGAGCACAGAAACCTCTGCTCATGGAGAAATTGCAGAGAATCACAGGTATCCTCAGGGTGCTTCAAAATCACAATAGCAGCAGCAACAAAAAAATAATCCTCAAAATGAAAATAAAATATTCAGGTTAATCTCCAATATGGGTGTGGTGCTTTATGTGTGCCCAAACCAGCTCACAGCTATTATTTCATTGAATTCATGCTTCTCTCATAGGTAGAAAGGAAGTGGGTCCTTCCTACCAAGTGGACGTTAGAGGTTCTGGAGGTTAAGTGACCTACATCTCAAAGACAGAAGCCCAGTTTTTACCAATGCAAATATTCTCATATAGATTTCCCACTGCAGTATTAGGAGGCAGGTAAGCACTGCTGCAAAGACTCAGCCACCAGGGTGACTCAGGAATCCGAACCACTAGAGATCGAGGCTTCCAGTCTTCAAGTCAGAAAAGATCTTGGGCTGCTCTATGTACGGGAGGCAAGGTTTCCTCCTGTGTTGTATTACATATTCTGTACTATTTTATATGCTCAACGCATAAGCCATTAAAATGCAGGAAAATAAACGATCGGTGAAAACTAGAGTGGGAGGAATTTGCTTTCTCAACTTGAAATGGAAATTTTTTTTGTGAATAAACCATAAAATGGTTTCAGAGACTTGTTTGGGTTCACTTCCTATTTCAAGATCACCTAGAGCGAACAATCTGTAAGTTTGCACTTGGCGTAACTAAATCACCCTATTTGTTGTCATCAGCAGGTTAGCATTCTCATCTTCTAGCCTTTCAGGGTGGCTCTTTTCTGGAGACACATCTGGTTTAGCCTTCAAAAGAGTATATTTTCACAGCCACATATGAGATCTCAGCCTTCCAACTCCCTGGGCCTCTAATAGGATGCAAATTACTAATGGGATGTTCAAGTTAACAGTCCACAATGTCTCCAGAGGGTATCCAGTTCTCTCAGTTAACGTTTAAAGCCGATCATCTCAAAAATCCTCATAAATTAATTAGATGAGCATTTTGAAACTTTTATCAAATGGGACTTTGGTTATTTTAAGTCTCAAAGTTTCCATTACTTGCATTTTGGCTATAAGTGTTAAATTTTCTGCCAAAACTGCCTGGGGTTATCTGCCTTTGGTCCAAATCGTTTTTCTAAAATTCCAATGGCTGCTTAGTGTTTCTCTGATTAAAGCGGCACTCTAACTGTGGGTGCCTGAGGTGGGAAAAAGTCATCATACATAGTAACTGCACGGAAGTTGCAGGTGAACTCAGAGGATAGCTGGGGGCCTGGGTAGGGCATCAGATGCATCTTCCATAGCCTGTGTAGAATAATTGGCTCTTGGAATATATCATCTGGAAGTGATTTTGGAGGTTATATTGGTTTCCTAGCTGTCATAGCAAATCACCACAAACCACAACAACAGAAATTTATTCTCTCACAGTTCTTGAGGCCAGAAGTCTGAAATCTAGGTTTTGGCAGAACCATGCTCCCTCTGAAAGCTCAATGAGGCAACATATTCCTCAACTCTACCAGATTCCAGGGGCTTCATCATTCTGACCACTGCCTCTGTTTTCACATTGCCTCCTCCTCTTCCATTTGTCTAATCTATTTCTGTCTCCCTCTTATAAGGACACTTGTCATTGGCTTTAGTGCCACCTGGGTAATCCAAGGTGATCTCATCTCAAGATCTTTAATTTAATTACACCTGCAAAGACCCCTTTTTTCCACATTCCCAGGGTCCAGGTATTAGAATATCTACACAGTTTTTAAAAAGCCACAATTCAACCCACTTCAGAAAACATTCATTCAAAAGTTCAATTTAATGGATAAGGTAACGAAGGCTAGAGTGGCTCAAGGTTATATATCTGGAGCCAGACAATGAGCCAGACCTTGGTCTCCTGATGTGAAGACAGAATTCACCCATTTGCTCAGGATCTCAATCCAGGAGTCATCCTTCACTTCTCAGTTTTCATCATCTCCTATATCTATCAGAAAGTGGTATTCTCTTTATTCTCAAACAATGTCCTGTGGCCTGCCCTTTCTCAACACCTTTGCCTCCACCTTGAGAGTCCAAGCAACATATCTCCTGGCTCACCTCCTAATTGCTTCTCCTCTTGGTTTTCCATAGTTCATTCTTTACAACTGTCTTTGAGTACGTTTTCAAGCAAATCTGTCTCCTGCTTCATACCTTCAGTGTTTCTCATCACACTGAGAATAGAAACAAGTTTTGCCCATTGCCTTCATTGCTCCATTGACCCACCTCTCCACCCCCTCATCTCACCTCCTGCCACCCATGCTTCCCCTGCAGTGTGTTCCAGAAACACTGACCATCTTTCTTTTTCCCAAACACACTAAACTGGTTCCTCTAAGACCTCCATATTTGCATCCCTTCAGTTTAGCACATTCTGTGGGAAATTTGTTTTCATTATATGTTATTTCACTTAAAGTCGCAGAACCTAATGACAACATTAAGGGAGGACTTAACTGTACCTTGGATTCTAGAACATGGATTTCTAAAGACTTAAAGAAGAAAAAGGTATAACAGCAAAGCCTGAAAGATTTTCCAATGAAATACATTGCAAGAGGCTCAGGGGTCTCTAAAACAGTGATTTACTCACCTTTGAAAAATGTCAATGAAGAAAGAAATGAGATGTCAAATAAAGATGGGTTTGTGTGCCTTACAGGGCTTCTAGATGAGCTCAAAGAGGGGCACAGAAAGTGCCTGTATCCAAGGTATGAGAACAACAGGATGACGTGGAAAGAGTAGGTCTCTTGCAGGCATTGCTTGGCGCAATGTGACAGATGTAGGAGAGACTGAGAAGGACCTCTGATTCCAGCCTTTTTCATGACTATCTCCATCCAGGCCTCACCGGGGCCTCACAGGACAGGCAACGATGTGTTATTAGCCCATTTTAAAGATAAAACAACCTGGGCTTCAGAGAGACAAAGTCTCAGGTCCCATATTCTCTTCATTTAATGAAGAGAATAATTACCAGACAGAAAAGGACCAAAGCACAAGAGAACACAGGCTCATGCCTGCTTATTCTTCCAACGTTCACATCTGCAAGCCCCCAAATGTCTCCAACAAACAGTGAAGTCTCTTGATGGAGCTAGATGTTGAGCATGTACAAATGAAAGACGTAGGCCTGCCCTCGAGGAGCTGACAGTCTCAGGTGGATACTGATGTGTAATTGAGCACTGCTTTGGAGAGGGGTGGCCACAGAGGAGTAGCATCTCACCCAGAATTTATGGTATTAGGAGAGGCTTCCCACCCCAGCTGAAAACAGTCAGATAAGCATATAGGAGGGGTCAGGGGAGAGAGTATTTCTCCCAGATAAAACAGCTTGTGGCCTAGGGGATTAAACCTCAGGACAATGGCCTATTTGCAAAGTTAATCAGTGCAGAAGATATGTAATTATATGTTAATATCTGTCTTCCTCTCTATGCAGCAAGGGCTATAAGGGCAGGAACTGTCCCTTTTGTGCACTTCTGAATCTCCAGTGCCTGGCACATACCTGCTACTGAATGACAATAATAATAAATAATAATAATAATAATAATAGTAGTTAACATTGATCAAACACTGACTACTTGTCTAATAAATGTTACTACTAGTAAGTGATCAATAGCTATTAAGAGAATAAGCAAATGAATGAATCACAAGAGTGGCAAGATAATGTTGGAGAGTAGCAGGTTCCAGCTTGTAAAGTCATGGGCCAGCTAAGGAAGGTGGGCTCTATCCAGTAAGCAATAAGTGAGGGTACACTGGGACTTTTTAAGTGGGAATTGACATGGTTTAGTGTTTGTTTATTTAAATATTTTTTTATTTTCCAATTACAATTAACGTACAATATTATATTAGTTTCAGGTGTACAACATAGCGATTAGACATTTATATAATTCAGGAAGTGATCACCCCAATAGATCTAATACCCATTTGACACCATACGTAGTCATTACAATATTATTGACCGTATTCCCTATGCTGCACTTTACAACTGCATGACTGTTTTAATAACTGGCAATTTGCATATCTTAATCACTTCTCCTTTTCACAACCCCCACCTCCACTCCCATGTGGCAACCATCAATATGTTCTCTGTATCTATGAGTTTTGTTCTGTTTTATTTTTTCATTTATTTTGTTTTTTTTT
>CM053501.1:19971339-20239072 GCA_028627145.1 Eidolon dupreanum | reverse complement strand
CATGTTCTATTCTGTCTCCTTCCAGAAGACTGCAAACAATGTTTTAACACTAAGGGCCACCTGCTGTGGTTTTTTAAAAATGTGATTTGAAACAGTAATGTTCTTAATTACATGAATCATCTCTAAATTTAGAAGGTAGCTCCTAATACTCATTGCCTGTTCTGAATCGTGATAATGTTTTCCAGTTTTCATGTGGGAATCATTGCCAAGAAACTCAGCTTGGTGCTTCACAGTCCCTGAAAGGTGAGCATAAAACTACTTGGTCTACTCAACAAACAAACCAAGGCTCTGTCTGTGTGCAGCAAAATAACAAATGGTTTGCCAGTTATGTGCAAAAGTAAAAAGTCTTCCTAGACCATGAGGAACAGTGACACTCAAGTGAGAAGGTGTTATGGAATGAATCCTTATGTCCTCCACAGAGGACAACAACAATGTATATGTTGAAGCCCTAACCCCTAATGTGATGGTATTAGGAGGTCAGTTCTTTTGTGGTAATTAGATGAGATCATAAGAATAGAGCCCTATGATGGGATTAGTGCCCTTATAAGAAAACACACAGAGAGTTCCCTCACTCTTTCTCTCTACCATGTGAAGACACAGTGAGAAAGAGGCTGTCTGCAAGCCAGAAAGAGAGCCATTACCAGGAACCAAATTGGCCAGCACCTTAATCTTAGATTTCCCAGATCAGGAAATGTGAGAAATAGATGTCTGTTGTTTAAGGCACCAAGTCTGTGGTATTTTATTATGGCAGCCCGAGCAAACTAAGACAAAGAGGGAGGAGTGACATCATGTTCACTCTTGACTCCCCTTATTCCCCTGCCTTCCCAATCTTCACTCCCCTGCTCCTACTCCTACACATAAATTTCAGATTTCTGGCAAATGCTTGGGGAGACTGTGTAGTTTTTAAAAGTCTTAGAAAGGATTCTCTTATCTTTCCCACCTCATGACAACCAATGGTATAAGCTAATTTTTCTCCCTTCAGCTACTGATTATCTACACATAGTCCACACCAATGACACACATACATTCACACTCAGGCATGCTCACTCACAGCCATGCATGGTAACTAATTTTTCAGAGAAGGTTTTTTTTTTTTTTCTTTTTGATAATTTTGTCTATTTTATTCCATACCTACCCCCAAAAAAGAATCAAAGTTGATTAAATGCTTCACATTTCAAGAGTTTGCTTTGGTGCTCCATGAATGCAGCTGGCATTCCCTTTGGAATAAGGTGGTGAGCCTTTTTACAATAACAGCTTCAGTTGGATTATTATAAAACCTCACTGGGTCAACCAGTGAACAATGGGTCATCCCCACCATGACTCCAATCCCCAGCTCCTTCCCCAATTAGGATATCAAACCACGATATTGTAGCCTTTCCCCAAAATTACCACATCACTCAAATCCTACCTCCTTCTCCAAACTCCTACCTGACCTCAAAATGATTTAAAAAAATATGTAGCTCATCCACATAAATGAGGAGCCTGTTGAGATTATTGGTTCCATCACATAGGGTTGTTATTGTATTTTCAAAATACATGTAAAAAACATGTAAAAAATGACATTTTACTTCTTCATAACTAGGCAAATTCACCAAATCAAATGATAAGAGTATTGCAATTCCCAAAGAGTTGGGAAGATTTTTCCCTGACATATAGTTGGTGACATAAAGAGTACAATTTGATATCCTAGTCAAGATTCTTTGTCAGGGCTGGCCAAATTCCCACACTCTGAAGCCTGACTTTCCCCACTTCAGAGACTGACTGGCCATTATTGGCAGACCCCACACACTCCATGTTTTAGAAGGAAACTCGACTGGAGGCACAGGGATGGGTTCTGTTGGTACTTGAATCCCCTCAGCATCTTGTACCCCTAAAACTGCTCCCTGCCTTAAATTTCTGCCTTTCTCAGTAAACAGCCCAATAACTCACGTCCTCAAGGATGGGGTTCAGCCTAGTTCTTTCCTCTTTGGCAAGTATCCCACCCTATTTCTAACCAGGAGCAGAAGTTCCATCCTAAAAATCAGAAGCACTAAGTGAAAAAAATTAATAAATGAGTAAATGAATACATAATATGATATTATATATGATATGATATGACTAATGTGATATAATGTGATGTGATGATAATAAGATGTAATATGGCCCTTGCTTAGATCACTTATAGTTCTTGCTACTAGATTTCCCATCTTTTTCTCTGCCTACTTATTTGGAACACCCTCAATTTTCAACAAATTATTTTCTGAG
Organism: Eidolon dupreanum; assembly: GCA_028627145.1. NCBI lineage: Eukaryota > Metazoa > Chordata > Mammalia > Chiroptera > Pteropodidae > Eidolon > Eidolon dupreanum. Next base: position 20,236,828 of record CM053501.1, on the reverse strand, counting down.
CTACTGTAATGTATCTATTGCCACACCAGGTAACTATTTATGTTCTACCAGTGGAATAGAGTTTTCTCCCTGTGACTGCTAACAGATATAGTTCTGTCTACTGTCAGCCTTGTTTGATAAAGAAACCTAATTTTAGGGTTGAGTCAATTCAGGCTCCCCTTCCAGAGTGAGGTTAAGGCTAGTGCAGCTGTGAATTAACTGGAACCAAGCTAAAAAGGAACTTCTTCTGGAAAACTGCAGGAGAAGTGGTTAAAAGAAATCAGAGAAATGAACAGAAGTAATCAAGAGTCCCAGTTAAGGAAGCCAGAAAAGTATGCTAGAAGGGCTTCCAACCAGGGACCAGTAGTGAGATTTGAAAGCTAGTGCCTTGATGCATAGAGATGAGAGCAAGGGAATCACGGTGACAGTGAGCCACATGCATATTGCTGTCCATGGCCAGCATTCCTGTGCCAGCCTCAAGAGTAAGATGTCATCATTAAAATAGCCAAAAACAAAATAATAGTCTCTTTGAGTCTGACACATTTGTCATAGTTGTCCATGCCTAATAGGGAATGACCCTGTGCTCCTTTCCACTTTCTAACAGATGCATACACACATATGCACAGACACGCACACATACACACACGTTGCCCCCATTACATTTGGGAGAGCTATAAAGTGTCTTGGTTTCACACATTCTATATCTTCACTCTTCACCAAGACAAACCTCCAGAGAAATTTCTTCATTATTCTCTCAATGGTCGACAGTATTTCCCAAATCGTGGTCCCCATCACCAAGCAGTAGCAGGGCAGCTATTCAGAGATGTTTGACATATCATTCCAGGACTCTTGTCCACATTCATCACTGAAGCAATCAGCAAATCTTTATTGCACTCCTGTTCCTTCGTGCTTGTCCTTCGGTCATTAAGCTTAACAATGTCAACAATGTTCACAACTCCAAGCCTGAATTAACATGGGAAGGAGACAGAGCAGAGCAGAGACAGAGCAGTCGGGCCATAACTCAGCCTAGGCACCCACAGTCTGAGCTGGAATGCTCCCATTAGGAGAAAGGGGTGGGAGAAAATCTGAAAGACAAAAAGGGACTGGCCTTTTCTATGACTGTTGTACCAACCTGATGCAGATATATACAGATGGATAGTAAAAACTTTCCTCAATAATGTGGTCATTTGGGGGCATACGCCATTAAAAAAAACAACTGGAATAGATAAAACAATAGAATCCAAGAATAATGATTATCAACCCATCCACTGTCATAGAAAACTGAGGACAATTAGAGTGGCCACTTGAGGAACAGTAGGAATCATTATGCACTCAGGCTGGACTACTTATAATTGATCTCTAACCCTCTGAGGAAGAACACAAGTAACTTTTAATGTTCTGACTTTACAGATAAGAAACTAGGTTCAGAGAAATTTAGCAATTTGCCCTGGATCGCACAGTCAATAAATGGCCAAATTGAGTTTTTTAACCCCTGATTATTGTGATAAACAGAATAATGTCCCTCAAAGATGTTCACACCCTAGTCCCTGAAATGTGTGAATATGTTCCCATAGCAAAGGGAAATTCACGAAGCAGATAAGATTAAGTTTGCTAATTAGTCAACCTTGAGAGAGGGACATTGTCTTGAATTATCCAAGTAATCCCTGTGTAGTCATAACAGCCCTTAGATGTGGAAATGGGAGGAAGAGTCAGTGTCAGAGTGATGTGATGTGTGATGTGAGACTCAGCCAGCTATTGCTGGCTTTGAAGATGGAGGAAAAGAATACAAGCCAAGGAAGGCAAATGGCCTCTCAAATCAGGCAAAGGCAAGAAAATGGATTCTTCCTTAGAGCCTCCAGCAGGAGCACAGGCCTGATGACACCTTGATTTATGACCCATTCTGGACCTCGGATCCCCAAAATAGTAAGATATTAAATTCATGTTGTTTTAAGCTTTTACGACTATGGTGATTTGTCACAGCAGCCATAGGAGACTAAAACCACCATCTGAGTCAAAGTCTTATTCTGTTCTTTATGATCACTGTTAGTTTTCTATGATGACTAACAAATTACCTAAAAACAGCACGAATTCGTTAGCTCCCAGTATTTTTAGGTCAGAAGTCTAGTCCATCACACTCAAGTCCAACCCACACTCCAGGGGAGGGAATTATGAACTAGAGGATAAAAATTTTGGAAAGCCCCCTTGGAATTCTGCCTACTACCACATCATGAGCATATATCAGCTGTTTTGCCCATGCTCCACTCCACTTCACCCACACCTACCATGTAAGGTCTATTGCCTTTCTTAGATGAACCTCACACATACACAAAAAAAAACTTTTAAAAAACCACTCAAACTCAATATGAGCCTGCTCGCCTACCAACCCTATTTCCTACTCAAATCTCCCTCTGAGCTTTCTCTGTTCATAGCATTATATGATCACCCAGGTAGAAACCTAGTAACGTTAAGAGCTAACTTTTATTGAGCATCATATACTGATGTAAGAAATAGGTTTCCCCACAAATCTATGAGGCAAGTACTAATACTTCCCCAGTTTTACAGATGAACAAACTGAGGCATGGAGAGGTTAAGTAACACAATTGCTCTTAATTATGGACAGAGCCAGGATTAAAAGGCAGGTGTTGGACTCAAGAGCTCTTAACATATTGCTAGCTTCTGAGCTTCCAGCCAAAGCTCTCACATCATTAAAGTCTTAATTGGCTTTTGATGCTACCTCTAATTATTATTTCATTCTATGTCAGCAGATTTTACGTGGGATCAGGGACCCAACAGGATCCAGGAGACTCTCCTAGCAAACATTTTCAAACTAGATATACCTTGTACCCCACTATTTCCAATATAACCCAATTGGAGAGATTGATACAAGATGGTCACAATTTGTAAAAATTTCTAGGTGATTCTGAGTCATTCTCAGGAAACCCCACCCTCAACCCATGCACATACGCAAACATACACTGTCAAACTGATTTTTCCAACATCATGGTGGTGGTCATTATTAACCAACAAGGAGAGAGTTGACACTTCATTCCTGTAAAGGTTAAAATGGAAATTAAATTTAGGAATCCCAGTTGTATCAATTTGCACAAAACAATCTGAAAGGAAACAGGTTAATTTGTTTAATCTTAAATTACTTTTTAAAAATGAGCATTCATTTTAAAAATGAATTTCTAAATTCATTTAATTGCTATTTTTAATAATCTCTGTCACTTTAACTGAATTGAACTTTTTTTAAAAAATATTTTTCAGGAGCACGTAAGTTTTCAAAATTCAGTTAATATACCATATAACTTATTCACTCCCTCTCTGAGTCCCAGATATTTAAAGATTTTTGATATTTCTTGAATGTAACTTGTTATTAAATTGGATAGTTTTGGCTCTCTGCCACTTCCTGGTTACCTCACAACATCCTTTCTCTTCTTATTTCCTAAGAACTTAAGGTCTCATTGTATTATCTGGAATGTAGATGTGACATCTGAAGTTCTAGCTGCCATATCAGAGCATGAAGTAAAGGGTCACATACTAGAGATGGCAGAAGGAGTCTGGTTATCACTTGGAAAAGTTGACACTCCAGCCTTGGACTTTCATATACAGGCTGCCTTTACTTCATAAAGAAATAATATTCTAGTTTGCTAAAGCTACTCTGATGTTGGATTTTTCTATTACATGTGGCTAGCTCGAAGTCTAAACGAAATAAATGCTAACTTCAAATGTACCTACTAGCTTAGATATTTTAGAATTCCAGTGTGCTCTTCCTTACTTTATCTTTGGATTTTCATAATATATCAGAAAAAATTAAGCACAGAGAGGCTAAATGTCTTGGCCAAGATGCTAAAAGAATAGAACCTGGATCTTCTCAAACAAGTAGGTCTTGTTTTTACCACTGCCTCTTGTAATAAGAAGCTTCAAATGTCAACCCACAAACATATCACCACTCATCTTGACACTAACTCCCCTAATGCTTTTGCATTTCGTTTCTTAGAAAAGTACAGCTTTCTAAAACCTGAATTATCACAGCATACCATCAAGTAGAATAATACTCAATGCTATCCCCATCCATCATTCCTTTTCCTTTAAACTGGTGTGCATTGATCGCCCAGTCTAGAGAATTGTGACAATCAATAACTTTTCAGGGAGATTGTGTGTGAGAGTAAAGAAATTAGCTTATTTTGTAGTGGAAAGAAACAAGATGTCAATCAACCCCCTTAAAACTAATCTCAAGTAAGTGTAGTGCCAATTTGAGAAAAATCTAAGTCACAATTGTCAAAGTCACCCTCATGGGAGACCAGTGCTCACATGCTGGCTAGGCATGGAGAGCACATTAATCACAGAATGCTTTGTCATAATGAGACCTCCTGTCCTATGGGATAATTTAGAAGATGTCTATTCCACCTAAGGGCTCTACCTCACCACTACAACCCTTGATATCACTTTCCATGTTCTGATTACCGTTGCTGAGTAACAAATTACCTCAAAACATAATGGCTCAAAACAGCCATTTTACTTTGCTCACAATTTTTTGGACCAAATATTTGGGAAAGTCTCAATTGGAAATTTCTCACTTGGGATCTCTCATGTTGCTGTAGTCAAATGCTGGCTGAGACTGCAGTCATATGAAGGCTTGGTTGGGCTGGACATTCAGATGGCACACATACCTGATTGATGGTTGATGCCATCTGCTATCAGAATCACAGTGAGAACTGTTGCTCTAACCACCTTCACATAGCATCTCTGGCATGGGGGTCTCAGTATAGTCAGACTTCTTATGTGACAGATGGCTTTCCCCAGAGAACCAGGAAGAAACTTCTTGGCCTTCTGTGAGCTATCCTCAGAAGTTGTACACCATCACTTCCACTGCTTTCGCTTGGTTGAAGTAATGTTTTGGTTGCATTGACCTTTCCAAACTCAAAGTGAAGGGACTTAGACCCCATTTTTCAATAGGAAGAGTGTCAAAATTTTACAGTTTTTTGGGGGGATAGCCCTTTGCAGACCAGAATTGGAAGAGGAAGCATGAGTGGATTATAAAGTGGAGAAACAAGGAAATGGATTTTCAGAAAGTGTCGCTTTCAACTGAATGCTTTGTTTCTCTCTGTTCTTCCAAGTTGCCTTTTCCTGAGAAACTTCTCCTCAACTCAGTGTTCTAATCTGCAGCCTCCAGGCCCTCTGGTCCTAGCTGACTGCACTTTGTTGACCTGTCATGGTTCCTCTGTGCCCTCCAACCCACATCACTCATCTTTTCTCTGTGTCACACACCCCAGTCCCATTACTCAGCTCCAGGTAAGACAGTTTTCTCCTTTAAGCAGGCCATCATTTTAATAAAGCCTGCCTCTAACATGTCTTCAAAAGAGAAACTGAAGTAGATCCAGAAAGCAAAGGCAGAAAGAGTGGTGGAAAGTCTTGATCAATCTGTAGGAGTCAATAGTGCTGTGCCAGGTAGCAACAAAGAAATTCCATCCTCATTGAGATATCAGTGACCAGAAGGACAGACAACAATCATGCCAAACACAAGGGCATCCTATTGTTGTTCCATGAGGTAATAGGTTAAAATCTCCCTTTGAATGACACTCCTTCTAGGGTTAGACCTTGGCTTTGAGTCCCCACCTTAATCCACTCCCTGCTTCCATTTCCAGACTCATCTCGCACCACCCACCAAGTTCTCCATGCTCTACCAAGCTGAAATAGAATTACTTGTCAAATCAGAATTATAAACATGGAAGGAAGAATCAGAGAAGCCATGTTCTCAGAAAACCTCAACATTCCACTGTGCCGAACAAAACTTTTGAAAAGCTCAAGGCTGGGTCCACATAGTGTCATAACAATTAAGTAAGCCCATCCATTTTTTCACCTCGTGTGTTGGGTGTGTGGTGGGAGAGGTATGAGGTCATTAGGAAAAGTTGGCAAGTTAAGTTAGCAGCTTCTCTTACTTCAAATGAATACAACTAAACAAGATACTTGATACTCAGTATTAAAATTTATCACAAAATCTCAAGTCAAAACAAAATCTGAGGTGCATTTTACACACTAGAGCTCCCCCTGAAGAATCAGGCTAAGATTTTGCTTGAAATTTCACTCCTGTGTACTTCCTTCCCCTGTCCTGCTCTGATTCTCCTATTCCCTTACTGATTTCCCCAAGAGCATGTCCCCAATAAATCATGTGCACACAGTCCCTTGAGTCGGGGTTTGCTTTAAGGCCCCTAAGCTAAGAACCTCATTTCATAAGGATGTTAACTAAATGCTTCTTGCCCCGCTCTAGCTAGGTACTGTGATGATCCACAAATACTATTTCTCAGTTTACTTTTCAGGCTCACCTCTGAATGCTTGGAGAGCTGAGGTCTAGGAATGAAGGTGGAGAAGCATTAAATAAATGAGCTTTATTTTAATTGGCAAGACTCTAAAGGGGATTGAAGTTGACTGATATCCCTCAATACAGGTTCTCTGGAGGAACTTTAGATCCCTCTTTCTTCTTAAATACAGAGCCTTCAGATTGCATTAGACAATTCCAGATGAAGAGGGAGTCGTCAAGATCTATTCCAATGTCTTTATCCGATAGATGAGAAAACTGAGCTCAGAGGAGTTAAATGACTTACCTGATATCACACAGCCAATGAGTGGCAGAATCCAAGGATGAGCAAACAGTGAGATGTCCCTGGCATAGGGTGTGCACTCAGTAAATATTAGTCTCTGTCCTTCCCAGGTCTGTTCAGGCTTCTCTCTGTCCTATACCATATCTCTTGCTTCTTATCCAGCCTGACAGCCTAAGACCAATTCTGTAACACCAAGCTGTCATTCTGCAAAATCTGCCAACAGAATTGTAAACATTTTTAGTTCTACTCACACAATCACCTTCCTGTCAATTTCCTTGGCAAAGGGGTAAGCAGTGGGTCCTGGCAGTACCAACTCTATCCTATTTCAGGGTTGTGTAGAAGGCTTGAATTCAGATGAATAATCAGCTAGAATGAGTCTCCTTTCACTAAAGCTCCAAATCATTTGGTTTGTGCACATCTAGTCCCATTAAACAGCAAAGCTGATTTGAACAGGCATGACCATGATGGTCACTGCCCACAGGACACTTGTGTGTCTTGACCATTTTCCAGATAAACCAAAAATTGGGCTCCCATTGAATTAACAAGTCACCTGGTGGAACTTCTGCTACAATTTCATTATGACCGTATCTTCAAAGCTCAGAGAGAGACGGGTAGAGAGGAGAACCGGCAGCTGTTTTTCAAGAAATTAATTTCTATCCCTGCAGAGATCAGTCCTGGTTAAGTGAGAGAATCAAATTATCTAAGTTACTTCTGCTGGGAAGGTCGGCTGCTCTGAATCCTGATGAAAAATAACACAATGGTGCTATTTAATTTAAAACCTCCGTCTGCTTCACTTATAATTCATAATGATTATGCTCCGCATTTATGTAGTATCCTAGGATTGCAAAGAACTTTGATAGCATAAATGATTCATCCTTGAGACCCTACAGAGAAGCAAGGCTCTCCTCTTTTTCTCCACAGGGACAGTGAAAAGAGAGGACTGAGCCCAACAACCTGGATTCCCAACTGACTTTTCAACACAAATCAATCCTCCCTTTCTAGTTATTTAGGGCTCGGCATCTATGCTAGCCAGACAAGTATATTCCATAAATGGATATCATGATATCAGGAGCGTAAAAGAGATAAGGAGTTATGGCTTGCAAATGTAAATCAATAAAGACCGTAGGCTTTCAGCCATTTCTTTCTGAGAAAAATTCTACTGCTTCCAGCAACCCGGCCAGCATATGGTAGCCTTCTACAAGAAATTCTTAAATGTTGATCTAATAGGTTTGTATATTATAAAGACAGAGTGAATTATGTAAAAAAGAGCAATAAACACATGTCCTGCACTTTACAGTTTACAAAGCAAGTTTGTATCTATTACCTCGTTTACTTACTCCTCTCTTGCATTACCTTATGTGCTTTGCACTCCTAGCTGAAACTGAAGTTACTATTCACACTCTTCCAGGCAAAATGCATTTCCCAGCTGCCCTCACCACACTACACTTGCCTTCACATGATAACAGAGGTCTGGCAGAGAGAATAGGTTTCACTTCACTCAGTTACTAAGTCACTAAGGGCCATGGCATTAACCACCTTGACCCTTCAAAGGTCAGATATCTCTTCCCCATTCTAAACCAAGAAAAGAATTAATAATGTTTACATTTTGTCAAATACCTGCTTTGCAACTAGTAATTTGTCAGGGCTTGATACACACTAAGCATCACCCTTACTACAGACCGGCCAAATATAACACGAAGCGAATAACTAAGGCTTAAATTTGCCCAAATTCAGGGTTTAGTAAAAGGTAGAGCCATTCAGATCTTCCCCAATTCATAGCCCACATACTTTCCCCGGGAAAATCAGGACATAATGGACAACATATTTGAGAAAAAAAGTAGCTAGCCACCAACAGATGCTTCATGCACATTAAAAGTCATTTCCATTGCCCACAGCTGTGTGGCTCCACAGACAGGACATCACAATAATTGTGTGGGATGACAGCTCTGTAGGCACCAATGCTCAGTGCCTCCTGTGTATAGGAAGGACCCAGGAAGCTTCCAAAATTACAGCTAAAGTGAGGGAGTGTGCTGCTGGCCAGAGGGTCCTCGCACCGCATGACAAGGCTGACTGAGGCAGTCAACACTGACAGATGTCAGGACAAATTGAGACATGGACTGAAGGAGAGATGCTGGCTGATGGTCAGCCTAAGGAAAAGGCATTTGTGCCCACACCTCCTGCCCCTCAGCCACAAAAAAATCTCTGTCTTGTTCCCCAAACACATTAGTGTTTCTGTTTCTTCTACATGGAACGCCTTGATCCTTTCCCATCCTATCCTCCCAGAAAGCTACTATTCTTCCCATTAAATCAGGCTCATAGATTTTTCTCTTTCAGGTGGCATTCTCATATCTCCAGGCAAAAGTAATCATTTCCTAGTCTGTAATTCCATCACATTTTATCCATACTTTATCTGATGACTCTAAGAATATTGTTTTAAAGGTAATTATCTATGTGTCTGTTTCTTCCATCAGACCTAGATCTCTTTGAGGTCAAAGGCAGAGTTTGTCTCTGTATCTTCAATTTTAAGTTTTACATCTTTGTGTGATAATCTGATTACTTCTGTTTTCCCTTCTCCTACCCCCACTAGATTTTAAGTTCTAAATGGACACAGGAGATGTGTCTGTTTTTCTGCTTATCTTCAGAACCCAGCTAGCACATGGCATGTTTTTTTAAATGACTGGACAAGTAGATGGATGGGTGGATAAATGTTTAGATGAGTGGAAGGGTGGATAGGTGGGTTGGTAAAAGGATGAATAAATAGAGGGAGGTACGGATGGGTGGATGGATAGATGGATGGGTGGATAGATAAGTGGATAATGGAGGCATTAAAAGAATGAGACCAACAGAAGTGCAAGAGAAAGAACACCACAGACATGTGGGTTGGTGGGTGTGTAAAGTGTCAAAAAATCTCATGGAGGATGTACCATCTGAGAAGAGCATTCAAGGAAAAGCAGTTTCAGCAGCCAGAGAAAGAGAAGAAGGGCCTTTCAAGCAGACAGAGAAAGTTGCAATGGAAAGAATTTGCAGAGCAGCAAGATTTCTGCAGTAGCTGGAGTATAGAATGCATGGAGAAATCACAGAGGGGGTAAGCTGGGAAACGTAGGCCTCAAGTGCTTGTCGCACAGTGTCCCAAATGTCTTGTAAAGAAAATTGAAATGTATCACATACAAATCAATAGGCGCTATCCAAGGGTTTTATTTTGTTTTGTTTTAGCAGAAGCACTCGTACAAGGTATTGCGTTTTGGGGGTTAAGGCATTAAGTCTTCTCTTATAACACACATGTTAGAAGCATTATAGCTGTAGATAATCCATTAGCAGCTGTTGGCACCATGATTCACCAAACCTGCTAAAACACCATGTAGGCAGAGAAAACAAAGCACATAAGCCCTGAAGGTTGAAGTGAGAAGATGAGGTCTGGATCGTGCAGCGCTGCCAACCCATCTGGGGGGAGGTTGGTGATAAAGAGAATGGAAAGAAGGGAATGGAAAAGAGGCAGTCAAGGGGAGCTTCACAAGAGCTCACCTGAAGGGCAGCTTGTCAAGGCCTGTATACAAGGTTTTCCCAACCATAATAAAGAAAAATCACATGTAGGACCCAATCTGGGTCATGCCATTTGGCTACAGACAAGCTAGGCCACATGTCTTATACCAACAGGTTTTGTAATCTCATTCTTTCTGAGATGTGTTGGCATCTGAAAACTTATACTTCAGCACCCACACATGCACCCAGCTGTCAATTATCATTGCAATGTCACTTAGACTCTGTGTCTACTTCAGGGGATACTTGCTTTTGTTCTGGATAAGGAGAGAAGCCCAAAGCAAAGAGGCTTTTCCAGAATGGAGATGCCCAAGGCCCCACCTACACACTCCCTCCCACCTCTGGTTACCTCTCACACACCACTTGACTCTGTGACCCTGTCTTATTGGAGACTGTACTGTTACAAGGGAAGAGGGTTAGGGTTGTTCGTTGCTCTATCTAGACGACAGACAAGGTAGCAGAGTGAACTGTCACTGGAGAGTGAAGCAGAGACACAGCCCTCTCCTGCTTTGATTTACTTTTTGTCTTTGCATCCCCTACCCCAGCTTCATCTTTTTCTCACTCTGTCCTCTCATAAGCTGATCTCTACCCTCTCCCTGCATCATCTGGATAAGGGGCACAAACAGACAGCTTTATCTACTGCCTCTCATAGCCCAGTCTGCAACGCTGTTGCCTCCATGGTGCCCACAAAAGGAAATGAGCAGGCAGCATTATTCCAGTGATTCTAATTACCGTATGCTAATTGGGCTACCTTCAAGCTTGCAGGATGGTACCATTTCCCTGAGATGAAATGACAAAAGTCCCTGTACTTGTCTTGCTCTACTTATTCTTCTATCACTTGTAGAACATCCTGTGTGAGGCAGCAGCCTACACAATTACCCCAGGCAGAGAGGAACCACAAAGGCATCTGGCAGGTAGAAGATATGCTCCACATTTCATCAGATCTAGGCAGGAGTTCTTGACCTGAGTTCCTGTACAGTGGGACTTTAAGGGTCTCTGAATGACCCTCAGCCCTTGGAACAGACAAATTTTCTTATATGTACATAGATGTACTTATCTGTAGGGTTCAAAATTTCCTTGGCTTTTCAAAGAAGACTGATATCTTTTTTAAAAAATGTGACAACCACTGGCCTAAAGGGAAAAGCATCTATTTATCAAGAGTTTCTTTTATTTCTTGGACACTCTTGAGAAAGGCAATCTGCTAGTAAAACAAAAAGGGGGGAGAAGAGGGTTGAGGGTGTAGACTGAGACTGAAATTAGAACAGAGTCAACAATCAAAGTATCAGAGCATTAAAAGTAAATGCACGATTCCTTTCTGCATGACCAGAGCATAAATAATTTGCAGCTATGGTACAAGAGTTAATTTAGTTCAACTCACTTATCTCTTGCCAGGCTTGCTACCTCTTGGTTTAAATTCTCAACATTTAAACATAAACTAAACCTTTCATTGCCTGGGCTACTGCAAGGCAACTGGTCTGACCATATCCATGCTTTTTATTTATTTATTTACTTTCCAAACTTAAAGAAATTATTGTGCCTTGAACAGCCATGTACCCACTACCTGGATTTGACAATGAGCCTCATACTACACCTGCTCTCCCACATCTCTAACCATTTCTTCAGGTTCTACATATCGATCACACCCACTTAATACATTGCTGGTTCAGGTACCTGTTTCTCTCCTGACTCCTATTTTATTCCTCACGCAGAAGCCAGTAATCTTTTGGAAACACAAATCTGATTATATTCCCCAACTAGTACCTCTCATGAGTCCTCAATGTGGCCCAAAAGGCTTCAATGGGCTCAAACCAGAACAATTCCAGATACAATAATATAGAAGATTGAATTCAGTTGTGTGCACAAGTTACAGAGAAAAGTGTCTGTGAAGTGTATTAGTTATGCCACATTAAACTGAAGTGTGTAAAATTGGTTTTAAAAAGTTAAATACACAATACACACTAATATTACATAAGCTACAGATAGAGAATCTTTTCAATTAAATCTTTCACTCATTAAAAGTTAATGTTTTGGCATTATCAGTTCTCATGTTGCATTAGAGGCAAAATATGAAAATCCTCTCATGGCAGCTAGAATTCCAGATGCTTCTGATTTGATGAGAAAAAAAAATCTTTGCCTTGTCATTATTTTTAATATAAATTGAGTTCAGCTCATTCATCTTGCTGAAGTAGTGCTTTACTAGGGAGAAAAAAAATGTGTGACTCCAACGCTGTTATCAAATATAGATCAGAACAAGCATCTGCTCCAGAGGTTTCAATATGAGGGTCAGGAGTTCATATCTTACAGACAGTGCTTTGTCAGTCCTACACAGATATTCAGAATGTGATGTGATACAAGTTTTGATTGGAGATATATTAATAGATAAGTGTATCTTGCAGAACTCTGTTGGCATATCATTTTATTATTGTTATTACTGAGAGAACATGGGGGAAAAGGTCCCTCCAACAGATTAGTCTACTCACTGCTGCAAATTAAGTCCCGCCTCTTTACTGAACTTCTCTGACTGCATATCTGTCCAATCTGATAGGGCTCCCATCCATACACAGGAGAGGTAGATTGTGCCCCATAGCCATGGAGAAGGTAGATGCCAGATGAATTTGACTTGAATGACCAGGGATTGATTTTACCGGTGGCTCTGTGGGGCCAGTCATAGGCCTAGACTCATTGCAGGAGTCAGACTCTGAGTCACCCACCAGTCCACAGTCCACACAGTTTCTCTGTGATGAACATATTCCTGTTTCCAGGTGCCCTAAACAAAATGAAAGCCTTGGGAAACCTTGGACAATTGCCTCCCTGGAGGCATCTACTCTTCCTTTCTTTTTTTTTTCTTTTTCAATTACTGTTGATGTTGAATATCATTTATATTAGTTTCATGTGTATAGCATAATGGTCAGACAGTTAAATAATTTACAAAGTAATCCCCTCGATTAGTCTAGAACCCACCTGGCACTCTACATGATTATTACAATATTATTGACTGTATTCTCTACACTGTACTTCACAACCCCATGACTATTTTGTAACTACCAACTTGTATTTCTTAATCCTTTCACCATTTTTTCCCAGTCCCTTAACCCCTTCCCATCTGGCAATCATCAGTTTGTTCTCTGCATCTATGAGTCTATTTCCATTTTATTTATTTGTTTATCTTATTCTTTATATTCCACATATAAGTGAAATCATATGTTATTTGTCTTTCTCTGTCTGACTTATTTCATTTAGCATAATACCCTCTAGGTCCATGGCTGAATAATATTCCCTTTTACGTATGTACCAGATCATCTTTATCCAATCATCTATAATGAGCACTTAGGTTGCTTCCATAGCTTGGCTATTGTAAATAGCATTGCTGTGAACATCAGGGTGCATATAACTTTTCAAATTACTGTTTTGGTTTTCTTTAGATAAATACTCAGAAGTGAAATTGCTGGATCATAAGGTAGTTCTATTTTTAATTTTTTAAGGAACCTCCAAACTGTTTTCTACAGTGTCTGTAGCAATTTGCAATCTCACCAGTGGTAAATGAGGGTTCCTTTTTCTCCACATCTTCACCAACACTTGTTCATTGATATGTTGGTGATAGCATTCTGACAGGTTTGAGGTGACATCTCATTGTGGATTTAATTTGCATTCCTCTAATGATTTTTTTGAGCATCTTTTGATATGTTTATTGACCATCCATATGTCCTCTTTGGAGAAATGCCTGTTCAGGTTTTTTGACTATTTTTTAATTGGCTTGTTTGGGGGTATTTTTGGTGTTGAGTTGTATGAATTCTTTATAAATTTTGGATACTAATCCTTTTTCAAATGTATCATAGGCAAATATCTTCTCCCATTCAGTAGGTTGTCTTTTCATTTTGTTGATGGTTTCCTTTGCTGCACAAAAACTTATAATTTATGCAGTCTTATTTATTTTTTCCTTTGTTTTCCTTGTCTGAGAATATATATCAGAAAAAAAATATTACTAAAAACAATAATAGAGAGTTCACTATGTTTTCTTCTAAGAGTTTTATAATTTTGGGTCTTAAATTTAAGTCTTTAATCCATTTTGAGTTTATTCTTGTATATAATGTAAGATGGTGGTCCAGTTTCATTTTTTTGTATGTATCCATTTGTTGAAGAGATCATCTTTATCCCATTGTATATTCTTGCCTCTTTGTCGTAGATTAAATGACCATAGAGGTGTGGATTTATTTCTGGCCTCTCTATTTTGTTCTGTTGACCAATGTATCTGTTTTTGTGCCAGTATCATGCTGTTTTGATTACTGTGGTCTTATAGTATAGTTTGATATCAGGTAATGTGACACCTCCAACTTTGTTCTTTCTTAAGATTGCTTTGACTATTCAAGGTCTCTTATGATTCCATATAAATTTTTGGATTATTTGTTCTTGTCCTGTGAAAAAATGTCATTGGTATTTTATAGGGATTTCATTGAATCCATAAACTGCTTTGGGTAGTATGGACATTTTAACAATGTTAATTCTTCCTACCCATGAGTATAGTATATGTTTCGATTTATTTGTATCTTCTTCAATTTCTTTCTTCAATGGCTTATTATTTTCTGAGCATAGGTCTTTTACCTCATTGGTTAAATTTATTCCTAGATATTTTAATTGTTTTTGATGCAATTATAAATGAGATTGTTTTCTTAATATCTCTTTTTGATTATTCATCATTGGTGTATAAAAACGTGACCATTTTCTGAATATTAATTTTGTATCCTGCTACTTTACTGAATTCATTTATCAGTTCTAACAGTTTTTTGATAGAATTTTTAAGGTGATATATATATAAAATCATTATGCAAATAATGATAGTTTTACGTCTTCCTTTCCAATTTACCTTTTATATCTTTTCTAGTCTGACTGCTATGGCTAGAACTTCCAATGCTATGTTGAATAAAAGTAGTAAAAGTGAACATCTTTGTCTCGTTCCTGATCCTAAAGAAAATTATTTTAGCTTTTCCTCATTGAGTATGATGTTAGATGTGGGTTTGTCATATATGGCCTTTATTATGTTGAAGTATGTTCCCTCTATTCTCACTTTGTTGAGAGTTTTTATCATAGATGGATGCTGAATTTTGTCAAATACTTTTTCCTCATCCATTGATATGATCATATAATTTTTATTGTTTAATTTGTGACATTCAATATTATTTTAGTTTCAGGTGTACAACACAATGGTTGGCTATTTACATAATATACAAGGAGTGATCACCCCTCAGTAAGTCTATATCGTTATTATAATATTATTGACTATATTCCCTATGCTGTACATTACATTCCTGTGACTATTTTATAACTACCAATTTGTACTTAATTCCTTCACCTTTTTCACTAAGCTCCTCAACACCTCTCCCACCTGGCAACCACCAGTTTGTTCTCTGTATCCATAAATTTTGTTTTGTTTTGTTTGTTTTTGTTTTGAGGTTCCACATATGAGTGCAATCATATGGTATTTGTCTTTCTCTGTTTGATTTATTTCATTTAGCATAATATCCTCTAGGTTCATCCATGTTGTTGAAAATGGTAAGATTTCAATCTTTTTATGGCTAAGTAATATTTTCCTATACATATGTACCACATCTTCTTTATCCATTCATCTATTGACGGGCATTTTATGAGCCCCTAAGTTCATTGAAGCATCATTTACAGTAACCAAGATATGGAAGTACTCTTCCTTTCTTGTTGCTAAAACTACAACTTTAAATAGGCATGTCAGCTCCAAAGGATGAATTATGATTGTCTAAAGCAAGAAAGTCTTTCCTATTCTTTTTGCCAGCTACATGATTTCCAATAATTCCTTATTCTGGGGGTGGCCATGAGACCTTGTACTAGCCAATGGAACATATGAAAAGTATTACAGGGACAGGGAGGGTCCTAGGAAAGATTAACCTCCTTGATAAAAAGAGACCCTTTGTTTTTATACCTGTCCCTTCATACTTCATTGAGCACAGTGAGTAAGGACATGATATTTGGAGTTGCAGCATTTATCTTAAGATCATGAGGGACTTCCCTGAGAATGAAAAGTGATCATGTGTCCTTGATGGCAAGGTAGAGCAGCTGCACCAAACCTGGAACTATGCACCTTCTTGTTCTGTGAGAAAATTAAATATCTTTACAGCTTAATCTACTGCTAGCAAGGTTTTCTGTCACTTGCAGTCCAAAACATTCTAACTGATGAAGATAATTGAGCTTAAATATATGATAGTACAAGTGCTGTGCTAGCATTTTGAAGTAGTCTTCTAGGGCTTATCTATATCTGGTTCTCTTTTATCTTCCTGCTGCCTTGGAGTTAGGTGGTATCATGTAACTATACTGTCCCATGAGTGTGCATGGAAGGGACATGTGTCACTTTGATCCCAACATTTCATTGTAAGTATATGATCGTCCAGTGTTCTCCTTCCCTGCAATAGCAATAAAAGAGGTCTCATGTTCCAGCATCAGCCTGTATCTCAAAGAGACTGTTGAACAAAATCCTTTGACAATCTCTGTGGAATATGTAGCATGAACTACAAACCAGACTTAGACTTATTTTTTTATGAAGCCACTGAGATACAGGGATTGTTTGTTATAATAACCTAGCTATGCTGAATAATGTATACAGTTGTCAGTTTTACTTCTGAATAACCATCTAATGTGATTTAGATAGAATTTTACTGTGAGTGAGTCAGAGTGTGACAGACACATTGATACATTGATTATAATCATCATCCCTTTCTTTGTTGCCAACAGAACTGAGATTTTCTTCAGGGTAGCAATCTTTCAAACCCAGGAGATGTCCAACCCCAGAAGTATCCAACTCCACAGTATGGTTACCTCATCCTTTTTTAATAAACACTCACTTTCTAGATTCCTTTGTAAGTTGTTTGTCTAATAAAACATATTGGAAAAATTGGTACATTTAGAGATGGGCATAAGTTTACTAGGGCTGCTACAACAAAGTACCACAGACTGAATGGTTGAAATGAGAGAATTTTATTGTCTCACAACTTTGGGGGCTAGATGTCCAAAATCAAGATGTCAGCAGGGTTGATTCCTTCTGAGGTCTGTGAGGGAAGGAACTCTTCTAAGCCTCTCCTCTTGGTTTATAGATGGCCATCTTCCCCTCGTGCTTCTTCAATCCACCCTAATGACCTTGTTTTAATTTGGTTACCTCTATAATGGCCCCATCTCTAAGTAAGATCACACTCTGACTTACTTACTGGAGGTTAAGATTATAACTTTTTTTTGCACAGACTTGATTTAATCCATAACAGGTTGTTTGTTTGTTTGGTTGTTGATTTGTTGGTTGTTCTATCACTCATCTTCTTCCTTTAGGCCTAGGATGTTGATGTGAAATATTATGTATGAAGCTAAAGCAACCATCTTGCATCTGTGAGGGAGGAGACAAAAAATCATAGAGATACTCAGAGAGTAACTTACAACACTCTGAAACTGCCAACTTTCAAACTACTTGTTAAGTAAACAATAATTGTTCTGATAGTTTAAGCCACTATTAGATGAAACTTCTATTAACTGCAATCATATATAAGCTCACACAGAGATAAAAACCAGAAGTTCTAAAATAGACTATCAGTTCTGCCTCCTACTTTATAAATAATAATAGATAAGTGATTAAATATTGCAGGATATAATTTTAACATTTGGTAAACAAAGTAGACACTACTGGCCCTTTACAGACTTATAATATAGATAAAGAATCAAATAAAATAATGTTCAGCCTTCTTGAAAATTGAAAACCCAATAAAAAGTTATTCATTTATTTATTAAGTATACAGTTAAGTATCAAGTATCTCCTGTTTGTCAGCACTGTGCTAGGTGTAGAAATTGTGTTCAAAAATAAATGTGGCCCCTGTTCTCTTAGACCTTCTAGTCAAGTAGGAAAATTAGTCAAATAAGTACAAAAATAACTGCTAACCTGGAAAGTGAAAAATTAAATTAGATCCAATTATTCAAATATATAAGAAGTTGATGAAGTGCATTCGATGTTGTCTGTGGGTTTTCCATTGAATTCTGTCAATATGATTGTGAAGCCTTAATTTTTCAGGGCTTCTTCTTTTAAAGAAGAAAAGGTATTCTCATTATAATTTAACTTTATATAATTTATCGAAAAATATACATTTTTTAGAGCTGGGGGATCACTATTATTCCCAGGAAAAGAGCATAAAGGAAAGGTGTCCCAAGAAACCAGGATATTTGGAGATCTTGGCTATGATGGTGATTTGTACAGTCTAAAATTTAAGATATTAGACCTTTAAAAAATACAGTCATGAGTCAAAATTTTAAGTCCACCAAATTTCATTTTGGGGAGATAAGATAAACTGGGAGTGATTTATTTTTGATGCGGCTGAGATTTAGAATTACACATTAAAAATCATTTATTTTTAATTTTTCCATAACTTAGGTATTGAGACAAAAACCTACATTTCTGGTATCCCATAGTTTGTTGAAGGATGGAGAAATGACTGACATGGCCATAGTTTGATGTGCAATAATAGAGTATGATGAGACAGATTGATTTGTGCAGTGCTAAGCTGGAGGAAACATCTATCCCCGCTGTGGCTTGTAAAAGAAATTTAAAGGCTGCTCCAGTATATTAAGCAAAGCTAAAAATTTGATCAATAATTTTTCTTCACAAAAAAAAAGATGAAAATGATCAGAAATTGATTCTAAATACATAATGCCCATTACCAGCTGTCAGAAATACTTTGCAAGCAATATTTTGAAAATTACCAGTGAATTGGTCCAAATCGTGAGAGAAATTTTTAAATGTGTTTCATCATATTCTCTACTTGTCTCTAAAACTAGATCTTCAAGGGTATGCATGATCTGAGAATATGGTATGTACAGAAGCATGGCTTAGCAACTTTTTTTTTTTTTTACAAATAGGTTTGAGATATTTTGATTTGATAAAATAGTATTTTTAAATATTTTTTTTATTTTTCAATTACAGTTAGCATACAATATTATATTAGTTTCAGGTGTACAACATAGTGATTAGACATTTATACAACTAACAAAGTGATCATCCTGATAAGTCTAGTACCCATCTGACACCATAAATAGTTATTACAATATTATTAAGTATATTCCTTATGTTATACTTTACAACCCATGACTCTTTTGTAACTACCAATTTGTGTATCTTAATCACTTCCCCTTTTCACCCAATCCCCAACCTCTCTCCCATATGGCAACCATCAAAATATTTATTCCCTGTATCTATGAGTTTATTTCTGTCCTGTTTATTTATTTCATAAGGGAAATCATATGACATTTGACTTTCTCTGTCTGACTTACCCCACTCAACACAATACCTTCTAGGTCCATCCATGTTTTTGCAGATGGCAAGATTTCATTCTTTTCATGGCTGAGTAATATTCCATCATATATATATGACGGATAAAGAAGATATATATATATATATATATATATATATATACCATCTCTTCTTTATACATTTAGCCACTGATGTACAACCAGGTTGCCTATACAACTTGACTGCTGTAAATACATCTGCAATGAACATATAAATGCACATGTCCCTTCAAAGTAGTGTTTTGGATTTCTTTAGATAAATACACAGAAGTGGGATTACTGTGTCCTTCTTTGTCTCGTTATAGGCTTTGTTTTAAAGTCTATTTTTATAGTGTAAGTATTGCTACCTCAGCTTTTTTGTTTGTTTGTTTGTTTCCATTTTCATGAAATGTTTTTCCATCCCTTTACTTGTTCAGAAGTCCCTCTAACATTTCTTCTGAATACTGGTTTGGTATTAATGAATTCCTTTAGCTTTTTCTTGTCTGGGAAGCTTCTTATGTGTCCTTCTATTCTAAATGATAGCCTTGCTGGGTGGAGTAATTTTGAACAAGTAGGTCTTGCTTTTCATCACTTTGAATAATTCATGCCAATTCCTAATGGCCTGCAAAATTTCTCTTCAGAAATTATCTGACAGTCTTATGGGAGTGGCCCCTTTAGGTTCATCTTGTTTGAGATTCTCTGTGCTTCCTGAACTTGTATGTCCACTTCCTTCACCAGGTTAGGGAAGTTTTCCATCACTATTTTCTCAAATCGATTTTCAATTCCTCGCTCTCTTTCTCTTCTAGTGCCCCTATGACTCAAATTTTGCTCTGCTTGATGTTGTCCCAATGGCCCCTTAAACTATTCTCCTTTTGGATTATTTTTCCTGGTTGTTATTCTGATTGGGTGTTTTCTGCTACCTTATCTTCAAAATCACTGATTCAATCTTCTTGCTTCATCTAATCTAAGGTTGATTCCCTCTAATGTATTCTTTGTTTCAGTTATTTTAGTCTTCATTTCTGGGTGGTTCTTTTTAATGTTTTCTATCTCCATTTGTATGTTTCTTTTCTCATTGTTCAAGTTCTCACTCAGTTCATCTACTCTCCTCCTAAGTTCATTGAGCATCCTTGTGACCAGTGTTTTGAACTCTGCATCTGGTAGATTGTTCATTTCCATTTTGTCTAGTTCTTTTTCTGAAGCTTTATTCTGTTCTTTCATTTGGGACATGTTTCTTTGTCTCCACATTTTGGCTGCCTCCCTGTGTTTGTTTCTATTTATTAGATAAGGCTTCTATGTCTCCCAATCTTATCAGAGTGGCCTTATGTAAGTGTTCTGTGGGAACCAGCGGCAGTTTTCCTGGTCACCTGAGTCAGGTACTCTAGGTATGTCTTTAATATAAGTCATGTGTGTCCTCTTGTTGTAATTAACACTTGGTTGCTGTTTGCATATCAGTGGGAGGAATTGATCCTTAGGCTGATTGGTTGTGAGAACTGGCCAGTGACTATAGTGAAGCTGTTGTTCCAGAGGCTGACCATATGGAGCAGGATTCACTTTAGCAAGGCTGTGGTCCCTGACTAGTCTGCCCTTTAGGTCTATCATCTTAAGATGTAACCCCAGGTGGTGCTCTAGGTCCCAGTATGCTGACCCTGCCAACCTCAGGGCTACCTGGAAGAGGCCTTGCCACATGCCAAGTTTAGTCACAGTCTGTGCCTTGCCCAGGGCCTCCTGGCATGAGCCACCTAGCAATATGTAGATGGCTACAACCCACGCTGGGCTTACAGGTGCCTCAAGAGGCTAAGCCATGAACCAAGGCAAGCTGCCACTAGTGCTTGGCTTGGGGCTCCTCGGTAAGTGGTACTGGGCAGGCTGGGGCTAGATACTGTTTGTTTCAGTTTTGTCAGCCTTTGAGAGGTTTTAGGAAAGTTCCCAGCATGAGCTGAAACAGGCCTTTGGATGGAAAAGCCGGCTACTAAATATGTCTTGGGTGGACCTGCAAAATTGGTTAGGCAAGCCCCAGAGAATCACCAAGGTGGGGAGACTAGTGTTAAATCAGATTGATTGGGGACTCAGATAAGGCAGCCACCTGCATCTGCAAGGGGGAGGGCTCAACAAAGAAACAATGTGTTCTGCCAGAACTTCTGTCTGGGGTGAAGCTGCCCCTTTAGCCCTCACCCCAAAGACAGACAATTCAGTTCCTCTTCATATTTCTCTGGTGCCTTTCAAGCCGCTGCCCCAGCACTGGAGCTCAGAAAAAGTAAGTCCATTGGCAAGTAACTTTGTGCCTAGGCCCCTTAAGATGAATGCCTGGGACTCCAGCTGCCTTCCATTTCCTGCAGCCACAGTCTCTGCTGGTTTTCACAGCCAGAAATTGTGGGGACTTCTCTTCCCAGCACTGGAACCCTGGGCTTGGGAGTCTGTTGTGGGGCTGGGACCCCTCATTCCTTGGAGGACCCCCACAGCTGTGATATCCCTCCCTATTTTTAAACACCACGTGTAGATATGGGACCAGCCCATTCTGGGTCTCTATCCCCCTTACGAGTCTCGAAGTGGCTTCTTGTGTATGTCCTTAGTTATAAGACTTTTGTTCAGCTTGATTTCAGACAATTTTCATTGATGATTGTTCTGCAATTTAGTTGAAATTTTGATATGGTCATGAGAGGAGGCAAGTACAGCATTTATCTACCCTGCCATCTTGAACAGAAAAGTAGTAAATGAATACCCTTGAATAGTGAGGCTTGCTCTCAAAGATAACCAATATACTGACTTTTATCACCATAGAGTCTGTTTTGTCCATTTTTTAAAACTCATACACCATCTACTCTTGTATATCTGGCTTCTTTCATTAAACATTAGGTATGTGAGATTAATAAATTTTATTGATGTGGCAATTGTTCATTTTCATTGGTGGGAATATTTTATTATATCAGTATATCATGACTGATTTGTCCATTATTTCTTGATGAAGATTTAGGCCGTTTCCAATTTTAGCTATTTTTATAATTCTATTTTGGACATTTTTGTCTTTGGAGACATAGAGTAGATATGTATGTTGTGTATGTAGTTAGAACTGGAATTGCTGGGTCATACAGTTACTGCATGTTTAGTTTTAATACTTTTTGTCAAAAGTTTACCAACAGATTTTACAATTCACACTTTTACTAGCAATTTCCAAAGTTCTAGTTCTTCTATTTTCCACATTACCAATATTTGAGGTGCTTTATTGTTTTGTTATTTTTTTTAAATATGTGTTAGCCATTTTGATGGTGTATGTATAGTAGCATCTCATTTTAGTTTCAATTTGCATTTTTCTGATGACTTATGAGTTTGAGCACATTTTGTATGTTTATTGGCCATTTGTCGTAAAGTGCCTATTCAAGTCTTTATTTTTGTGGGATTTTCATCTTTTCTTATTGATTTGTAAGAGTTTTTTATATTCTGGATATGAGTCCTTCATCAGTTATAGTTACTTCAGATATCTTCTCCCACAATGTGGCTTGCTTTTTACTCACCTGTTGATGTATTTTGATGAAAAGAAGTTCTTAATTTTATATAGTTCATTGTATCATTTTTCCCCATTACATTTAGTACTTTTGGCTTAAAAAAAAATCTTTGCCTGCCCCTACTGTAAAGATATTCATCTATATTTTCTTCTATAAGCTTTTTTTGATTATCTTTATTATTTAATTTAAATTCTGTTTGGAAGTTTTTTCATATGGTATTGTCATGATCACTATTTTTTTTCCATATGGATAAACTATTGACTTAGCCTCAAATAATAAAAACAACTTCTTTTCTCCATCTCACTGCAAAGTCACCTTTTTTCATATATCAAATGACCACTTATGCCTAGGCCTTTTTCTCGTCTTGTTTCCTTTGTTTTATTTGATTTTACCTGAATGAAAACCACATTGTGTTAATTACAGGAGCTTTATAATAAGTACCTAGAAGTATAAGTCTTCCTATTTTGTTCTTCTTCAAGATTATTCTTGGCTATTTTTGTCCCTTTGCATATTTCTATGACTTTTATAAACAGCTTTCAAATTTATATAATAAGCCTGTCGAAATTTTGATTGGGATTGAAATTTAGATCAATTTTAGGAAAATTGATGTCTTTACTGTTCTGATGCATGAACAGGGTATACCCCTCAATTTACTTAAGTCTTATTTAATTTCCATTAGGATATAAGTAGTTTTCTAACACAATGGTCTTAATTTATTATTGCTATTTTTTTTACCTGGGAATTTTATATTTTTATTAAAATTTATATTTACAAATTTTTATTTTCTGTGTTCTTTTAAGCTAGTACAAAGAAATACACTTGTTTTATACATATGGTCCTTATATCTAGTGGCCTTGCTATATTCACTTATTAATTCTAATAACTTATCTGGATATACTGTTGAATTTAAAACCAATTATGTTATCTGTGAATACTGCCATTTTTATTATTTCTTTCCAGTCTTTATATGTTTATTTATTTTTCTTGCCCTATTACAATGGCTAGGAACCACAGTACAGTGTTGAATAAAAGTGATGATAGTACATCTCTTTGTCTCATTCCTGATCTCAGAGGGAAATTTTAAAATAATTCAACATCCCGCATTATATTCATTAAAGCTTTTGCTATGCTTTGTCTCAAAATATACTTCTTATTATTTGTTCAGAAATTTCCCCCTTTTTCTCAGCATGTGATAAATTTTATCAGGTATTGAATTTTTCAAATATTTTTTCTATATCTATTGTAATAATTATATCATTTCCCCCTTTACTCTAAATATGGTAAATTGTATTGATTGATTTTCAAGTTTTAAGCTAACCTTGCATTCCTAAAACAAACCCAGCTTAGCATGATATACTATCCTTTTTATAAATTACTATATTTGATTTACTGAGCGTTTTTTAATTTTTAATTTTTATATTCACAAAAATGATTATACATGCTTTTTTTTCTTTCAGGATCATGAAAATAATTGAACACTGATTTTCTTTCTCACAGTAACTGGCCTCATAATATAGGTTATAATAAATAATAATAAAGATTATAATAAATGAGGACAGCACAATTTTTCTATTTTTTGGAAGTTTTAACAATGGTACTGCTTTTTTTTTTTTTTTTCAAACTTTGGAAGACTTCACCACTGAAGTCATTCTGGGTCCAGAGTTTTCTTTGTGGAAACATTTTTAATGTTTTATTTATTAGAGCAAGATATCCTCACATTTGTATTTCCTCTAGTTTTAATTTTTAAATTGTGCTTTCAAAAAATCATCCCTTTCTTCTAAATTGTCAAATTTATTTACAAGTTTTTACTCTTTGATTCTTAAGTAATATGAGGTTCAATATGTAGGAGTTTATTAGTTTTATTCAATTTACATAATTCATTTTTGGATATGCTTATTTTCTCCATATACAATTCATATTGATTTCTGCTCTTATCTTTATTACTTTCTTTTTTCTACTTTTGTGGCTTTAATTTGCTGGGTTTTACTAAAGTTTTTAAATGTAGTTAGATAATTGATTTTCAGTCTTTCTTCTTTTCCAATATATGCATACAAAACTATAATTTCCCTCTAAGTATGGCTTTAGCTGCATTTAACAATTTTTGTGACATTTCATATCCAATATTATTTCATTGAAAATATTTTTCCAACCAAGTAGCTGTAAAACAGAATAGAAACGCTCTCTGTGAAACAATTTCCAGGATATATTTACAAGTTAAATAAATAGAATGCAAAAGGGAATACATAAAGCTACTTTTGGAATGGCAAAAAAAAAAAAAAAGAATGAAAAGATAGTTATAGGTGCATTATTTATTTTTGCAAAAGAAACAACTCAGGAAGGATAAACCAGAAACTAACAAAATTGCTTACACACAGAAGATGGATTGTTATGAAGTGAAAGTAACAGAGAATGAAGTGACACCTTTTTAAGTTACCTAGTTTTTGCTTTGGGAAACATGGTAATGCTTGATATATTAAAAATAAAATTAAGTCAACAAGAGTTGAAAATAAAAATTCTTAAACTGAATGCCAACATGAAAAATATGAACCTAACTCTATATGTATTAAATGGATAACATAACCATACAGAAAGGAGAAAAGTGCCTAATAAAACAATTTTTAAGACAGTATTGAACTTTATACCTTCAGCCAAGTGAAAGAAAGAACAACAAATAAATCTTGGATTCTGCTTAGCAAATTTGTTGTTGATATAGGTTTAGGTATATTAATTCTGAAATGATGTTGTGTGCATTTTAGGATTGAGTCATTGAGTAAATATACTGATGTTGGCAACTGGAGTTGTCAGTGTGAGAGAAGGGAAATAAGAATATGGAATAAAGAAAGGAAACCCTTTAAGTGTATTAGAATTATCAGTATGAATTAATCAAAAGTCCCAGAATCAATAACATCCCAGTAGTAATAAGCTCACATAGCACCCAGACCTTGGTTTCTAAATACCTTTTCCCAGTAGAAATAACCAGAGCTTTATGAAAAAAGTGGATGATTCTAGGGCTGGGAGAGGGGAATTACAGATGTCCCTGGAATGTGTGTGTGTGTGCACGTGCGCTCACACCAGAAAATAATTAAGTGCTCCCTCCAAAATGATATAGCATGTTAAAAGGATATAGAAGCAAATGTATCAAAATAAATTATGGGAATAGTGTATGACACAATAGTAAAAAGGAATCCATGAGCTATACAGAGACTAAAAATGTAAATGAATAGGTGAATGAATGGATAAATAATTGAATGAGAAAAGAGAGAATGGAATGTTTTTTTTCTTTAGAATGCCAACTAATAAATGTATGAATGATGTAAGTTTAAATATCACCATTTTTCAGACATCAGTGTAATGATAGATCCAGGTAAAAATCATGACTAGATTCTAAATCCATATTGGGTAAGAGTATGTTAAGGAAGAAGGTATTTACATAGTCTCAAATTATCTCCCATCAGATTACTTGTTAATTACCAAAGGGAAAAAGATATTTTAAAGTGGAAAAGTCTGGAGGACACCACCTTAACTAGACAATAAAAGTTACATTACCAATAATAAGGCAAACTGACATTATATGTCTCCTTATGTGATAGTGAAAAATACAACAACAGGTGTAGTATTCTGCCAAAAATTCATGAGGAAACAGTCTGCTAAACCCAAACTGAGTAACACGCTATAATGCAATAGACCCAGATGTTTCAAAAATGGTAGTGTCATAAAGATAATGAAAAAATTCTTCCAGATTAAAGGAAACTGAAGAGAATGACAATTAAATGTAGTACATAATCCAGATTGATCCTTGCTTGAAGGGAAAAGTGCTACAAAGAACAAGATTGGAATAATTAGTGTAATTTGAACATGGCCAATATTATTAGATAATAATATTGAATTAGTGCTAAATTTTCTGAATTTCATACTGGTTATGCAAAAGACTGGCCTTATTTTTAAGGAATGGATCCTAAATTATTTAGGAGTGAAGATCATGATATCTTCAATTTATGATTATATATTTCAGCAAATTTAAGAATTGTACCAATAGAAAGATAATAGAAAGATGTAGTGTATTAGTTAGGGTTCCCCAGAGAAACAAAACCAATACAATTTGTATAATACAGAAAAGATTTATTATAAAGAAATTGGCTCACAAAATTATGGAGGATGGCAAGTCCAAATTCTCCAGTGTGTGCCAACAAGCTAGAAACCCAGGAAAGCTGGTGATACAGATGAATTCCAAAAGCAGTCTGCTGGAGAATTCCTTCTTGCTCATGCAAGCTGATTTTTTTTGTTCTATTCAGGCTTTAGCTGATTGGATGAGGCCCACCAACATTATGGAGAGCAATGTACTTTACTCAGAGTTCCCTGATTTAAATATTAATCTCATCCAAAAAAACACCCTCCAAGTTCACACATAAAATTAATCATCATTTTTTATAAGCAAAATCTTAACAATTGGTGAATCTAGGTGAAGGGCATATGAAAATATATTGTACTAGTCTAGCAACTTTTCTCTAGGTTTGATTGTTTTCAAAATAAACATTTAAAAATACTTTCTAATCCTCACTTGTATTTCTTTTTTGATTCCTGGATAATTTAGATATAGCATTGCTAATTTTCCAAACATAAAGTTTATTTAGTTATCTTTTTGTAATTCATTTATAGCTACTTGGAGATGGGTAAATACTTCAAGGAGAAAACAGCAGGAAATGGGTGGCTACCTAGTTGTGTTTGGGTCACAGCTTCCTTGGTTCTTTCCAATGCCTTCAAACAGCTTTTGGGGTTTTTGTTTGTTTGGTTTTCGGCATTTCATCCATCTGTGATAGTTATTCTTGGCAGGAAGGGTGGTCTGAGGCAAGCTGCTCCACCACAGAAGGATGTGGATGTTGGTTTGGGCCATGTTTCAGCACTAGATGTTCCAATGAGATGAAGTAGCAGAGAGCAACTCCCAAAGGAAAAGAAATGTGTCACCCAGAATGTAACCCTGAAGTCCCCTTGAAATAAAAAGATTCTTTGTATTTTCTTGAAATCCCCAGAGGCTAGCATCTTGTGGACACTCAGTGTTTGCTAAATTTATAAATGAAGGAAAGAATTGTGATAGCCTGACATGCCAAGAGGCCATGTTCATCCTCTTGCACACTAGTAAGTGTTTCCAATCGGGAAAACACCAGGAGTCAACTGTAGGCTAACCTCGGGCAATAAGAACCTGCCATCAGGGATGATAGATTTCATGAAGATGATTCAACATAGAACGTGGCCTAATCAGCCTGACTACAACATGTGAGTTCTTTTAATGTACTGCTCCTGAATCAAGTGGCCTCTTTCCAACAAAGTGTTGCTATCATGAGTCTACAATTTATTTTCGGAAAAGAGAAGCCAAACGTTCTTTTATTCTGCAGCAAAGAGTGAAACATTAGTATCATCTAAATATTCTTCAACAGAGGACTGGCTGAACAATTAAGGTATAGCCATACAATAAATTACTATTCACTTACTTTTATTGATAACGAGGAATAATATTTAATAACATGAAAAAGCATTCATGATATATCAGTAAGTGAAATAAACTAGCTACAAATAAGTTTAATATGACTGCATTTTTCTTTTCATAAAAAGGGAGATATATGTATAGATAAGAGATCTGAATAGATATCGAAATATTAATATGGCTATCTTTAGATCATGAGATTATAGCTAATACAATATTACTTCTTCGGCTTGTTTACAATTTATGAATGTTTTATAAAATATTTATACTTATGAGTGGCAATTTTTAAAAGTTGTTGCTTAAAAAGCACCACCCTGTGCTTGTTCCACTGGAAGGAAGGAAAACTTCCATTTTTGCAGGATAAATTCTTCTGCCTGTTGTTTGAGAATAGAATGGGGAAGCTAACACGGCCTAGCGATAAGAGGTTTAGTGTGGCCTGGCTGATGATAGATGATGCCACTCTTTGCTAGTGATTTCACTATAATTGAACAGGAATTACAAGAAATGAGGAGTGGAACCTCAGCCTGAGCAGTCTGCCATTCTGAGCCCAGCCCAGAGGGAAGGAATAGGGCTCTCTGCTGCTGGGAGAACAGGAAAAGACAGCCCCTCTGTGTGACTCAGGCTGCTAATCACCTGCAGGTACCATTAGCAATTATCTGATCCATACACAGTGCAGGCAGCAGGGCCCGGCTTGTGGACAGCTGCACTTTGCTCCTTGTCACAATTGCTTAATGGGCTGTCCTGAGGAAATGGTTTTCCCTGCTTCTCTGCAGACACGGTGTGTTATTATGGTAACCACAGGGACACATGGCCTTGAGTCAACTATTTCACTCCCCACAAGCTGTCTTCTGAGGGGATCTGCTCTACAGCAATAGAGGAACAGCCATCTTGAGAGGTTGTGGGGAGTTTCAAAAGATCTCTACTAGAGGGCCTGGAGTGCCCCATCTCTTGCTGACATTCACCTTCTCCAACAAACTCCCCACTAAAGATCTTTCCTCACCAAGTTCCTACCATCCCTTGAGAAGCCAGCTTTTAGAGCCAGTTGGGCTGGGCTGTATCTTGATTCTGCTTCTTACTAACTGTGTGATCTTGGGGAGCTCAACTAACTTCTCTGAGCTTCACCTTTGCCATCCTTAAAAGGTTAATGGCAATAACATTTGTTGTTAATATTAACATTTTATTTTTATTAATTTGCTTAATCCTCACCCCAGCCCCACGAAGTAGTTGGCATATAGTTTGTTTTACACATTAGTGATGAGGGAGCTAAAGCTCAGATGGTTATAAATTTTCCCCAATCTATACCTATTCATTGACAGAGTACTCAAAACTAGATGGTCTTAGGAGAAAGCCTACCCTTTTAAAACTATGCTAAATTATCTTTCTTAATAAAAATAATGCTTACCTTATACAATTGTTGTAAAGATTAAATTGACAATACCTGAGGAAATATCTGATAGGGCCTTCATAGAAAATAATTGCTCAATAAATGCTTGTAAATGTTTTTGTAACTAATTCAACTGTAGTCATCTGTGCAACAGAACAAAAAGATTCTAAATCCATCCAGACAGTAATTTCTCATTGAATTGTCAAGACAAAGTATCACTACATAGCGCATCATTGGGTTTGTCTTCTACCCAGGGACTCCTTATCATAGCACTATCTTTTTGACTAGCAATTCTCAACTTACCATCTGAAGTCCTGCCAAGCAATTTTTTTTTAACACATTGATTGTGGTTGGGAAAAAATAAATAGAGCAAACTTTTAAAATTATTTTTGTAGCTCACAAATAAGGAACCAGGACAGCTCACATCTCCCAAGGATGTGTCTCCTAGCTGGTGTTTGTCTTTGCTAGAGACTCCAAGTAAGATTTATGATGGAGTTACAACCTTCCTTCCTTCCCAGTCATTTCTACTCACAGACCTGTATAGCAGCAAACATGGGAAGGGCCGCAAATGCAGTGAAGGGGTCCCTGGTAGATGAGGCCAGCAGGAAGGAGCACACCTCAAATCGTTACTGGTGTACTAGAATGGGTTGCTTGGAGAAATGCTTATTGTTTTAGATTAGTGCCCACTGCTAATAAGATTGCAGATAGATAATCTCAGCAGATGCCTCAAGAGAAATAAGCACATCATATTTAAATAGATGTGAGAATTGAGGAAGCTAATGTTTTGTAATTGTGACAAAAACCTATACCCAACTAAATATTTCCTCATCTCTGTGGTGGTATACATACCAGCATACTCCCAATGGTTATGAGCTATTGCCTGTAACTGTGCTTATAGATAGTGGCTAATCAAGGTGACCAATGTCACAGACAAGCAAGTCAAAGTCATTTGTGCTTCCTTATAGTGGATCTTGCTATAGGCTTCCTTTGAAACAGTACACTGTCTTTCATACATGTGTTCTGTTTTTGTCCTCCATTCAGTGAAGGCTCTTAGGGGAAGAAATCTGTTATTTCTCTTACATCTCCCCCCTCTCCCATAGTGATGACTCATAAACAACAATGACAAATAGAAAGCCCAGCTCTTTCCATAAGAGCTAGGGCAAATGCAGAAGTGCCCACTAGTCAAAAGAATTCCACGTCCAGGTAAGAGACCAGGTTGTATCAGGCTGGTTGATTACCTGGAATAGCTGGAAGCACTACAAGACAAGAACAGAGGCAGAAACATCAAAAACCCAACAGAAACATGCAGCATTCAAAACAAGCTAATTATAAAACCTATCCCTTGTTGAATACTTACCATGTGAAAGGGTCTATATAAAACACTTGACTTATGTCATTACATTAAACTTTACAATAATCTCTATAAGAGAGTTATCACCCCATTTTACAGATGAGTAAACTGAGACCCAGAGAGCTGAAGTAACTTGTAGAATCTCACAGAGATAAAATCACAGTATTGACATTGAAGTTCTTCAAACACAGAGACTAGTGTGTCAGATACAGAGAAAATTCTTGTTAAATGAATTTGCCACTTCAAGTTTATACCGGTTCCATGAAACCATGAGTGTTTAGATGACCTTCACACTGCACTATGTTGCCTTGTCCCAGGACTCAAAGTAGGCTCAAAGCAGAAGACAAAGCAAGAATCTAGGAAGCAGGACAATGCAGGAAGAAGTTAGAAAGCTAGATGCAAGGTGGACTGAGGCCAGAGTCAGACCTTTAGTCATAGGTGGTGCTGACATGGCCAAGCAAACACTGTCATTGGCACCAGCCAAAGGCTGAGGGTGAGAAGGCAGAAGGAAAGATGCAGACTCAGAAAGGATCACTTTCAGTGACAATTGCATTCCAATTGTCTCTATGTTCTCCTACTGTTTGCCTCTCACTGAATTTAGGGAGAGCACAGAGAAGGGTAATGTCTAATAAGTTAAAATGGTAAAGATCAATTGGAAGCCAACCCAAAGCCAATACTTTGAGATAGTTGCATTAGTCATATTATGTAGTTGTATTAATCAGAATCCTTTCTGTGACAAATAACAGGTAACCAACTGAATCTCACAGACCATTTCTGCATGCAGTCATGTTCAAAGAGACACAGTTCAGTAGCCAAGAGCATTCGTTAGATTCTAACCTCTGTATGCTTCTCTTAAGGAATCCTGGAGAATTTCTAAGGTATAACTCACTATAAAACTTTATTTTTTTTAAAAAAGAAACCTTTATTCTCATTCCCAATTCTCATGCCATTCAACTGCTCAAGAACTTCCTCCTGAAAAAAAAAAAAAAAACATGAAAAAGCTTTTCC
The DNA here is from genome assembly GCA_028627145.1 of Eidolon dupreanum. Taxonomy (NCBI): domain Eukaryota; kingdom Metazoa; phylum Chordata; class Mammalia; order Chiroptera; family Pteropodidae; genus Eidolon; species Eidolon dupreanum. The sequence goes on along the minus strand of CM053501.1, from coordinate 20,204,670 downwards.
AAAGACCCAAGAGAATGACATTTGTGCCTGCCTCTCACCCTTTGGCTACTATTTGCTCCACCATCTTCTTTATTCCCTGTCCTTCTGACACTTCCTTGGCACAAGAAGTCTCCTGGGGGACATCTACTCCCATGTACCACTCACACCAGGCTTGGATCCAGTGAACCAAAGGAGACCCCAGATAAGGGAGCTGTCTCCAGGATAGATGAAGTCCAAAGATGCTGCTTAACTCTCCACTGAAAAGAGTATGCACAGACTCCCATAGTGTCGCCCTTCTCTCTGTTATTGGTGTGTGTGTGTGTGCATGTGTGTGTGTGCATGTGCGCACAAGCACACGTGTGTGTGAAATAATTCTCATGACAAATTTCCAGTGAGTAAAATTTTCAGTGTGTGAATAGAACATTTAATTTAGTATGTTTTGGACATCTACTAGATCCATGACATGTTGCATGTTACAGTTATAGTAGACCCTTAACATTTGAAGACTGCGACTGTGTTTGTAATTTTAAATACTTTCCACTGAACTTGAAGCTCCAGGGATGCCGATGCTTGGATTTGGATGTTGCATTCTGAGCAGGAAAGGAGCAACCCACCCACTAGTGAGGGGCTCTAGCATCACCAGTACCGCCACCATCACCAGCAATGCCAGCAGTAGCACTTCCCTGTGGCTTTGTTCTTCTCTCCTCCCTTTACCTTGTTACTGATAATTCTCATGAAATCTGAAACATTTTGTAACTTTGTGAAAAAAATGGACCTGAAAAGATATGTTATCACTTTTCATGGGACAGTTTGCCATTGATAAATTGAGTGACATTGCCAAACTGAGGAATTGGTAAAGCCTCCAGAAAAGGAAGGCACTGTAAAGGAACAATTCATTGTTTATATCTTGAGAGCAATACATACACGATTTTAGATGGTGATGATGATGATGATGATGATGACAATGATGATAGATGATAGACAGATTATAGATATGATTTTAAATGGGATTTCTAATATATTGGAATTTATTTGAAAACCTCCAATTGTACTTGGGTTAAAGATACGATCATCTTTTGCTTGCTTTCATAACTTCACCCAAGAACAGATAAAAAAAGGTAATGAAGCATTGTTGAGTATACATAGAAGAGTTTTAGCTACCACAAGAAGCATGAAATATTTATTCAAGTGTCTATATTTCCATTTCTGAATAGATGAAAATTAATTTTCAGCCTCCTCAGACCATGAGCAGCAGCCCTTAGTTAAGAATGTTGGAACAGGCTAGCTTTGACGGGACATGCTACATTAAGCACAGACGACCAGCCAGGGAATTTGCTAAACTGGGATGGATTAATGCAAGCTGCCAGTGCTAACTTTTTACAAACTCCTTTTCTGATAACAGGGGAGAGTAGACACAGATTTAAAATTTTGAGCAGTAAAATTACCTTTAGCACATGATTCCCTTTTTTTTCTAAACATAGAAATGAGGAAGGGGAAAGCAAATTATAATCTGTGGCAGTCACATTGTCCCCATTGACACTCTGAGTGAGTCAGGGTGACAATATCCCTTGTTACAAGGAAGTGAAATGATGATGAAACCAGATAAGCAAGGATGCCGATATTATTCTTAGCCTCCTGGGAGAAAAACCCTTTTCTGCATTTAAGTCATTCTAATTTAGAAATTCAAGCACATAAACATAGCACATTGAAAAAAAAAAAAGGTTGTGTGTGTTGGGTATGCTGTTTTTTGTTAGAGTTTTTATTACTACTCTATTAGAAGAGAAGGGTCATGGGTTAAGGGTTAGGCTCTATCTAGCTCTGAGGTGCCGTCTGACGCACATTTCTTAATCTCTTTGTGTTTTAATGTCCACCGATGGATAAATAAATACAGAAGGAAAGGTACATATATACAATGGAGTACTATTAAGCCATGGGAATAAAAGGAAATAAGAAATCCTTCCATCTGTGACAACATGGATGGACCTTCAGGACATTATCTAAGTGAAATAAGAGAAATAAGTCAGACAGAGAATGAAAATACTGTATAAAATCCCTTATATGTGGATTCTAAAAAGAAAAAAAGAGTAAAAAAAAAAACAGATTGAAAGAGTGATTACCAGGGGCTTGGGAGTGGGGGAAGGGGAGAGATGTTGTTTAAAGGTATATTTTTTCAACTAGTAGATAATAAGTCCTGGAGATCTAATATACAGTACGATGATTATAGATGACACAACTATATTATAAACATTAAACTAGATCTTAATTGTTCCCACCACTAGAGTAAATTATAATTATGTGACATGACATGATAGAGGTGTTAACTAATGCTACAACAGCAATCATATTGCATTATAAACTTACCAAATCAATATGTTGTATACCTTAAACTTATACCTTGTTAAGTGTCTATTATATCTCAATAAAAATGTATTATAATATAAAAAATTTTCTCTGACATTGCAGCATGACACTGAATGCAGAAACAGGGCAGGCAGCCACAGAAAGCTGACAGTGTCAGGGTTCACCCTGACCCCCACTACACCACCTGGGTCTTCACAGTGAGCATCCCTGAACTCCAGGATCTAGGACAGACCACCCCAGCTGGTCCCATGTGGCTCTGCCTTTACTCACACTCTCAGCAGTCTTCCCTGCTTACCTTTTCCCACACATCTTCGTTCACCTGGCCAATTCCTAGTGAGTGCTGACACCCAATTCAGCACCATCGTCCTCTGTCTTTTTTTCCTGCACTCCACATTTCTCCTCCTGTGATTATCTAAGCTTGCTCTGTGCTCAATCCTGGGGCCTCATGAGCCCAGGCAATGACTTTTATGAACATTCTCTTTAACTATGAGACATTTCTACTGTTATGAGACACATCTATGGCTAAGGCAGGTATCTTATCTTGAAAGCAATATCAACACAAAGTTACATGTTAATGATTTAGGAAGTACAGCTCACAACAAACTGCCATCTTATGGTTTCCTTACCTCAGGTAATTCAAATGCCTGTAATCTTCCTTTTGCCATACTACATCTGTATGGTATCCCATTAACATGCATTCCACGAGGGCCTAGGAACACTAGCTCTTTACCTGAATTCTATATATTTCCTGTTTCTAGAATCCTCTGGCCAGCTGTCTTCCCTCACATGTTACATACAACAAGTTAGTCCTTGCTTTCTCTTGGCCCACCCTCATCAGCATCCCCTCCAATCCCAGCCCTGTACCTTCTGAAGCCTCCATTATACTGTCAAGAGACCTATTGTATGAGTCACTTTTTCCTGGATTGTTCCATTAACTTCCTTGCCTTAATTTGAGCATGGAGGACCCAATTCTGCCTTAGACTTCTTCAGCAAAGGATAATTCCCTTGCCCCATCCTTCCTATGGAGCAAGAAATAGAGTAACAATCTACCAACACACCACCACCACATCTGAGCAATTGCTCCAGAACAACAAATCTCTCCGCTTTGCAGTTTTTGCCATCTGCTTGCAACATACTCCCCTGTTTCTGGAGGGCTGGCTCATAATCCTCCTCTTTGTTCTGTCTTGCCTCCCGCTTACCTCCCATCATACTGGGCAATTTCAAAATCCTTAAGAACCCATCCAATATCCTGGCTTCAACCCTCTAAAATCTCTAGCTTAATATCATTCTTTTATAAAGCTCTTCAACCACTTACAGATAAAACTTCATCTTGTATCTTCTAGCCAGTCTGAACTACACTGACTTTCATCTCTCTAACTCCCCACTCTCTTTTCAACTTTTTATCTTTTTGGTTCACCACCTCTTCATTCCCATTGAACTAGCTCTATGAACACAATTCTATCTCTAGTGCCTGGGCACCTGTATTTTTCCACCAAGTCAAACTTTTTCCTTCTTCTGTTAACTGGATCTCAGAATCAACCATGTTTTTCACAGTCACCAACATCGCAAGATGCCAATATTTTCTTGGTCATCTGCCACAATCAGCAACACCACTCTTGCACCCCATCATCCATTTATTCCCACTCGAGTCCCATACTATTCATCATTGTTGATCAACTCCATTTCCTGAGCCCTCCACCCTCATTGAACCCTAACTGCTGCTCATCTTTTTGTCCATCACTTGTTAATTCTCAAACTCATCTTTTCAATGTCCTTTTCAAAGGGTTTCCATTCTTTTGAAGGTAGCTTCTCCACAGTCATTTTTTTCACTCCCTGATGAGGTTGTTTCAATTATTGCTTGTGTTTCCTCTCTTCTCAGAAGTTCTCCTTATGTTCATTCATGTCCTCTGCTTTTCTTCCCTTTCTCCCTACTTTTCCTCATAGTGTGCCCTTCATTCCCTGCAGATCCAGTTCTCCTGGAATCTTGATTTCACTTGGTCTTCCCTCCTCTGGCATATTGACCCATTAATTAATTGGGGTTAAAGTTGAGCTCATCACCTGGTCTGCCTGCACTTTCTACCCACACTGATATTATCACTATAATGCCAATCACTCATATCTTCAGTTCCATCATATCCCTCTATCTTCAGTCTATGGCCAAGACTCATATCTGCTCTCTAAATTCCATAGCCCCCTCCTCTTCCTGCTCACACAACTATGCTGCATTTCCCGGGCTCTCTTGAAGTGAAATATAGTTGTATAAATGAGTTCTAGCTAACAGAATGTGACTGGAAGTGATGTGTGCCATTCCTTGGCCTGGAAACTTTCTGCCCAAGTTCTTCCATACTGTTTTACCATTAGGCTGCCTGGAATTGAAATGATCCCTGGGTCGGTCTTTCTTTCTTTCTTTCTTTCTTTCTTTCTTTCTTTCTTTCTTTCTTTCTTTCTTTCTTCCTTTTATTTAGGCAAGGCAACCCTTGGTTGACCTCACAGAATGCAAGGACCTTGTCAGCTTACAATCTCTTATTTTTTATGCCTGTGGCACCTGGTCTTCCTAGGTGGTCTCCCATCCAAGAATTAACCAGGCCCGACACTGCTTAGCTTCCAAGATCAGACGAGATCAGGCTTGTTCAAGGTGGCATGGCCATAGACCCTGGATCAATCTTTGAAGCTATGTGTTGAAAACAGCAGAGTTCCTGTTAGTGGGTGTCTGCAAATGCCACCGCAGAAAGGGAAGCCTCTTCAACCTGTTCATCTGCCTAGTACTGTTACATAAGTAAGAAATAATCTTCTATTGTGTTGGAACCATAGTATATTTTTGAAGTTTACTTATCATATTTATTAACCTACATAACAAATATAACCCCAAATGTCAAGCACTGTTGGTTCTACATATACAGCATCTTTTGCATCAACTCTTCTTTCCCAGACCTACTTTTGTCACTGCCAGTTGAGCTTCGATCTTCTCCCTCACATGGTCTATGACATGGCCTCTGATTGGTCTCTCCACCTTCAATGTCTTGCCTTTAACATCAATCCCATAATTAAGAATAAAGTTCTTGAAACAAAATTCAGATATTTTATTCTGCACCTCTAGAAGCCCTTGACATTCACAGAATAAATCTCATACTGCTTAGCATGGAACTCAAGGTTGCACATGGATTTGGCCTAAACTATCTTTGGATATTCATTTACTTTGGGGCCAAAGCAAATGGACTGTCCCTCATTTTTGCCTTTCCTTATGTCATTAATTTATCTTACTCTAGATTTGCAATATAAAGAAATCCTTCTTATCTTTCCATTTCCAAATGTTCCTCATGTATGAAATATAACCAAATCCTTCATTTGGAATTAATCATTTCCTCCTCCATCTTTTACATGATCTAGTATTTAGTAGCTATCTCCTCAAAATAAATTGTTGATATATCCATCTCTCATACCAAAGTAAATATTTCTTGAATGTGTAGCATTATCTTATTAATCTTTGTATTCTCTCAGCTATCATGCTATGCCCAGGACATAGTACATGCTTAATAATTTTACACCCAATTATAATGTGTGCATTTTCCCCCACCATACCACCAAGCAATTCTTCAATATCAGCTGGACACCTACAATTCAACTCAGTTCTGACACCACCTAGAGATAGCACCAGATCCCACAGGTTAAGGGCTCAGTTCTACATGACTACTCACACACACACACACACACACACACACACACTTCAGATACCAATCTCATGTCTAGTGCTTCTGACTGACTGGCTATAGATTGGAGGTTCCTACACTCTCTCCTTGGGTTCCATTAATTTGCCAGAGCACCACACAGAACTCAAACATTTTACTTACTAGATTACTAGTTAATTATAAAGGGTAAACTCAGGAACAGCCAGATGAAAGATACGCTAGGTATGGGGAAAGAGTATGGAGCGTCTATGATCTCTGGGCACTCCACTCTCCTTACATCTTCATATGCTCACCAACTCAGAAGCTCTCCAAACTCCATCCTTTTGGGCTTTTATAGAGGCTTAGTTACATAGTCATGATTGAGTAAGTCATTTGCCACTGGCAATACATTCCATCTCTAGCCCCTCTCTTCTCCCAAGATGATGGGGGTGGGACTGAAAGTTCTGACCCTGAAACTACATGGCTGGTTCTCCTGGCAACCAGACCCCATCTTTCAGTGCACTCCAAAAGTGACCTCATTAACAAAAAAAGGCACCTTTATGTGCTCATCACTTAGGAAATTCCAAAGGTTTTAGGAGCTCTTGCCAGAAACAGGCAAAGACCAAATGTGAAATTTTTTTATTATAAATCACAATATCATAATGATTAACAAATAATTACTGGGGGAAAAAAAACACCAAATCCTAGGAAGAAGGAGAAAAATAGGATGAGGAGCTGGGGGAGGTAGAAGGAAGGAAGAAGAACAGAGTAAAAGGAAGAAGAAGAAAAGGAAATATTTAGTTGTACAATTTGAAGGACATCCCTTCCTAAACCTAGAGGCCTGATACTTCCTATAGTGTAGTGGAGAAGTGCCGGGCTTGGTGTAAGCGAGCCCCAGCTCCTCTGCTTAGCAAATCAACTCACCTCATCTCTAAGCCACAGTCACCTCATCTAAGAAAATAAAGATGGTATGAAAATTAACAAAGGAGACTTCAACCAAGACTGGCATCAGAAAGGCCTATAAGGAGACTTCAACTGTATGGGGAGCTCTCACCCCTTACCACTTATTCTCAGTTGTCCCAAACAGGAAGGGAAGTGTCTTGCATTTCCAACAGGAAGATGCTTTCTACTCTACTACCCCAGAAGAGGGAAGGAAGATTTTCCCTTCCCCCTGCAATGGCCCAGCCCATGAGAGACTGTCACAACCCATCCAATGAAAAGCCACTACACTTTGAATTCCCAGTTTTTTCCAGTAGACTCTTGGTTTATAACAGCCCTTACCAACTTCCCCTTTCCTCTATAAAAGAGCATTCCTCTCCTTTGTTCTCAGTGCCTGCCCATGGATTTGCCTTAGCTTGCATGTTCCAAATTGCAATTCTCTAAACCCATTTTTACTGGTAAAATAACTTCTGTTTTTAAGGTCAACAATAGTAATACCTACTTCATAGGGTTGTTGTGAGACTTAAAGAAAACTATATGTCTATGAAGGACTTGGTCTAGAGCCCAGTGCATAGTAAACACTCAATAAATGGCCACCACTGATAGTAACATTCAAGTTCCATTTGGAAATAGGCAGGAACTAAAATTTAAATGTGCCACCTCTATGGTGCAAACTTTCACAAATTCTCTGATAATTATTTTCAAGGAATCTTGCCTTTGCTGTCATTCCCATATTTCCTGCACATCTCCTCCATCGTTGCCATCCATCCCACTATCTCAGTAGTATCTTAAATATAGTGCAAATAAGACCTTCCTAATGAGCTTAAAGAAATCCTTACCTTGAGGTTATCAAAAAATATATTTTATTAACAGAAACAGTATAAGTCAGCCAATGGCATATGGAAGCTATGTTTCCTAAGCAACCAGAATCCCAAGCTACAGTTGCCCTTGACTTCTCACAGAGGAGCTGAAGGTGTTCTTGGATCCCAGCTCTTACCTCATCTCTGTCCTCCTACAGGCAGCTTTATCATCTTGGGACATCCTCAGGAAGCATGCCTGGGTCTCTGGGCTATTCTGAAATCTACCTTTCTTCATAGTCTGAAGAAAGGGGAGAATTTTAATAAGTGTGACACTTATTTTTCTTCTCTCTCACACCTGCCATTGTGTGCTCATTCTAGGAAGGAGATTGAGACAACCATCATTCCTTTTCAACACATATTTGCTAGATAGAGCTTGGCTTCCAGCCTCTCTCTGAGGTTGTTTTCTCAGTCAGTTTTCAGATGAGATTCATGCTGCCCCATGGCATTTCCTGCTGGGGCCAGCAGGTCTGGTTGACTCTGAGTTCATGGCCACCCTGGAGCTGGCTCCTCACTAACCACTTGTCTGCACAATGATAAGCATGAGTCTCCAAATGCTTCATTTTCCCCTTGCAACCAGCAACTGTCCATTTTCTCCTTTGAAAGACAATGCCAAAGGAAAAATGATTAGCTTAAGAGCAAGAGGACACAATTTATAAGAGTCTTTCCTTGTGTATTTCTTGTTCCTTCTACTTAAGACATCATTATCAATGATTTGTGCCTTGAAGCCCTCAGGATATAAGAAAGCTCTGTATATAGGAATAAAATAGACGCTTTGATGGATGTCTTCTTATTTTTCTGTCATTCACTTAATAACATATCTTATTCCAAACCATAATAGCAAGTAGTTTTTAGATTGCATCTTGCAGTGGAGAAAATATGTTAGAAATGGTCTTGCTTTGCATAATCTTTCCTTTGGTACCATTTAGCGGGAAAGATATTCACTGATTTCCCTGAGATTCAAGGAGAAGAATGTCCTTGGATAGAATGTAGGGGATGGGTGGTGGGGAGACTAATTTGTTGTGGTCATTTGACTGAAATGCAAATTTGGTCATTTCCTATTAAATAAATTGACAGCAAATTCCATCCAGGTGCAACAGTTTGTACTGACCTAAAAGATTTTCAATGCTTTCCTCATTCATATTTTCCACCGTGAAGAGGAACTTCCAAGAATCATAGTGAAATGTCAATGGTCTTGTCTTCTGGTTTTCTGTCTTCCTCCTTTCATTCATTGAATCATCATGCATCACTAAGCATACCAGGTGCGGTGTCCTAGGTATACGAAAGAGAATTGGGGCTAAATCTCCGCATTCAAATAACTACACATAGTGAAGAAGGCAGGAATGCATACAGAGCTAATGATAGACACAGAAATAGGATTACATAGAGCAGAAACATCAGAATACAAGACAATAGGAACACAAGGGCTGTGGCATTAACTCTGAGCTGTGTCCAAAGGAAGAGTAGGAGTTTCTAGGCAAATAGGGCAGGTGAAAGACAGTCCAAACAGAGAGAAAGCCATGTACAGCAGGATGTGTCACAGAGGAAGCTCACATGCCTACAAGAATATGAAGCAATGGGAAGAGCAGGGGGAAGAAACAATAATCAAATAAAAAAGACAGAATTTTATTCTGAAAACAGTAACTTAGGTAGCACTCAGCACCCACTGCATGTTCAACCCTGTATGCAAGCATCTGACTGCTGAAACAACTTTAGTGAGTCATCCAAGGCTGACTTTGAAGACATGTGTGGATCCCAAACAGCAAACTTCAGTTCAGAAGTGAGAGCATTGGGTTCATTTACTAGATACATAGGTCCTCAGTGTTTACTCAAGATACTGTGATGTGCGCTGTATCGAGGGTGCAGAGCACAGTAACCACGAATGCAGTTTTAGCTGAATAGGTCAAATTCCAATGACTCCAGTTACTAGTCATATGACTGCACTTAAATTCTCTCCATCTCAGTTTTCTAATCCATGATTTTGAGATAATAATGGTACCTATCTTACTGGGTTTTTATGAGGAATAACTAAGCTAATTTATCAAGCACCTACAAAATCCCCTGACAAATAGTTGCTCACAGTATGCTTTCTGTGCATATTAGCTAACTAAATGAAATAGATTTTGTTGGAAAGCCTTTTAAGAAATGGTCCATTGCTTTTAGGAGCTGAGACTAAGGGTTATAACCTGATTCTAATTCTAAAGGAGAGTAGCTAGTCACAAATCTTAGTAATAAAAACAGTGCTGTACCTTCAAATAAAATAAACTTGCTAAAATTACCCTGAAATTATAGTTGCTATTGAAAACTGTTAATTTGGGAAAACTTGTGAAAGTCTGTCCTCTCTAGACTGTCTCTATGTACAACAAAAAGTAGCCCTTCTGAGATTTGCTTTGAGTAGGAGAGAAATGACGTGTAGAGGGAATTGAATTTCATCTCTGTTACAGACTATGTTCTGGGTAGGGATGAAAACAACTTTAAATATCTTCAATTTCAAATTCCTCCTCTCTTTCTGTTTTCCCTCCTCATTCATCAGGTATTTATGACAAACTTTGCAGTTTTATTTAAATTTACCAATTTCCAATACTTGCTCTCACAAAATCACTGAAGGTTTGCTGCTTGTTACATTTTCTGTGTCAGTGCAAGGACCACATAACGACCTTCACCGATTCTACCAAAATAGCAGGAGAAGGGCAGGGTGTTAATTTCCTTGATCAACCATCTTAAAATGAGGTTTCAGGACCAATTCCAGCCTCCTCTTGTCACTGAAAATGTTCCATCCAGCCTCAACTTGTACTGTTTCTAAAGGTCTGGAGGAGATCTTGCTGAGTGGTATCTAGTACCACGTTTAGTTGAGTGTGCCTGACATGTGGAGAAAGGGCATTCCAGAGTTTCACTTTCATCCCATTGGTTTCAGGTGGACAGAGCAGTATTTTTCATGTTTTTCTCTAGTACAGGGAAGAAGTGGAAATAATGATGTCAAGAATAAATGACACATTCCAACGACTGCTTCTCTCTCAGATCGGATCCTGATTATGACTACCATTTATTTTTTAAAGAGCCAAGTTTTTAGCTTAATGGCCAAGGACCCCAATAGGTGGAATCTGGATATATAATTTAACCATAATCCTTTTTAGCTTGTTACATTAAGAAGAAATTACATGCATTCTTTAACCCAAATTTAAAGGTTCCTAGGAGTTATAGCAAATAAGTTTTGAAACTTAGCTTTCATACAAATTAGAGTCTTACCTCCCTCTTGCCAGAAGTTATGTTTAAATATCCCTGCCTCCTTCCTATGGGCCCACAATTATGCCTTCTTGCAACTCCTATAGTAACGAGCTTTGTAAATCTACCCTTTTGAAAAGCAATCCCTTACAAAACACAGAGGGACACAGCCCTGGACTAAAGGATACTGTTAAATATGATTTAGATTTAGTGGCTCTGATTTCATCTTTTGTACTGTGCACAGAAAAAAAAGGTAGTGATGTTTTATCAGCAGCTACATGGTAAGCATATTGTACACTTCAATTAGATTCCCTTTATCCAGCATGCCTTTCTGCCGTAAGTGAACCGCTGCCTCATGCTTCTTCCATCCCCAGGTAGGCACATGCAGCCCATGTTGAGGGTTCCAAGATGCTTTATTAAACAGAAAATTAATATAATGTTATTGCGTGAGCTGGTAGCTTCTTGAAAATTAAAGACTGCAGTATTTTATTATCAGAACCAAATTCCGGCTTCCGGGAATTGGCAACCTGAAGATTTTATGTGCTTTCCCCAGGGGAAAATTGTATGAGCCTGCATGGGAAGCTTTGGCTGCAACCACATGATGCCAAAACAAGTGATTATATGAACTCAGCACACACACCTACTCTTTCCTGAGCAAGAATCAAACTGGCCTTAACTGTGGTATATAAACTGATAGGGTTTGAGAGATTTATGTAAATTCTGTTTATTTACTTAGTAAATATTTAAATGAGCCCCTTTTCTGCCAGGCAACTGTAGGTCCTGGGAGAGCTGCTTGCTGGCCTTCAAGGAGCTTGCTGTCTAGCAAGGAGAAAAAAGGCAACAAAATAATTATAATACCATATGTGATAGATGTTGTTGTTATCATTTACCCAAGAGTCAATCCCTTCCTGTTTTTCCTGCTAATAAATGCCAGTTATGTTTAACATGGTGATACGTGCAAGTCTATGCTCATTTTATTAGCTAGGAACAGGCTAGTGACAGAATTCTGGACAATGAAATGTAAGCAGGATTTTACTGGAAGATTCTGGGATAGTGTTTGCTCTCTTGAAATAAAGAGGACAGACACAGCCAGTGCTGCCCTAACTTCCACTTTTGCAGTAAACATAGAGGTGATGCCTGATGCAGGGGCAGTCATCTTGCAATCATGAGGTAACAAGATGGAGATGAGAGCTAACACGTAAAACATGACAAATCACAAGGACAGAAAAAGACCAGCTTCTTGATGACAACACTGAAAAGCTGACTCAATACTAATTACTACCAATACCTGGATGTTTTGTGAAATAAGAAAAAAAAAAACACGTTTTTGTTTAAGCCATTTTTTATACAGCTATCTATCAATTGTATAGCCCTGCATAGTCCTAACAGACACTAGCACAATAGTTGAAGATGTATATAGGTTCCAGAAGAAGCTGTGAGTAACTATTATAAGGTTGGGAAAGGTCAAGGAAGCTCACATTTCTTCCTTGAAAGGATATACTTCCATAGAACAACATTTACATCACATTTCAGTTCTCTGGGAGGTTAAAGTGGTGAAATGCAGACACACTGAGAAGCTAGCATACGCAAACACTGGGTAGCATGAAAAAGCAAGGCATGCTGAGGAACCAGAGTGGTTTAACATGGCGGAAGCATGGGTTTGAGGAAAGGGAAGGTGTGGAAGTGATGGCATGTGAGGATGAAAACATAAGCAGCTGCTAGATTATAAGGGGTTTTAGAAGTCAGATTAGGAAACCAATGAAATTTGAAGCAGAAGAGTGATGTGATGAGTTAGAAATATAACTAGCTGAATATGCAATAACGAGGGTTGACAGGTTGAGAAGGTGGCTCTAGGAAGATCACTTGGATATAATTTTATAATTATCCAGAAGTACTTAAACCTGGAGCTAATGAGAAGTTTTTATAGTATGTGGGAGAGAAATATTTGTATTTCAAGCCTGGTGTATAGGCTATCTTATTTTCTCTTTCTATAATCCACTGGATAAGGCATTATATCTCTATTTTAGAGATGAGGAGACTGAGTGTCAGGAGCTTAAGTAGTTGTCCAAGTTCACATAAACACAGAGAAGAGGTCTGGTTCCTAAGATTACGTCTGTCTGGTGTGCCACACTGAAAAAAAGTCTATTTACCTCCAACTGGATGATGAAGGCCGGCACTGGGGAATTTTGCAACTTTACATGCGAACACCAGGGACCCAGAGATCACAAATACAGTGACCAGGAAAATGCTGTCCTGACCCTTTAGAACATCTAGGGAAAAGACCCAGGTAGACTGATCCTGCTAAAAAGGTAGAGGTGTGCATAAGCTCTGCCAAAAAACAGAAATCCCTCTTGATAGGAATTCCTTAGATCTCTAAAAACCAGAGCCTGTGTCTTAAGCGTCCCCGAGATAGATCACCTCGAGACTTTTTTTTTAAATGCTACTACTCATAATAAACCCTTTCTGAGTAATTTCCCCAATTGCCAGGCACTGTTCTAAGTGCCTTATATGCATTAGCTCATTTAATCAATGACAACATCACATGGGAAAACCTCCAAAGCAGTGTTTTTTATGTTTCACGTTAAACTGTGTAGAAGCTGCCAGGGGGAAGGGAGGGAGCATGCTGCCACCTGCTCCCTGCTATTTAAAGCCTCTGCAACAGGGGCCGAAATATGTATTCCTTCAGGGCAGAGCCTCTAGAGAGAGAAGCACAGCAGCTGAGACGAGCTTAAATGAAGCTGGTAGAAAAGGAAAACAACCAACATTTATCAGGACATATTATATGCCTGAGACAGAGCTGGGTCCTTTGAAAACCCGTAAAGAATTGATTGCACATTAACAGCCCCTGAGCTAATTCTATCAAGAGGGTTGTTTAATGGCGTTACCCAGGAAGAATCATGGCAGTTTTGTTCCTACCCAGCGAGGAAATCCATTTTAACTTAGGACATCAACCGGGAAATTCCACAGCCAGCTGAATGGAATAAAGCATGACTTCCACAGCTGAATGGAATAAAGCATGACTCCCACGGCCCCATCTGGGCAGAACACAGGTGATAATTTTGATTGTTAACAATACAGGATGATCAGATCAATTCCGAGAGAGGTAGAGCTAATAAACCAGAGGGCCCATTCGTAAAGTGGTTTAATAGGGGTCAGATCCAAAACATTAGAAAGCCAATATGAAACCAGCACCAGCCAATCAGGCTGGATGCTGGCCATGGGTACCCACAGTGGTCGGTAGGTGTTGAACAGCTGATTGTCTGCCCAGGTGATGAGCAGGCAGCCAGCATCAGGCCAACTATTTTGGAGGGAAGCCAAGTTTCCCAACATCTTAATAAAGATCAAGTCCTTGGAGCCAAATTTGAACAGGGTTTAAATTTGAACATCTTTACCTGGCTTTATTTTATACCATGGTGCTCATTAATTTCTTCATGCAACCAGCAAGCATTTGCTGAGTACCTATCCACTGTATATCGGGCATGGCTTTAGCCTAGAATACAACTGTGAATAAAAACAGACAAAATTCCCTGCCCTCATGGATTTTACATTCTAGGAAAGACATAGACATTCACCAAGAAAAGTAATAACTTGGTAAACTATACTGAAAGATATATTTGTACAAAATAAAGTAGGGACAGGTAGATTGGGAATACTGGGGGTAGGGGCAAGGCCTCAATGAAAAGGTAACTTTGAACAAAGCCTTAATGATGGTAAAAAGTTAGCCATGCGGTTATCTAGAAGAGTTTCTGTCCCAGGCATTGGAAACAGCCAATTCACAGACCCTAAAGTAAAAGCAGTATGGGGCTTGATTGAGGAAGAGAGGAACATCCAGCAAAGCCAGTGAAGAAAGAATAAAAGCCAGAGTACAGAGTCCTGGAATCTATAGGACTGGGCTCAAGTCTCAGCTAAACTAGGTTCTAAGCAAATTTTTAACCTTTGAGTCTCACTTTCCTCATCTGTAAAATGAAAATACAGTAGTCCCCTCTTATCCATAGGGGTTACATTCCAAGACCCCCAGTGGATGTCTGAAACCATGGATAATACTGAACCCTATAGTCGCTATGTTTTCCCTCTACATAAATACCTATTATAAACAATTCATAAATTAGGCACCATAAGAGATTAACAATAACCAACAATGAAGTGGAAAAATTATAATAATATACTGTATTAAAAGTTATATGAATGTGGTATCTTTCTCAAAATATTTATTGTACTGCACTCAGCCTCTTCTGTCATGCTGATGTGAGATGACACAATGCCTACATGATGAGATGAAGTGAGGTGAATGAGACCAGCATTGTGACGTAGCATTAGGCTACTACTAACCTTCTGGCAATAAGTCAGAAGAACATTCATCTGCTTTGGGTGACCCTGGATCATCAAGCCAGGATGATGTTGATGGTCGGATATCAAGAGCAGATGATGTTGATGGTTGAATCCTCAATAGCTGAATTGTTTATTTCTAGAATTTTCCATTTAATATTTCGAACCATGGTAACTGAACCACAGAAAGTGAAAATGCAGACAAGGGTAGACTACTGTAGTAATTATAGCTGCCTTACAGGTTCTTGTGAGAATCGAATGTGACAATATGTGTAAAGTGCTTAGAATACTTATGCAGGGTATGCAGTGAGCCCTCTGTGATGTCTGCTTCACAATGACTTCTTCCAACAGCATCTAACTCTATATTTGCAATTACGTGTTTACTAGTCTTCTCCACTACCTGATGGGCAGGGGCTGTCTTATTTAATTTTAAATCTCCAGACCCTCCATCAGTACCTTACACGGAATAAGCTCTTAGTAGGAAATTGTGGAATAAGGGACTGGTGAATGTCCCAGCAGATAGTACAGTAGACAGGATTGTAGCTCCAGGACTTAATAATGCAAGTTATTGCCTGTTGCACTAAGCAATATAAACACTATCCAAAAGTTAATGTCAGGTCAGGCATCACCAAGCTTAGTCTTTAAAAGCAGGGGAAATATAGCCAGGGATGTGGAAGAACCACCAGAAACAGACACTGATGCAAAGGGAACCATATTAACCATGCCTGCAGGGTCCTTTAAGGCTCTGAATAGAGGTATGGTTTGTCCAGCATCCTGATCACCATCCATAAAGCAAGAGAAGCCGGAGCCTCTAACGTGAAAAATGCTGCCTCCTCCTTCTGCAATATGCCGCCTGAGTCTCAATGCCAGGGGCTGCCTCATGTGACTTCCTACAGCTTCACACCACTGCACAGAGATGGGTGGTGATGAGCTGAAATTCAGCTCATGCCTCATTCATGGCATTTCTCTATTTCCAGTGGGGGTAGGGGAAGGTTTTATTTGTTTGTTTGTTTTTGTTTGTTTTTGTTTTTGTTTTTGTTTTTGTTTTTCTGGAAGCCTGAATCTGTGATCGTCATGTATTTCTGTCCTCAGACCGTGACAACTGGGCTTGTGTGTTAGATGAAAAAACATGAGGAGAAACTAAGGAAAATCTATGCTTGGTGGGAGGCTGGCACCTGAAACCCCACAGTGAAATGGCTTCCGCACAGTCTCCCAGTACTCTACTTGGGCAGAAGGCACCTCAGGATCTGCCATTAATTCTCAAGCCTCTCCTGCAGCCAATTTTAGTCCAACTCTTTGATTTAATTACGCCCTCACATACAATAGGAAGCTTGCATTCTTCTATACCCGATGAATATTAAGCTGATAGAACTGTAATTTCCTCCACCAGGCTCACTCCCATTTTTGCATATTGATGCCATGTTTAGTTTATTTTCTAATTTTCTATCCTTCTGGTCCTGTGCTCACCACCTTCTCCCCATAATAATTTCTATCACTCTGTCCTCATAATAATTTCTATCAGCACATACATACATACTGCCTTCCCTCTCCTCCGCCTCCACCCAGATGGTAAGCAGCACACATCTTAGTCACCTGAGCCCTCTTTTATACCTGCCACAGTGGTGGGAAGAGGTCTGGGCTCTAGTCTTTAACTGGAGGCCACATGGCTATAAATGGTCATGAAGAAATGATAAGGAATGGAGCTGTGGGTGAATGTGGAGGTTGAAGACATGTGCCCTCACAGATATCAGAGCTGGCCTTCCTCTGGACGTGCCTCCTGCTAGAAGGTGGTATTTGAAGGATAGCAACATCTCACCAGGGAGGAAACAGAAATAGAAGTCATGAGCAGGTTGGAGTTTCCAGTAAAATTCTGCCTGATTCCCATACATCCTCTCCTGGCAACTGTTAGTGTTTTAGAGAATTCCCTTCATGCCTTGATCAGTTCAGCTATAACAAAGTACCACACATGAGTAAATTATAAACAACAGAAATTAGTTTCTGGAGGCTGGGATGTCCAAAATGAAGGCACTTGTAAATTTTGTGTCTGGTGAGGGCACCCTTCTTGTAGTTGTCAGTAGACAGTTGTCTTCTCACTGAGTCCTCACATGGCGGAAGGGGCCGTGACCTCTCTGGGGTCTCTCCCACCCCTAAATACCATCATATTTGAGGTTAGGTTTTGACATAAGAATTCAGGGGAACACAAACATTCAGTCTATAGCGCTTGACTCATTTTGTCCAACTCCTGAATTTGTTCTCATCCAAAACCTTCCTCTAGCACTGCCATGGGATCTGGCTCCCTCTTCTTTCCCCAAGAACATTTCAGGATCTGCGATGCCAGACACTGGGCTAGACTCTGCTTGCACTGGCACTTGGATCCTGGTTTCAGGCTCAATGTCCAGCCAAGCCCAAGGTCCCTTACTGTCCACCAAAGACAGGAAAAAGAAAAGAAAGGAAGCTCAGAACCATTCAGGGCAGGCATTTTTGCCTCCATCTTCCAATAGTCTCCCTTCATGTAGAACTGTTTGGATATTTCTAACCTGCTTGGTCCTCAAAGAAATTCTCTTTTGGCCCTCTGGCCACTGAGGACCAGATAGACTTCCTGCCCACTCTTCCATACAGGACACTGGATGGCATGCTTTGGGGACTCCTAACCCTTTGAAAGTGTGGGTGACACCAAGCACATCCTCCCATGAATCATTTCTCATTCACACAAGTCATTCCTTGAGAGAACTGGAGAGCATAAGGGAAGCAAGCCCCAGGGATATCAGAATCTCCATGGGAGATCTGTTTCAATCCCCATCAAGACTTTCTGATATGTCCCCTTACTGAGTCTCACTGATAGACAACTGCTGTTTACATTTGTAAAGTTTAATAAGAAACTTAAATGAACATTTTAATACAGATGCACCTCTCTTGTTAAAATAGAGATATTCTTTGAAAGTCATATGAAATATGGATGGTTTAGCCTACTTAACTTATAACCTCAATTTGTGTGTCATGTGCTAATACATAGTGCATTATCTGATTAAATCTTCACTAGGCCCCTCCAAGGTAGGCATTATTTTCATGTCCATTTTATAGATTAGGAAATCAGGGTCCATAAATGGTGAATAATATGGCCAGGGTCTCACACGCACTAAGTGGCAGGATGAAAATTTAAACTCAGGTATCTTTATTCCAAAGCTTATGCACTTAACCCAAGTGAAGCCCACTAATGGTGCAGACTGCCCACCTATCTTCAGCATCAGCATGTGGCAGGGCCAGGAGAGTTCAGAGCCTGACTAAATTCAAGGACAAGGAGCTCCATGGTGTTAGGCTCTTCAGAGGTTCTAACAACAGCTGACCAAACTCATAGAGTCAACAGGTAAACCAGGTATCCCTTATTCTTTTGCACAGTATCACAAAAGCCTTTTTGCTCATCAGCAGTCATCCTAGTCTCTCTCTTAGAGGCAAGGGTCGAAAGGAATCTGGAATCACATTGTACACTTGGAACTGATCAGCCAAAGTTATCCAGTTTGACAGCCTGAGGTCTCTAATTTGACTCTAAGAAGAAATTCATCACCAGGCAAAAGAGTTCTTGTTACTGGACAGAGCACCATCTTTTACCATTTCTGACAAGTTCTTATTCACTGACTTCCCTGTTCTAGGCTGGACGTAAATACCATCTTTCCATTGTGAGAGTCTTTGTTTAGACAAACAGGACACGATGGGTCAGGTTGAAGCTGGTTTTACTTTATACACTCATCCTGAGCACACTCTGGCCACTCCGGTAAGACCAAAAAGGAGTACCAATGTGATAGAATTGTCCAGTGGTCCCCAGTCTCCTTAGCAACATATTTAAAAGGCTCTTTGAATAGATTGCATCTGCAGACTAATTCCATCCATTAGGTGTTGCTTTATACCGGTTCCATTTGGAAGAAGAGCCTTCTATCTGTGAGTCTTTGGGATGATGATATCAATGATGATGATGAAGATGATGATGATGATGATGTAACTGATCTGTATCAGAGGATTGCTGTGAAGATAATGTTATATAGGTGAAAATGTAAACTGTAGGGTGCTAAATTGAAGCAGATTTACCAAACAGACTATATGATGAAGTAGAGCAGACACTGGACTGGGAGTTAGATTTTATCCTATTTCCAAGGCTAAACACATCACTTAACATTTCAGGGGGACTCTTCTTCCATCTGTAAAATGTGAGTCATGACCTTTGTCTCCCTACTAACAGGACTATTATGGATCTGGAAAGCCATTTGTAAACTGTAAAGTAGTGTGCCAGGCATACAGGACAATCAAATTCATCAGAGAAGTTTCTAACATGGAGAAATCATATGGCAAGTCCTTTTGCAAGGCAGTTAATTGCCTGCTCACAGATGCTTCTTAAGTCCAGAACATGCTTAGATTTCAATTCTAAAGCAGTCAAATGAATTTGCCAGATGTTCATACTGAGGTGAACTTTATTCGATGACTATTTGATGAAGGAAGAAGGAAGAAAGGAAGAAAGGAAGGGAAGGAGAGAGGAAGAAATAATAGAGATGGCTCTATTTTTATAACATCATCTATATGTGACATTTTTAAATTCCTCCATATAATTAACTATGAACTATCACCAGGCAGCATAAATCTTTATTGGTACTACAAAGAGTATCTAAATTATTAAAAAACTGCTCCTACTACAAAGTTTTATTAAGAAGTTGACACATGTTATATAGTGTTTCTATTAATTGAGCATTGGGTGAGTGAAATACATACAGACACAGAGAACTTGCTAGGCAAGCAATCAAGACTTGGCAGTACATTTGTTTCTGCTTCCAGCTGCACAGCTGTCCTAGGCCTCTGTCCCCACGGAATACCCGGAGCTCTGCTGGCTCTAAGGAAGACCTCGACAATTTGTCTTGCGGTCAAGCTGCATCTCTTCTCTCCATGCACTGCAAACCCGACCATTCTTCAATGTCTGGGCTGCAATCTCCTCACATCCCACTTTATGGCAAGTTATAACCACACAGTAGATAATGCCTGCTCACTATGGCATTGGCAAAATCCTGTCTGTTCATGCCAGTAGGGAATGAAGCCATAGCTGTCAGATTATCTGGGCGCCTAGTGTTATGCTTTCCCTACCTTGGTCATGGCACTCTTCCTTGTCCTCTTTGAAATCCAACAAAGACATTCCTACCAGCTAGGTCCTCTGGATCTCACACCTCGCATACAATACGCCTATATTACAGGATGCTATTATCAGAGGTCGGTACCTTAACTTTACTTTAACATTATAAAAATTAACGGGCTGGAGATTTGTATTCAGTTCTCAAAGAACTTCTCCTTAAATGCTGCAATAGAAGAAAGTTAGTTCAATAGTGAAAATGATGACTAGCTTGGATGACGAACAATTCATATAATTGGCCATAGACCTCTAATCTTGCCGGCATCCTTCTGTCATTCAGCAGGGAACTGGCCAATCATTCTATCAATACATTTATTTTGTCAGTGGTCACTGTGTGGCGCCCACACGTCTCAGCTGGATAACTTAGGTTGAAAAATGGAAACCTGCCAATATCAGAATCATTTCATCCTTATCACATGCTTTTCTTGTCATATGGATTTTCAATGCACTCTGCCTGGCTTGGCAAATCTAAGCCATGACCTTGTTTTCAGCTGTTGGGTCCCTTTAATTATTAGTATCAATCCCAACCAGCTTGAGTCAGTACATTTCCAAATTGCATTAACTCAGTAAGTTCTACCCACAAGATTTTTATTCTATACTGTCTGACATCCTCCTACATAAGCACATTCACACATACTCATCCAGTATCACTTTGAACTGATCATTTTTTCTCAGCCGGGAACACATGTATATGCACATATTGATTTGTTTTCATATAACTTTTCATGTACAGGTTTTCCTTAGAGTAACTTTACTCCTGTCAGTGGGAAAGTACTATATTTGTGATAATGTTAAATAACTGAACTATTGCCTATTCAACAGTGAGTCCAGAGTGTCTCAAACTGGGCACCATAAGTTCACGGGATATTAGTCACCATTTTGAAAGTTGAAGGAGACAGTCAAAAAAAAAAGGGTTCTCCGAGAAAAGTTACATCTTATTTTATTATAATCCTAGAAATGAAATGAGGATATCACAGCTCTTGCAAGAAAGTGATCATGGAGTAGCCTGTCCTAGCCATCAGGTCTAGGGACCCACCACTGACCTCCACCCTGTATAGGGCCTCTGCCTGATGGTCTCCAGGCAAGCAGCACTTATGAACATTGCACTAACAAAGTGATTTTCTGGGCTGGGCACCAACGCATGGAAGGGGAAGGAATATGAGTTTTCAGGTCTGGTCTGGCTTCAAACCCGGCTCTAGCACTGTGTGATCATGGACAAACTTCATCATTTGTATAATAAGGATGATAATAGAGTTATTGTTACTGTACACACATAAAGGCCCAGTGTAGAGCTTGTTATTTACTATTCTCTCAAAGGTGAATGCTATTCCTGTGGCTGTTACTGTTGTTGCTCATTTCAGTCACTAGCCAAGTATATCAGCATCAATACTTCAAACTTACCTTGAAACAATCTTTCCATTCCTGACCCCTCTCAAAACAACAACAACAAATATGGCAGAGGCTACTAGTTAACTCCTAGCATATATCACCATCTTCTTCCTAACACAGTTATGATTTGCCACTAGCAATATCACCACCCACTTAAAAAAGCTCATTCCACAACCTCCCTACATGTGGACTACATGTGGACATGACTATGTTTTGGTCAATAAGACAAATAAAAGTGGTGTGCAATCCCCAGGACATGACTTACAAAGGAGTAGGCATTCCTTCTGTCCTTCTGCTTCCTCCATCCTGGAATGTTTATATGAACACTGGTGCTCTAGCACCCATCTTGGATTGTGAGACAAGCTCATAGCCTAGGAACAAGACTGGAAGGATTCTGCATCTCTAACAATTTCTTTAATGGCTTTATCACTCATGGGCTGCTTACTCTGGGACTTCTTTTATATGAGAGATAAATATACTTTTATCTCATGTAAACCATCAGCTTAATTGGGGGTTTTCTGTTACAAACAGGCAAACTAGAAATTATGCATCTGATTCTCCCTTCCTGCCCTCCCCATCAGCTCCAGGGCCAGCTGGACTGAGTAAACTCTGTTTCTTTCCCCCTTCCTTCATTTCAATGATTAAAAGTCTCAGGATAGATTTTCTAATTAGTTGAGCTTAGATCAGCTACCTACCTTGTTTCCACAAGGGATGAGGTGCATTGAACCTGGAGGAAGGAATTCCAGAGACTCCTGGATTGACCACGCCTTCAGGAGGGGAAAGGTAATATCTTAAAGGGAATGCTAACAAAGGTCCACCAGGAAACCACCCATTCCTCACTCTCCATGAGCAGCACACCACTTCTGAGACTGCAGCAGGAGCTGGAATCAGTGTGATTGCCATTGTGAGTGTCAGGATCTTTTTTATCTTTGATCTCCAACAGAGACAAACAACACTTTCTTCACAGGGTGATACTAGCAAAGGAATAAGGAGGCATATATTCATGGCACATAGGAAGGTTTGGGACTTCTTTGTTCAACATTTATTGCAAGTCTCCTAAATGCGGGGCTATCCCAGACACAGGGAACACAAAGATGCATAGTTAACTGCCCTGCTTCGTACTCACAACCTAGATGAAAGTGCATAAATAGACAGAAAGGTGTATGATAAACGCCAAGGACAAGAGATGGGTGGAGGTTTACAAGAGCACACAAGAGTAGCATGTATATAATACAGATTGGGGGGAATTGGTGACATGGGGAGTGGGGACAATTTCTACAGTCAGTCCACTTTTGAAGCAGAATAGGAGGCAAAGCAGGAGGGAAGCAGAGGGAACAGCAGGCAACGAGGGAGGGAGGACAGGGCATGTATGAGGAAATGCAGGAACCCTGCTGATCTGACCAGAGCCCAGAGTGTGAAAGGACACAGTAGGCCAGGATAGGCCATAGACAGTCTTATAGTATATGAAGCAGAGCCTGAAATTTATCCTGTAACCAAGTGAGAGCTGCTGACACATTGTAATCATGAGGAGCGACGTGATGAAATATGCATTTTAGAATGATTGGAATGAATACTCAGTGCAGAAAACAGGTCGGGGAGGAAGAAGGCAAGAATCAAGGCCCAGTAACCAATTAGGAGCCTGCTGAAATAATTCATCACAAAATAATGGTTTCCAAACTGAGAACATTGTTTTACCATGCAAGTACAGCAACGTTCTTCTTCTGGCCAGTTATTTTGTTCCCCCAGTGAAAGCCAAAAGCATAATGTTAAGTTGCAGGCATCTCTGCATGCTTCCAGAGGAGTAAATGGTAAGTATACAGATTACTGGGGTCCCACCTGATGCTGGAGAAGAGTATCAAAAAATTATCAAAAAATTAGGTCTTAGTGCTTCTTAGACCATCTCTCTGGGATATCAATGATTTTTAACAAGCCTACCCTTTGTCAGCAGCTGGAAAATTGATAAATCAGAATGATGTTGCTGATTATACTGGAATTCTGAATAAATGAGGGAAGGAATAAATGAATAGATGAACTCAGCAATTAATTGCATTTCTGGACCAAGGCTACCCTTGTTTCTATAATTAAACATCCGGATGAGGGAATTTTTGCCCATTTCCCATCTCTGCTTTTCTTTTTAAAGTATTTTTTTAAAGAACTGGAAAGTGTTATTGAACCATTCCTACCTTTCCATTCTACTCAAAGTAGTGAGCAATTATTCTCCATCAAAAATGGTATCTGGGACAAGTGAGACAACCTATAGCCTGAAATTTTAAATAACTTTTACTGACAGTGAAGGCAGATGATTCAGGAAATGTATTTTTGGAAATGCTATAAATGCAGAATAAAAGTTAAGCAGATAGATAACACATGGAACCTGAATTATCAAACACCTTGTTACTCTATAAAAAAACTTCACTGAGCTGTCTGCATTCACTTCAGAGTCCTGTGAGAAGTAGATTTTTTTCTAGGTATAGCAATTGTCCATGTGGGAATGAACTTAGCAAAGGAAGCAATGTACCCTATGCCTAGCTGGTCAGTGTTTGCATTTATTCTGAATCCTCCATTTTGGGTTTATGACCTTTCCATCCTGCCTCCTAAGCTTATGAATGAAGAAAAAGAAAGTTTTTAAGGTAAAGTTATATACAAGATTATTAAGCAGGTGTTGACCTAAGTCTTATATTCAAGGGCTTCTAAGAACATTCACCAATGCCTCACTTCTTTCCACTGTGATGAAACACATTTATTAGCACCCTTGAGTCTGGGGTCTATATGATGTCCTAGGAAATGTCCAGTGGCCTTCTTGCTGCCCCAGGATATATCGTACTTGACCACACAAAATAACACAAACTAATGTTCAGCCAAAAAGCATCTATGGTCTATGGCCAAGCCACCCTGAATGTATCCGATCTCGTCTGATCTCGGAAGCTAAGCAGGGTTGGGCCTGGTTAGTACTTGGATGGGAGACCATCTAGGAATAACAGGTGTTGTAAGCATTTAAAAAGAAAAAAAGCATCTATGGACAACCTCACACCCATTAGGATGGCTACTATCAAAAAACAAACAAACAAACAAAAAACAGAAGGTAAAAGTTGGTGAGGATGTGGAGAAAATGAAACACACACTCTTGGTGGGAATGTAAAATGGTACAGCTACTGTGGAAAACAGTATGGTGGGTCCTTGAAAACTTTAAAATAAACTATTATATGATCTAGAAATATTGCCTCTGGATATATATCCAAAAGAACTGAAAGCAGGATCTCAAAGAGATATTTTTACACCCTTGTCTGTAGCAACACAATTTACAATAGACAAAAGGTAGAAGCAAATCAGACATCCATTGGCAGAAGAATGGATAAGCAAATGTAGTCTACCCATACAATGGAATATTATTCAGCCTTTTAAAAAAAGGAAATTCTGACAGACACATGCTACAGCGTGAATGAAACTTGAGAAAATTTCGGTAAGTAAAATAAGCCACTCACAGAAAGACAAATACTGTGTGATTCCACATGTACAAGACACCTAGTATATTCAAATCTATAGAGATGGAAAGTGGAATGATGGGTGTTAGGGGCTGGGGAGAGGGGAATGGGGAGTTACTATTCAATGGGGAGACAGTTTCAGTTTCACAAGATGAAAAGAGCTCTGAAGACAGATGATGGTAATAGTTGTACAGCACAATGTGAATATACTAAATACCATTGAATGGGATGTTTTTAAATGGCTAAGATGGTAAATTTTATGTTATGTGTACTTTACCACAATTAAAAAACAACAATCAAAAGAAAGCACCTATGTGTCTGTAGGAGAGAGGAGGTACCACAGGCTAGTCAATGCAAAGTATATTAAATGACTGTTTTTACGCCTAAGGGAGATGTGTCTTCTTGCCATCCGCTTTTTTGATTCTTCCTTCCTCTCTACCCTGCTCACTTTGAGCAAGCAGAGGTCATCCTGGTGTCCTTAGATCTTAAGAGACCTCTGCTCTAAACCCCTCCCCTACCACTAAGGTCATACATCATCAAGATCTCAGCCCTCCTCTAGTCCATAAGGAACCCCAAACAATACCTCCAGATTTCTTTCTACTAAGTTTCAGATTCCCATTTTCACTCACCCACTAAAAATACTCCCTTATAGGTCCTACAGAGAACTCATTCTCTCCACAAACACATCCTGCTGTGTGTTCTTGTCATAGATAATAGTATTACTTTCGATCAAAATTCCTATATCAGAGTCCTGAGACTTTCTTGAACCATCCCTACCTACCTGCCTTTCCTTTTCCCATCTCCCAGGCATAATCCTTTCATTTCTACCCTCCAAACTTTGACTCTGTCCCCTCTACTCAGACCTTTCAAGTGCTCTGGTCAGCCTCTGTCACATCCTAACTGATCCCTCAACTCTCTCTATACTCTAGATTCTTACATTTCATTTTCTATACTGCTTCTTAAAACATAGATATGATAATGTCACTCTCCTGCTTAAAATCTTTACTAAAGCTCCCCATTGCTTATAAAAGAAACTTCCCCCAATTTCCCAAAGCAGAGTCAGGTACTTTCAAATATCTCAGGAAATAAATAAATTGGCTCAGCTTTGGGTCAGATGACAATTCCTGGTCCGACTACTTGTGACAGGAAGGATACAGTCATTTATAAAGAAGGCAGCTGCAGTAGGCATAATTCTGGAGATGACACTCCAAGATTCCTGTCCCTTCGTTGTTAAATCAAACATTAGTCTAGGGGCTGCTGTGGAGGAATTTTGCCAATGCAATTAAGTCACAAGTTAACCTTAAAATATGGTGATTATCTGAGTGGGCTTGACCAAATCAGGTGAACTCTTTAAGGAAAGAGCTTATTCATGCTTGTAGCAGAAAGGGGAATCAGAAAGAGTTGAAGCAGGAGAATGACTCAACATGCTTGTGTTGTCTTTGAAAATGGAGGGGCCACCTGCAAGGACTAGATATCATCCTCTTGACATCAATGACCTTACTAAATTTTGCCAGCAACCTGAATGAGCCTTGAAGCAGGTGCTTCTTTAGACCTTCCATATAAAAGTCCAGTTCAACCAACATCTTCATTTCAGCCTTGTGAGACCCTAAGGAGAGAACGCACCCAAGCCCACTTAGACTTCTAAACTAAAATGTTGCGAGCTATTATTTTAAGCTGCAAATTTATAGAGATCTGTTGCACAGCAATGACAAATGAATACAGCAGCTCTCTGGGATGTCTCATGGAGGAGGCTGGGAGGGCTTCCCAGAGAACAGGATGTGCTGAGCAGACAATTCCATACATAGCTGGTCCACCCACCAAGCCACTTTTAATAGTTTCATTTACCTCTATCTGCCCTTGTCTACTTTCTCTGCCCTTTATTAGACTCATTTTGGAATTTCATGGACTCTTCAAAAACAAGCATTAAATTGCAATTACTTTTATCATAATCCATATATATATATTTAAAAAGTTTAATATATTATCATCTTTCCCATATATTATTGTATATGGTTGAAATAAGCTTAATAAATTATCATCTCCTCCCTCTACCTCCATCCCCCATTTCTCTCTCTCTCTCTCTCTCTCTCTCTCTCTCTCTCTCTCTCTCTCTCACACACACACACACACACACACACAAATTGCATGACCAAATTATACCTCTATCTCTTAACTGGAAGGACATAAATAGCTATTGTCTTTTTTTACTTTAATTTTCTTGATTGAAATACAATAGACAATTAGTTGCTCATATTTACAGTATACAATTCAATAAGTTTTTTTCAATTATAGTCAGTATACAATAAAATATTAGTTTCAGTTGGACAGCATAATGATTAGAGATCTATATAATTCACAAAGTGATCCCCCAATAAATCTTGTACTCCCTCTTCCCCCTTACATATTTATTGCAATATTATTGACTATGATCCTTATGCTGTATTTTATATCTCCATGATTATTTTGTTAGCTGTTTTCAATAAGAAAATAAAAGTGTTAACTAGAATCCACACTGTCTGCTAATTCTAATTTAATACAAGAACTTTGGTTTCAGAGCACAATCTGAATCTCAGATGCTTCATTTCATGGCAATATGACATCTTTTAGTCTCAGTTTTGTCACCTGTCAAATGGGCACAATAACATCACTGACCTCATATCATCCCTACGAGGATTAATTTTAATAATGCCCATGGAGTACTAAACACCTGTCTAGCACAAAGTCTGTACTCAGTAAATGGGGTCATTACTATAGTAAATGTAATGAATACACATGGGCCTTTAAAAATAAAGACATTAGAACCAGCTCAGATTTGCTCAAGGCCAGGTGCTCACTGTAGTTCCGTTTAGCTATGGTTTGAGTTTAGCCTGGTCTAAACAATTCTCTCCCTGACTCTGAGTCCACCTTTCTGCCATAGAAATATCACCTAGCAGTCTCCAGGTACTCATTTTTAATTCCCTGCAGGCACTTGGTTGCGAGGAATAGAGAAAAGAATGCAGATAGGAGCCATTGTCAGCATCTCTTCTTTCTAGTGCCATTTCAAAACAGAGCAAGGATTTTGAGTTCTGTAAGCATGTGGAAAATAAACCTGCATCTGTCAGGAGCTGCTCCCATGGGCTGTGACTGCTACATCCATGGAGAATGTCAGAGCTGGATTACTGGAGATGTCAGAAGCAAAACAGTAGACATTAAATGGACACAAAGAAGTGCAGAGTACGGCAGTAATTGCTCCTTATCTGAGTGTCCAAAAGAAAGATTTTGAGAACACAGAAAATGCAGCAGAGCTTGAGATGGTAGGAGGTGCCTTCACTACCAACAGCTCCAAGGACCTCGGCAGAGTCTGAGGCATAGTTTGATCCCAGGTATTCTTGGAGCATTTGGGAAGCTTTTCACAGGGAGGGGAAAAAGTCCTATCCAAGGTAAGGAGGTTCCCCTATATCTCGGGGTTGGGGAGAGCAAATAATAATGAACTACACTATATTCTCAAAGGTGGTCTCCAGACCAGCAGCTGTAGCATCATCTGGAACCTTATTAGAAATGCTAAATTCTTGAGTCCCAACCCAAACATACTGAATTAAAAAAATCAGGTGAAAGCCCACACATCTCTGTTTTAACATGCCCTGAGGGGATTCTGATGCACCCTAAATTCTGAGAGCCATGGTCTTGAGAACCATAGGTTTCGAACAGTCACGGCTGGTCTCTGTCCACCACAAGATGTGTAGAAAAGGCAGGGCATTACAATGACTGAAGATACTACTGCGTTTTGACTGAGAGGCCAGGGATACTGATATCCTGGTGTACAATCAAGAGTTATCCCACACCAAATTCCAATAAGGTCGTGATTGAGAAACACATGGTGAAATATCTCTTGGGCAAGGTGCTTTCCCTATCACATAGGTTTATGATGAATATTTTATCTGTTATGTTATGAGAAAGGCATCATCTGCCTCTCCAAAAAAAAAACACCTATTATATATGACCCCACCAGACATCCATGCTACATTCCAGCTGCACAGGACACCTCAATGTTGAGCTTTGGCTTATGTTCTTCCTTCTGCCAAGAACACCCTTCAGGCCATCATCCACCTACTCATCATTCAAGCTCAGTCTAAGCACCTGGATTCACTTGGACTCCTTATATATACCTGTAACTTTTTATTACACTGAATAATTTTCATATTGATTTTCCCTATTAGACACTAAGTTTAAGCGCATGGACTCCAAACACATTTATGGGTTGGAATCCTGGTGCTATTACTTTCTAGATGTGTGACTTTGGACGACTCACTCAAACTCTGTCTCCATTTCCTTATCTATAGAATGGGGATTATAATATGCCTACTTCACAGGGTGACATGAGGAGTAAATGAGAGCATGCACATGAAGTACTTAGACTAGCACCTGGCACATCATAAATAATCAATGTTAGCTATTGTTATCATCATCCTTATTATTATCATGTTTGTATTTTTTCCAAGCTTTAACGCATGGTAAACATTTGTATATATGTAAAACAAATATGCTACACACACACACACACACACACACACAGATGCTAAGAAAAACTATGCAAAACTTGAAAATCAGGCAAGGAAAGCAGAACAAGAACTTCTGATGTCATACTGAGGCACTGGTCAACAGGCTACCCAAAGATTATCTAGGGGAATGTATCCCAGGCTGACTATGTTATTTATTGCACAATTAGAGTGCAGACGTTTTATGTAACTCTTAAATTCCTGTCCAATAGAAAAGATAAATCTAAAGGTTGTGAATTTTTAACTGACTTAGCAGTCTTATTATAACATTCTTTTTGGAATGCCTCTAAATACCCAGTTACTAAAAATGTGCTTTAAGCCAACTTTACCATTTTGCTGGATCCTTCATTAATTAGTAAACAGGTCTTTGACACTTGTGCTTTCTATGTTCATAAGAGATTCATGTTCTTAACTTTTTGAAAATTATGCTTTCCAAGAAATATATTTTGGGTTATGAGATCAGTACAATGAAAGAAAGTTTTCATCCCCATGTGAAATGCAATACTAAAGCTGATCATAGTTGGCAAATACCCACTGTTTTGAAGACAACATACTAAGTAAATTTCATATATTTTATCACTGAAGAATCACTTTTAATATATTTCAAGGAGCAAACTGGGGTCAAAGTTTAATAACATTCTCAAAGCCAAATAAATACCCTTTCCTCTGACCAGTAAAGTGGGTATAGTCAGGATATCAGTAACCACCCTTTCAAAAGGTTTAGAAGACTTTATTACTCTAATAGTTATTGCTACATTCCATCTTGGTGGCTGTTTGAGACCATTCATGTGGAAGGGCCACGAGTCTGTCTGCCCTTTAGTGGAATCAGTCTTTCTGAAAATGGTGGCTGAGAAACCTGCCACAGGCTCAGGGACTTGCAGCCGGCCAGTGGGGTCAGTTAAGAGACCTCTGAGTGGAACTAAGGGCAGGCTCTGTGTTCCTAGGTTCAGTGATGCAGCCATGTGGCCCATACCACTTCCAATCAGCTTCTGTAGCAATCGCATACTAAACATCAAACATGTCCAATCCCTTGGCACTGGACACAAAGAGATGAGTAATGTTGGCAGTTAGGAGACTAAGACTCACTTCTGCTAATCTCCAATTGATGGATATGCTCACAAAGAACACAATACAAAGCAGCCCAATACCCACAAATGAATAACAGGTAGATTAAAGATCACATGGGTCTTTCTACTTCCTAGCTGGTATTGGAGTAACCAGCAGGACACTGTCGACTTTGGTTATCCAAGCACCAGAGGAAGACAAACCAGAACTGGAAAAAGGGAGAGTGGGCCTGTGGAAGCATAGCCTGCCTGAACTTACAACAGGAGGAAGGGCAAGGCATATGAACACCCACAACGCCTGCTACAAGGAGTTCAGGAGGCAAAGACTCTGCCATGCATAGGCAGTGACCTTTATCCCTGGATCTACTACAACTGGAGAAAAGTAAATACTGGGCTTCAGCAATTGCATCAGCTATTTTCCTCCTCTTGAGAAGGAACAACAGATGGACTGGTGGAGAGTGCTGCTCCGATACCACACGCAGTGGGAAGGGACATAGAAGATCCCTCCTTTGAGGCTAAATAAGATTGCTTGAGATAAAGGGTTTCTCAAGAAGACACAGCAAGTTTCTTATCCTGAAGAATACTCACCTGGAGAGGAGATAAACCCAATACCTTGCTCATATCAGAGAATAGACAATGCTGGCATGAGAGGCTGAGTTTACACTCAGTGTTGGTGTGTTAGGTTAAGTCTACTGATGGGTGTGACTTCAACAGTTTCCTGTTAGCCTGGGAGCCTATGCAGAACATGCTTGAGTAGACCCCTGAGATGAATCTTAAAAGACAAGGGGAAGTTGGCCAGGAAGAAAACCAGGAACAACTTTATAACAATAAAGCAGCATTATGAGCAGTGGCCTGAGGATGTCAAGCTGCATGGCCATGAGACTGTCCACTGGTAGTTTGGTTGTAACAACATAAATTTCAAAAAGTCAGGAAGTAGTAGGATTTCAGGTTGAAATTTCAGGTCAGCAAAGATCAGAGAATGGAGTACCTTGCTTGTCATGGGTTTAGAATTCGAGAGGGGGGTCTCTGATGGTTTTAGTCACATGCCTGTTATAGACACATTTGTTTTCACAAAGATAATAATAATTAGCATTTATTGAGCACTTTCAATGAGCCAGGCATTGTTCTCTATGCTCTAATGAATTAATTCATTTAATTCTTGACAACTCCTTAGGATTATTAACCTGCTTATAGATGAGGAGACTGATGCACAAAGAAATTAAGCTACTTGTCCAAGGTCACACAGTTGATAAGTGGCAAATGGAGAATTTGAACACAGCTTGGCAATGAAACTGCTAAGCCTAATATCATACTTGTTACCTCAATGTTTTACTTCATTTTTCATACCTGAGCCTAGTTAAAGGAACTTTATAAAAAAAGGCTGGTATATTCTTTTCAAGGATTTGGAATAAACTAGAGCTTCCTTTCCAATGCCGGTCATGGGTATGTTACTTTGAGTGTTATTAAACTCTCTGATCCCAGTTTATTCTTTGAAACATGAGAATAAGTGATTCCTCATGGAGTTGTTAAAACTAAGTGATAAAATATATGAAACGCACCTAGCATATTGCCTTTGACAAAATGTAATAGGTGCTTGCCAAGTGCAATCAGCTTTTAATATTGCATTTCACATGGGATAAAACCTTTCCCCCTTTTCAGGATTCTCAGGTATATTAAAGGCAAGGGAGAATATGTTTTGGGGTGGACAAGCCCCTAAACTCACATTAAACCCACTGGGCAGATTCCAAAAGCAAACCTGATCTAAAACTTTCAATTGAGTTAGAGTGGTGGGAAATGTGCTGCCTTCACTGACATGAGAGAGAGAAAATGAGAGGTAGAAAATGAATAAATGTGAATGCTAAGTTCTAAAGGCAAGTGCAAAAGCGAATCCAGGGCATTCTTAGAATCACCCAGACATGTGCAGTGTTCCTCTACTCCTACCAACCTGTAGAGATGAAATAACATGATTGATTGTGTCCATATCACTAAGGAAGGGCTGTGGGCTACCTTGTCAACTCACTGCAGACTCCTTTACATTTGTGCTATGTGGAAAGCCTGTTAGGGGAAAGGCAGGGTCTGAATGAGGACACCTGGGTTAAGTTCCCAGCTCTGGGAATTAAGTGCTCCAGAGTGAGTGGCAGGAGCCATTCCTCTCAGGCAGAAAGAGGTCTTTGCCTGGATTTGTAATCGTAAATTTGGATGAAGAAAAAAAATCACGTCCTTAATTTTCTCTTACCTCTAACTGAAATCGAGCATTCCATCAATTATAGATGCAGACAACAAATTGCAGTCGAATTTGCAATCCCTGAGATTTTACCTCCATTAAATTTACAGATATTTTATATATCATGCCACATTTTTACAGATATCACAAAATATCAATTATGGTCATCATGACTTCAAATTAGGCTTATTACTAGCCTCACAGATAGAATCTGTTACTTAACATGTTGATAAAGAAACAGATCACAAATTCATTTTTGTAATAATGTGATAAATACTTTAAGCATAATCGATTTCCTCTTTAATCCAATTTATTTTATTTTATTCTTTAAAAATGGTATTCTGAGAAGGGGTCTAATGACTCTCCAGACAACCAGGGGTCCATGGCTTAAGTGGGGTGTAATGAGCCCAGAGGGTTAAGAACAGGCATTGCAGTACATGCCCTGCCCAAGAGGAAAGTGATTCTTAAGGTGAGGTGTACACTCCACACCCTGTTGAGGAGGATGGGAAATCCTACAAGGGAAGGAATAAAGGGAACTGACTTTGTGGAATACCTATTTTATGTCACCAACTGTACTTTACTTAAAACAATCTCCTGTCATCCAAATAGCAACCTCATGGAGTGAGAACAATTTTCCCCATTTTAGAGATGGGAAAACTGTGGCTCAGAGAAGTATAATCATACTGCTAGGAAATGAAGGAACTAGGTACAACTGCAGCCCAGGTCTAACTTTCCACTCTCTGAGCATAGCAATGACAATGAGACATAGCCTTGACAGAACTACTGGACAAACGAAGTAGTGAATGCATGCACCAGAGAAGCCCCCTTGGGTGGTCATGGGGTGCACCATTCAGATCCCCCTTTACAAGAACCTGCAGAGAGGAGTCCAGCACTAGCACCGGCAGCTCCTATGCAGCATTTGCTCTAAGGACACTCTCCCCAGCCTAGTCCCAGCCAATGACCAAGAATGCTGAGTCATTACTAAAGCCAGGCCATTCCTGCCTGATGAAACAAGTCTATTCTGATGGACAATTCTCCTGCAGTCCAAGACTTCTCACATTCAATTGCATTCTTCTTACTTCCCTCTATCCTTTAACAGGTGTCAGACCACATTGGTATGAAGACTCCCAGCTTATTTCTGCTCACTCTTCTCTTTATCTTTCACAGGTATTTCCCTCAATAAATTTATTGGATGTCTCTTCCATCTTGGTACTTTCTTCTTACAGGATCCAAATTAATATATCTTCCAAGTATGAAAAAATAGCTGCAACCCTGGCCTTCTGATGGACAATCAAAGGAGAGTATGTTTCTTTTGACAGATTCATGGGCCAAGGAGGGAAATCAACTCCTCCTTCTAAACTGTCACATGGGGACTACACCATGGGAATATAAATGGACATGCATGGGGCAGGGTTGTTGAGGTTAAAACAACATGGCAATGCTATTAAATAGTGGTTACATTTGATGAAGAATATTTCTGAGAAGGGGACATGAAGAGGTATTTCTAGAGTGCTGGTACTGTTCTATTCTTCAGTTGGGTGCTGATTAAAAAGTGTGCTCAGCTGGTGGCAATTCATTGAGATGTTCACTTATGATCTGTGCAGTTTTCTGTCCATATATTTTTCTTCATTAAAATGTTGAAAAAAGAAACCTGGGTATGTTTATAGCACTTAGCACCCAATGTGGTAGAATTTGAAGGGCTGCTCTGTGTAGGATAGGATGCAATGCGATAATTAATGGTGGGGAGAAGTTGTACTCTGCACAGCCCACCTACAAACTCCAAGGGTCCATAATTTGAACTTGGGTGTGGTCCTTAACAAAGAAACTTAAGGCTATTTATGTCAGGGTGCTGAGTTGCTACAAGAAGTTCTAGACTTATCTGCTACATATGCCCTTTCTAGCCAATCTTCAGTTAAATAAATAAGTGACTTACTTCTGTCTTGACATTTCAGAGGTGTCAGAAAGAGAAGAAATAGGGATTTCTACAATCCTCAGTATTGCCTGTGGCAGGATTCAGTGCTTGACTTTGAAAGCATGATGTGTAGCTTGCAGAGAGAATGAATCTGCCCGGATGGAGAAATGTGGATATATGTTTGACGAATCAATTCCCTTTCTTGGAGGAGGAGAAGGGAGGCTCCCATGGAGGTCAGGCATCTCAATTACCAGAGGCAAAGCAGGGCAGCCGAGGTCTTGCAGAATCAAGGGGCGCCCTCACACTGACGTTTGCCCAGGGACTTGTTGGCATTACCTGTTTGTCTGGGAATCACTGCAGTGAGCCTCTGAAATTAATGACATCCTCACCTCCAAGGGCAAGGGCCAGCCTCTGCCTTCACTCTCAAAGTTTCGAAAATACCTCAAGGCAAAAATGCAGGGAGTACTCTGATAAACAGGAAATGTGCTGCCTCCAGATCACAGAAGCCTGACAATAGCTGCCTTTCTCCTGTTGTTTAGTCGACCATCTGCCTCCAGGGCCCTCTCCCTCTGGTGTCCATGATTGGGGTCATTTACCTCTAACTCACAGGCAGAAGGAGCCAGCATTTTAGTACCTAGGAACGTTTCAGAAAAGATGTCCTCAAATCAACAGCAGCACATTAAGAGGCAGTGAAGTGTAGGGTTAAAAGCATAACACTACCACCTAGTAAGATTATGACCTTAAACAAATTTCGTAACCTGACTGTACCTCAGTCTCTTCATCCATTAAAAAAATTTATCCATTATAGTACTTACTTTAAAGGGTTTTAGAATTAAATTAGTTGATACACAGGGCACTGTAAAAAGTATAATTGATAGACATCAGCTGTGATTACTGTGATCATTATTAGTGCTGTTCACCAAATATCTCCTGCTCTACCAAGTACGTGGGACATGGTAGGATTGCCTCTGAAAAGATAAGATAGCCAAGCAACTTATTTTAGTCAATGAAATGTAAACAGAAATATCACAATTTGTTTCCCAACAGGAACTTTAAGAGCAGATATGCAGTCCTTTTTTCCTGATCTGGAAAATATGGCAACATAGAGTAGAGCCTGCTTTAATCTGAGGCCTAGAGTGGGGAGGCTAGAGAGTCAAGCTCCTAGCCTACCGTTGAAGAGGAATTTTCACTCAAAAGGCTAACCTTATAATCAGCTCTTTGCTCTGCTTCTGTAGATATGCTTGCCACATAGGCCAAAGGGCAGGGTGACCTTGAAATTAACTAAAGATTCATCCTCCCTTTTGTTTGTTTGTCTAGATAACTGATATATTGCCCAAGTTCCTGTCTAAAAATCTCCTGCTCTGTGACTGCCTGTAACCCATAGCAACCCCTGTGGTCTATAACCGCCTGAGGACAAATTAACCAATCAGCCCATGCCAACTGTAACAGCACAGATAAGCCCCATAAAAGCAAGGTTGCATATGAGCTCAGAGCCCAGATCTTCAGAGCGCTAGCTCTTCTGGGACCACTGGCATAATAAACTTGAGTTCTCCAACTCTCCATGTGGCACTTGGTGTCTGATTTTTCTGCAACATTTCTGTGACATTTCTGGAAGCCTCAGCGAGAGTCCAACCACACCAGCCCCTTGCACCACTGGACTGGTGGCTTGGCCAGGCTGGGCTGGAGGGGCTCCAAAACAAACGAGGAGGCCGGGCTCTTTATCGGACTGGCACTCCAACTCTCCAGATGGCCGAGTTCCAGCCAGACTGAGGAGGGATGGACCAACTCACCAGGAACAGCCACAGATTAAGGTAAAGTCCAGAGGCTCAGCACCCTAGTCAGGTCCCATCTTCAGATAGAAGAGAAGCTGACCACTCCTAAAGTCTTCAGTTAGAAGACACAGGTCAGGGGCTTCCAAAAAGGGGGGAGGCAATGTTTTAACCTCTGGTATGTGAATGTGTGAGTGAATGAGCTGTCTACCTGACTTGACTCAGTCAGGTATGAATTTGTGGCTCCATGGCTGGTTACCCATAAGGTCCCCTAAAGGCTAGAGTCTGCATGGACTCATCTGTGATTCTGTGATGCACGGCATAAGGTCCAGGGTGGCATCGAACCAGGGTGGCAAGTGTCACCTAAGCTCCTTTGGGACATGGCCAGATGAGCATCTGAGTGGTCTTCTCTTTGGAGGAGGCACCCACCTTTGTTTGTCTTTACACAACCAGTACAGGGTGGGATATACAGGGAGGGGATAATTAATTACTGATTTGGCTTAAGAATTGTCTATCTCCAAATGGCCCTTTTGACATAGGGGCCCTCTATCAAATTATTTTCTTGAAATTTTGAGGTCTATTTTCTCCCTCCATTAGGAAGCTCCCTAAGGCAATAAGGGTAGAGTTTCCTCTAAGCCAACTGTTTTAAAATGTATGTTGAAAAATTTTAAGGAAGGTCTTACAGGAGATTATGCGGTCAAGATGACCCCAGGAAAACTTTGTACTCTTTGTGAGTTTCAGTGGCCCGCCTTCAGAGTAGGATGGCCTGAGAAAGGGACCTTGGACCTCCCCACTGGTAGAGCTATGTACCAAGTGGTGACAGGGACCCCTAGACATCCAGACCAGTTTTCATATATAGATTCATGGTTGCAAATTGCTACTGTAGGGCCCCCTTAGGCCCAGTTCTACACAAATAGGCAGGGACAGAGTAAGGTACTTATGGCCCAACCAACCCAGGGAAAGAACAAGGAAAAGCCAGCAAGAGTCATCCACCAAGGGGACCCTGAGGAAGAACCTTTCTTCCCACCACTGTACATCCCAACAGCTCCACCAGTCCCTACAGAGCCACTCTACTACCAATTTTTGAACAACCCTCCACCATCAGTGCCTTCGCCACCCCAGCAGCCTGAGCGGCTGCCAAGCTCAAGTCCACAGCATCTTTGGTCAGCCACAAAGCCAGCCCAACAGCCTGCAGCCATCCAGATGCCTCTCTGAGAGACACAAGGCCCTTTAGAGGTTAGAAAAATTGGCACATTTCAGCCAAGCCGCACTGTCCTCTACTATCAGCCTTTCAGCACAACCGACTTCCTCAACTGGAAACAGCACACCCCATCCTCTTCGGAGAAACCCCAGGCAATGATTTATTTGCTTGAGTCCATCTTCCAGACTCATCAGCATACCTGAGATCATTGTCATCAACTCCTCCTAACTCTCTTTAATACCAAAGAATGATGCTAGATTCTGTCAGAAGCACAAGGATGGCTCCAAGGACAAGCACTGGATGGTGCACCAGATCCTGCAGCATGGGCCTTGGGGGCTCTGCCTGACACCAGGCCTAACCTGGACTTCAACATCCCAAATGGAAGAGAGTCTCTCGACAGGTACCAGCAGGCCATTCTGCAGGGGGTAAAAGCTGGGGCTAAAAAGCCAACAAACATGTCAAAAAATGGTGGAAGTACTCCAGAAGCCAGAGGAATCACCCACAGAGTTCTATGAGAGACTATGCGAGACATTCTGGGTGTATACCCCTTTTGACCCCGAAGCACGAGAAAACCACCACATGGTCAACGCGGCATTCATGGCTCAATTTTACACTGATAGCTGCCTCAGGCTTCAGAAATTAGAAGGCTTTGCTGGGATGAACGCCACCCGGCTGCGACCGGGAGGCCCAAAAAATAGCTGATAAGTGGATGAAACAAAAGGTATCCCTGCTGGAAGCCGCGTTAGGAAACCCAGGCCCAGCGCAGCAGGCTGCTGCTCCCCCACGGAAGGGAAAAACCAAGAGGAGACTACCGCTGCACCGCAACCAATGCGCCTACTGCAAAGAGACTGGCCATTAGAAAAATGAATGCCCACCATGGGAGGAAGCCTGAGGGAATTTAATCAACCTCATAAGGAAAAATACCAGCCTGAACCAGTCGCCTAAGACCTTATTGGTCTGGCTGGAGAAGAGTCAGATTAGGAGCTACGGTCACAATAGAAGTAGGGGGTCAATCAACGACCTTTATGGTAGACACTAGGACTGAACACTCAGTGGAACTGTGCCCATGGCTCTCCTCACAGATCGAACAACAACTATCGTCGGGGCCACTGGGGACCAAGCTGCCCTTTGTTCTACAGAGCCCACTCATGTTGGTTAGGGGGCCACCTAGTGACTCATGATTTCCTGTACCTACCACAGTGCCCCATCCCCCTTTTGGATAGAGACATTAATGAATCTTGGAGCACAGATCACCTTTGCCCCTGGAAAGCCCACCAGTCTCACCCTGGGGTGCCAACCTGCTCTAATGACAGTGACTATGCCCAGGGAAGATGAATAATGCCTTTATTCTCTGGAAAGAAAACAAACAAATCCAACCAGGCTACTGAAGTGTTCCCTGCTGTCTGGGCAGAAAAGGGCTCCCAAATCTAGCCAAGAATCATGCACCTATTGTGGTGGACCTGAGGCCAGGAGCTACTCCTGTCATACAAAAGCAATATCCAAGTGCCACGGGAAGCATGCTTGGAAATTAAGGACCACATCCAGTGTTTGCACAATACCAGAATTCTAGCTGAGTGTCAGTCACCTTGGAACACTCTGCTCCTACCGGTCAAGAAGCCTGAAGGGAATGACTACCACCTCATCCAGGATCTCTGCACTGTCAACAATGCAGTGCTCACCATGTATCCAGTGGTCCCGAACCCATACACCCTCCTGAGTCTCTTACCTGTCCAAGCAAGCTGGTTCACCTGCCCTGATCTCAAAGACACCTTCTTCTCCCTCCAGTTATTACTGGCCAGCCAGCCTTTGTTTACCTTAGAGTGAGAAGACCCACACACCAGGAGAAAGACATGACTGACTTGGACTCAACTGCCACAGGGCTTCAAGAAGTCACTCACGCTGTTTGGAGAAGCACTGGCCACAGATCTTGCTGCCTTCCCCAGAGAGACTTTGAACTGCACTCTGCTCCAGTACATAGATGACCTGTTGCTGGCTAACGTCACCCAAGAAGACTGCTGGAAAGGTACTAGAGCCTTGTTGGCCCTACTCTCTGCTATGGGATACAAGGTGTCATGGAAGAAGGCTCAAATCTGCAAAAAGGAGGTCAGATACCTTGGGTTCATCATCTCAGGAAAACATCAGACACTTGGACATGAAAGGAAACTGGCCATCTGTTCAATATCTTGGCCAAACACTAAGAAAGAGGTCCATGAATTCCTAGGGGTTGCTGGATTCTGCCAGATCTGGATACTAGGTTTCTATGAAATTGCCAAGCCACTGTACGAGGCCACAGCTGGGTTCAGTAAAGTCTCCCAGGAATAGGGTTCCAGATAAGAAAAGGCCTTCAGAGAAATTAAGAGACTTTTGATCAGTATCCCAGCATTAAGACTTCTAGACGTGACACAGGACTATAACCTCTTCATACATAAGAAGAATCACACTGCATTGGTGGTCCTCACACAAACAGTCGGACTATGGCAGTGCCCGATTGCATATCTGTCCAAATGGCTAGATCTGGTAGCCATGGGATGGCCACCATGCCTCCGGGCCTTAGCTGCCATGGTAACCCTGATCAGAAAAGTGGACAAGCTCATGCTGGGACAGGATATACGTTTAAAGGTCCCCATGCTGTTTCTGCATTAATGAATAACCAGGGACTCAAGTGGCTGACCAATGCCAGAATAACTCATTATTAGGGACTGCTTTGCGAAAATCCATGTGTCCACCTCAAGACTGTACGAATGTTGAACTCTGCTATTTTTCTGCCCACTGAGGAGGGACCTCCCAACCATGATTGTGAGGAGGCCACGGATGAAGTCTATTCAAGCAGGCCAGACCTGACTGATATTCCTCTTCAGAACCCAGAACTGGTATTGTTCACTGATGGGAGCAGCTTCATCCATGAAGGATGGCATAAAGCCAGCTATGCAATAACAACCACAGATGAGGTCATTAGAGCTGAGGCTCTCCCACAGGGCTGGTCGGCACAGTGGGCCGAACTATGGGCACTCATCTAGGCATTGCTGTAGGCTGAAGGGAAACAAGCCAATATTTGTACAGACTCAAGATACACCTTTGCTACTGTGCATGTACATGGAGCCATTTATAAAGAGAAGGGACTACTGACAGAAGGAGGAAAAGAAATCAAAAACAAAGAGGAAATTCTTCAATTGTTAGAAGCAGGCTGGAAGCCTTCTCAGGTGGCAGTCTTTCATCACAAGGGCCACCACAGAGGAACCAACCCTGTCAGTAGGGGAAACCAACTGGCAGACCAAGCAGCTAGGGAGACTGCCAACCAAACAAATGCTACAACGGGTCCTGAACCAGTCTCTAAGGTTCTCTTAGCTCCAGAATTTCCTCTGTCTCCTACATACACTAAGGAAGAACAATGGGCCTTAAGTGAAGGGGGAACCAAGAGAAAGGAGGGCTGATGGGAGCTTATAGATAAGAAACTCTTTATTCCTGCTGTGGTGGCAGCTCAGCTGGTAACACAACACCATGAGTTGACTCACCTGGGAAGCCTACTTTAGAAAGCCTGTTAGGTCACTACTATTTCATACCCAAGCTCCCAACCCTGTGCTCCCAGATCAGTGCTAGATGTGTAACTTGCACACAAAACATTAGCCAAAGGCCAAAATCCAATCCAAGATGCAAATAATTGGGACTATACCCTTCAAAGACCTAGAAGTGGACTTTACTGAGGTCAAGCCCTGCTGGGGCCACTGATACTTGCTTGTGTTAGTTTGTACCTACTCTGGATAGGCTGAAGCCTTCCCTTCATGCACTGAATGGACACAAGAAGTAACTAGAGCCTTGTTGAAGGAAATTCTTCCAAGATACAGGCTGCCCCTCTCTATAGGATCTGACAATGGACCTACCTTTGTGTCTGAGATAGTCCAGACTCTGTCCAAAGCTCTGGGAATCAGATGGAAGCTCCACACAACCAAGAGGCCACAAAGTTCAGGGCAAGTTGCACACATGAACTGGACCCACAAAACCACTCCAGCTAAGCTTTGTCAGGTAACCCAGTTACCTTGGATTGACTTGCTGCCTTTGGCTCTACTCTGTGCATGGTGCACCCCAAGGCCTTCGGGCTACTCCCTTTTTGAAATCCTTTATGAGAGAACTCCCTCAGTGATAGGGAAGCTAAAAGGATACTCTTGACTGATAGCTGACTTAGAAATGTCCAACACTTTCAAGTCTAGAGAGAATCTTCTGCTACATCATCCAGGAAACCCTAGAAAGAGCCCCCATCCCCTTAGGGAATTGGATCCACCTCTATCGGCCAGGAGATGAAGTATGGATTAAGTATTGGAAGAAGGAGCCACTCCAGCCAATCTGGACAAGCCCTCACACTGTTATATTAGCAACTCCCACTGCTGTTAAGCTTATAAGTGTCACCTTGTGGATCTACCGCACCCAGGTAAAGAGTGTGACACCTCTAGAAATGGGAGCCTCTTCCTGATTAGCTGATCCAAGTCATGTTCTGGAGGTAGCACAGATCCACCTGAAACCTTCGGCCCTGCTCTGGCCACCCCCGGAAGCTGGCCAGTCTACACATGGCAGAAGCTTGAGGATTGACCATCCAGACTGTCCAAATGTG
The DNA here is from genome assembly GCA_028627145.1 of Eidolon dupreanum. Taxonomy (NCBI): domain Eukaryota; kingdom Metazoa; phylum Chordata; class Mammalia; order Chiroptera; family Pteropodidae; genus Eidolon; species Eidolon dupreanum. The sequence continues at coordinate 20,161,978 of CM053501.1, read as the reverse complement.
TTGTTATCTGCCTATCTCCATCTTCTGCCTGCTACTTGGCTGTCCCCATCCCCATCCAGTATTGGGCAACAAGTAACATGACCCTTCACCCCAAGTATTGGAGAGACTACCCGTTTGAACTGATGAATATAGAAAATTTATTTGATTTCCAAATTACTGACATGACTAAAGGCACACTAACAGAATGGGCAATTAACCTCTTAATGTCCTACAGAATCAACTTAACCTGGGCAGCCTCTCCTGAGCCTCCAATTTGGGGACCAATATCAACTCATACAAATCTTAAGTTTCAGGCACCTCTTTGTATCAAGAGAAGTCAAGACCTGGGACAGAGCCAAAATTTAGGCTCACTTGAAGATTCTCATTTAGTGAGTTATAATAGAAATAGAACCCTCAAAGGACTGGTCTAGTTTACAAGTAGCACAGGCTGCTCCACTTAAGAAACCTGTACTATTCTCATGGAAACCCAATGCAAAGACTACGGGGTTACTAAACAAAAATTCGGGTTACTGTCAAAGAAAGCCAAATGATTGCTTAAGCATCTTTCCTTGGGAATCTCACTCTAAACCCTTCCAAGAAGAATGCCTACTGTTACCAGCATATGAAAACCTCACTGAATGGGTCTTTATAGTTACTAAGAGAAATGTTTTCATTGGGAAAATAGAACCTCTGGAGCATCTCAGGATAATTCTTATGAACCCTTCCAACCCCTCAGAGGGGCAGTTCTAGCAGGAACACTTTTGACCTGGGAATCTGAAAATAGCAAAAGGCCGAATAATTGCTGTTTTACTATTCAGATGAATTTTTGCCTTGGAACCCCAGGTATCTTCTTTCTCTGTGGAACCAATTCATTTCTCTGTCTCCCAGCTAACTGGACAGGGACCTGTGCCCTGGTTTACTTGGCCCCTGAAATAAACATCACTCCCAACAACCAGTCTATGACTATCCCTCTAACACACACAAGAATGAAACAAGCAATACAATTCATTCCCCTTCTTATAGGCTTTGGTGTCACCACAGTGGTAGACACTGGCACAGCCGGCCTAGCCTCCTCCCTGTCTTATGACCAAAGCTTATCTAAGGACCTATTTACAGCTTATAAAACATACCCAAAAGCATTGTCACTTTACAAAGTAAGTTAGATTCCTTAGCAGGAATAGTTTTACAAAACCAGAGGGGACTTGATCTTCTAAAGGCTGAAAAAGGAGCGTTATGCTTATTCTTATAAGAAATATGTTGTTTTTATGTTAATCAATCTGATATAGTTAGAGATGCAAACAAAAGGCTTACAGACAGAGCTTCAAAAATCTGCCAACAATTGAACAAGTCATGGGGGTCCTGGTCCAGAATATGGAGTTGAGAATCCTGGCTTCCTCCACTTACAGGGCCTCTCCTCATGTTCTTCATAGCTCTCTTATTTGGTCCCTGTGTCCTGAACTGTCTTGTCAGGTTTGTCTCCTCACACCTACAATCCATAAAGTTACAAATGGTTATAACATCCAGACCATCCTTATACCAGCCTGTAGGACAAGAAAATCAAGAAGTTGATGCCCTATAAGAACTTAAATGGCATCAAAAGGGGGGAATGAAGAGGAATTTTTCACTCAAAAAGCTAACCTTATAATCAGCTATTTGTTCTGCTTCTTTAGATATGCTTGCCACATAGGCCAAAGGGCAGAGTGACCTTGAAATTAACTAAAGATTCATCCTTCCTTTTGCTTATTCTGACTAGATAACAGATGTATTGCCCAAGTTCCTGTCTGAAAATCTCACACTCTGTGTTTGCCTGTAACCCATAGCAATTCCCACACCTGTAACCCATAACAACTCCTGCACCTACAACTGCCTAAGGACAAATTAACCAATCAGCCCAGGCAAACTGTAACATCGTGGATAAGCCCTATAAAAGTAAGGTTGAATCTGAGCTCAGGCCCAGATCTTCAGAGCACTAGCTCTTCTAGGAATGCCAGCATAATAAACTTGAGTTCTCCAACACTTCGAGTGGTGCTTGGTTTCTTGCTGGTCTGATTTTTCTGCAACATTTCTGCAACACCATCAGTAGACCCATTGTATGAAAGAGGAAGAAATCTCCAGTGAAATTTCACATTTATTTGCTCCTTCAACATCATCTGGTCTGTCCTGACTGAACACAGACTGGTACCTAAAAATGAGGTACTGCCATAACATAAACTTCAAATATGTGAAATTAGCTTAGGATTCATGGGGTCTACAGTAAGGAAACCATTATTGAAGGCTGGAAAGATGACAATCCCTGTTAAGTAGGGCTGAAATATGTGGTAAAACTGTTACCTGCTATGACCTAGAATGCAGGTAATATCTTATAGCTCTACAAAAAGAAATTGCAAGACAAAATCTGTGTGTTGATGTCTATTGGCTTCATTTATGCAAGCAACACAAGAAAGTAGCTCAGAAAGTAAATTGCCGGTTTACAAGCAGGAATAAACACAAAGGCAAAATTACAAAATTTAGAGACCTGTGGATTTGCAAGGGGAAATATTAGAGATAAAATACAGATGTACAAAGGCTAATTAAGCCTTGAAGCAAGAATCAAATCAAACTTTTGGCCTTATACCCACTGTTGATATTACTGAATGTCCTTGCAATGATGCTTGGAGGCTCATCTCCACATAAGGAACCAGAAAAAATTTTGCACCCATGGTTGAGAGGTCTGTGGGTTCACTGTGACCCCCAGGCCCAATTCTAACATCCTGGAATCTCCTCATTCTCCTGGCCTGTGTCTGGTTCCCTGTATTATCTCACTTTCTTGCCTCTCAATCCCCAGTCCCTGTCTTTATTCTCTGTCCAAAATTCCAGGGTGTTATTTCCCTGCCTTGCTCCCCTACCAACCCCTTGTCCTTCCAGGAACCAGAGTCCCTCTCCTGAGCCTTAGTCCCTATGATTCTGTCTTCACCAGCTTCTGCCAGGCCTTTGGGACTCTAAAATCTGAGCCTGTGAAAATGACCATGGTCAGACAACACTGAATCTGTGACATTTGCCTGTGACTCACCAACACACCCCCAACACTACCATCTTTCTAGGCTTTCTGAATTGTCTTTTGCCAAGGACTGGCCAGTTCTCAAGCTACAACTTAGGGAGTATCTCAGTCACTGGGACATGGTTCATACCAGTCCAGTGTTTTTCAGGAGCCCTACTTCTAATCTTACCTTTGTCCAAACTTGGTGCCCAAACCTGATCACTGTAGTCCAGCTGGTATCTCACAAGGGCAAAGTGCAATGAGATCATCGCCACCTATCCCTAATGCTTGACTGATATTAATGCAACTTGAAATTCCATGGGCTGTTTTACCAGCTTTGAGCCTTTCAATGAGCCTACCTACCTGCCCTTCAGCACACCGCCAGCTCCTGTTCCTAGCATTGTCACTTTGTTAGACCCACATTCTGAACCTTTCCTTTCTTCACTTATTGTACTCTGTTTCCAGACTTTTGTAGGTCCCTCTGCTCTAGGCCTCACAGTCTGCTTTTTAACTCTTCTGACGTAAACTTTGGCTCCATTTCCAAGCCATCATTTTTACTTGCTCCTTAAATAATAGCTACTTCCAGCAAATGGAAAACCCCACCCCAAGTCAACCTGGCTCATGAGCTCCTCCTGGGATGATTCATGTGTTGACTTTCCCACAGAGTACATCTCAACTCAGAGGAAAGAAGTTCGACCCTTGCCAGATTGTGGGCTCAGAATGAACTTGTGGTCAATAAAAATGTCCACGTCTTTTTCACATGAACAGCTTTCCATTATGCTATATCCAAGCATTCAATTTGTTACACCTACATGTAATATTTAATAACTTATTTTAGAGCCATTGTTCACAAAATTAAATTATTTATACTCCATTAATGACACTATTTTAGTGAGCAAGAGTGGTCCTCTTCTGACTTATTTTGTTAATATTTATCTACATATCTTTTCATTTAAACTTTTAAATATAGTGAAGTTTCATGAACCCACAATTGTACCCCAAAATGAGACAATTAAAAATAATCTAAACTACTTGCGTATTCTTTCCTTATCCCATTGGTCTACAACTGGTGCTGGTGCAGGAAAATTGCCATTCTGACTTTACCTGATCATTTCTTTCCTCTCTAACTGCAAAAGAACACCTGCCTGATCTGACTTTGGGCAATTTTGAACTTTTGTCCTCTAGTGACACTGGCACCAGCCCAAGGATCCTTGTTATTTGGCCACTCAGTGTCATGGGCCTGGGGTGGCATTATCTAAGTCTGAGATTTGGGACTGATATCTATTCCCCATGACTTCCCATATGATCTTTTTTATTTCCATTTCCACAAAACATCAATTTTCAAATGTCCCATTTTAGAATATGTTTAATCTTTAGAAAAACCCAGTTTGGTTCTTTTGAATCTGAAAGTTAAACTGCACACATCCATTTTCCTATCTACATGAGAAATTACATCCTGATGTTTCACCTCTGACATTAAGTTTGCCTGGCTCATACACCTGCACAATTGTCAATTGTCTAATTTTTCTTCACAATCAATAGAAACCTGAGAAAAGATACCTTAACATCTGTTGGGATTTCAGGCAATTCATTATAAGAATTCAGCACCTGGGTTACCTATCGAGAATCTGCTCAGCTTTCCCCAGGAAGAGGGTTCCTAGGGAGCTCTATACTCATCTGTTCATGGGAGAGTTGATACAGCTAAGTCTCATAAATGTCAAAGGAAAGTGCATTCAAGATGTTCCCTTTGCTACACTTTAAAGGGAACAAAATTCATCCTTAAAAGGCACTAATGCATTATATGAAGGGTAATACCATAATAAGCATTTATATATAAAGAGGTATAGAAAGACAGAGAAAAATAATGTGGGAGAAGTAGAGAGAAGGAAGAAAGGAGAGAAAGAGTGAATGAAGACAGAAAGAGATTAACCTAAACTGCACCGAGCAAGCTGTCCATTGAAATCTACTCATAACACTTTCTAGAAAGCATTGTCAAGCCATATGCTAGGCTCTGAGAAGAACACCAAAAGAGTATGAGACAAAGGGAGCTGGTGACTGTCATCAAGCTTATAATCACATGGTGAAGAGGAGCTATTTAAACAAATGCTTGTGAATTAATCAAAGGGCCATCAAAAGAGTGTAGACACCATAGACTGGTAAGCCTACTCATTAGCTTAGCCTCATAAATATCAACAGTTATATACATAATGGAGAGATATGGGTCATAGATCACATTATAATGCTGAAATGTAATACCGATAAAGTCTTATTACTGTTAATAAATTTTCATCATAGATAAGTTCTTTAGACAACAAAGTTATTGTCATATTATGTAATCGGTCCAGAGTAAGCACATGTTTTGATCTAAAATAAGTCAGCATAAAATATTTTATAACACATTATCTTGAATATCAACAACAAAAATGTTTTTCTCATTTATGACTATTGAAATGCAATTGAAAAGTAAAATATAATTTAAAAGTAAACTTTTTCTGCTTTTCTCCACTTAAACTACCCACTCCTCTCCCTCACCTCTCCCCTCCATAAAGAAAAAAAAAACATCAAGTGACTCTTACTTTAGCTGAATCATCCCTAACGTGGTCATCCTATCATTAAGTGTCAGTTAATCTGCAGGTGTCCTCGCTTCTTTCAAACAACCAACACAAGCCCATACCCAAACTCAGAAGCTCACACCCATAGAAGTAACACTACACAGAATTTTTTTAAAGGACTTGGAACAATACAATGCCAAAATCTGGTTTTGAAAATTGGATGAACAAACTGATTGATCAGCCAAAGAATTAAAAAACAAATTAATATAAGAGTTTGGGATCCAGTGGGAAAGGAGTGAGAAAATTTGAATTGGGCACACCACTAACTCCAGCCTTCGCCAGAGACTCAAAACACTTCCTTTTATATTTTGATTCACCAGAACAGTTGGTCTTTGGTTCTACATCATTTCTCTTTTGCAGACAGAGAATATGCCTTCTAGCAACACACTTATGTTGACAGGGAGGCTATCCCACAGAGTATGGGGTAAACAGATTATGCTGCTGGTGTTGAGAAGTTGAGTTCTTGTTAATTAGTGTGAAGGCAGGGTGGCCCTCAGATAGCTAAGGAGTCAGAAATTATGCATTAAGTGCAGTTTTTCATTTCCTGGATATGAAATACTCACTACCATATATTTAAGGGCTCATATGTGAGTTCTAGTGTCTAGAAAGATGGAAAAAGGACAAAATCATAAAGCAAAATCTAATAGTGTGCTAGTTTTGAGGTATAAGCTAAGTATTTTATAATTTGTCATGTTTCTTTAAAAGGCATGATAAGCAGGGTGGTTTTTTTTTTTCTCATCCAAGTCTTCTTTCTTGTTCTCCTTCTTGTTCTAAACAGCAATAACAATTCTGATGATTATGAATGAGAATGCATAGTCCCTGGTGGGATTAAGCCTTCTAATTCTATTTCATCCTATTCATAAACCTTCCTAGGTAAGCTCTCAGTTGAATTCTAGTCCTGAAGTATTCAGTGGAAATTGCATTGAAATATCGTGTGAAATAAGGGAGAGCCTGTAATACACATTTAGTATTCTTTCAATCTGCTGTTCTATGTCATGCTTTCCTAATCCTTCTCCCTCCCCTAAGCTCAGTAATCCCTTCAGTTACACACACACACACACACACACACACACACACACACACACTCTAAATAATCTCTTTCTTTTACAACAGAAGAAATTCTTCATCATACACAACTCATTCCATAATAAAATACCTTTTGAGTTATTTTTTAAATGAACAATTGCTTTCAAGAAGAATTATAAACAGTACCACATTAATTAGAACCAAACCTCAATAATTTTATATATGTGAGAAGAGTGTAAAAATACCATATCTGATCCCTTATGAGCACAGATAATTTCAGCTGTTATCACAGTCATTCTTCTATCCTGAGGATATGGGTGGCCCATTTCTAAAGCAGGTGTATTTAAAGGAGTTTGGTTTAAATGAGACCAATTTAACATGAATTAGCGAATGAAACCCAGGGACACATTTGGATAAGAAGGAGGAATACAAATAGGGTGAGACTTGATTGAAAATGTAAGAGATGTTTGAATTCAACAAGTATAAAAAAATTATTTTGTTCTGCACCTTCCAACAGTGGGCAGTAAACAGATTCATGTCAGACATAGAACAGTTAAAAGAACAGGGAGAATGATTTGTCTAGAGGAGGGATAGAGATAAGAAACCAGGATTGAGAGTCAGGAAGAAGGGAAAAGTTGAAAGAAGACGAAAGAAGACAGAATTGGGAGTAAAAGGAGACAGAAGAAAGAATAACAAGACCATTTTCTTAAATATTTGTAGGAAATAATATATTAAAAAACAAAGCCAACTTAATATATGAGCCCCAAGAGAGGAGAATTAGGACAAAGAGGAATAGTTTCAAGGAACAGACTTTTGGCTCTCTATAAGAAAGTACTTTGTGGTCACCAGAGTTAAAATAGGATATGTTATAAAGTAATGAGTGCCCCTTCAGAAAAATTATCCAAGCAGAGGCTAGGTAACATCCATTCCAGCTCTTCTCAAAAAGATTGTCCCAGAAACTCTGACATTCTGTTATTTCGTAAGCACATCAATAGATGGCAAAATATATAACACAAAGGCGATATAGTCCATTCTCACTATTCTCAGTAGTTTTGCTCTATAAAGTCACCATGAACATGGAATTAGTAAATACTGCACCATTGCTTCTAGGAAAAAGCAGGGTTAGTTTCTTGTAAGCTTCTGATCACATTTTTGTCAACCAATCAATACATAACCCTGTTTGATATGTGTTTCTATTTAAAGACATCTTATTTAAAATATATTGTTGATTCATTAACATTGAACTCATGGCCAACACTATCACTTATGCCTAAGCAAGGCTTATCTAACACACATTTTTTCATCATGAGGCATCTCATAGCTTTCTTACACTTAGGAACACTAGATAGCACAACAGCACCAGTGTTTGAAGGCCATTTGAAACAGTGAAATCACCAAAAGAAAGAACAGAAATGCAAAAAAAAAAAAAAAAAAAAAAAAAGGGGAGCACGAAATAAATGGTGTAAAGGACACTTGCATACAGCATGAGTGCTGAAGCAAAAGGCAGTGTCATCTTGTTCAAGCTCAGATGGAAACATGCATATTGGGCAATTCAAATTTTCCACCACTTAGCGCCTGTCTGTGGATGGCTGTGAAAGTACCATGAGTATTGATTTTCGGGTTACAAATACATTTTAGTGAGAAGGTAAATTCACAAATATGGAATCCATGAATAATGAAAATTGCCTAAACTTGTAGAGGGGGGAGCCATAATGGGTAAACTGGCCACATAAAGGACTCTGAACAGTACTACTTCCAAAAAGGTCCACTTCCAGTTCCATGACCTGCCATTACAGAGCAGGACACAGTGAAGTTTGCACTTTGCCTGACCATAGCTGTCAGTCCCACTGGTCACAGGCTAGGCAGGCAGACAGCATCAAGGCCCAGGCCACAAGAGTTAAGAAGCTTTGTTGTCAGGTAATAACTGAAACCTTCCATGAGGCCAGAAGAGCTGGTCACGAATGGAATAGTTTGGGTGGACTTATAAGAACACCTTTTTTCCTGCCTTGTCCCTTTTCAATTCAGAACTCTGGGGGCCTCTATTCTGCATATTGTGGATAGTGTGAGCACTCTGGTTTGGCTCAAATGAGAAAACTGAAACTTAGAATTGTGAAGTGATGAGTCTCCAAACAAATTAATGGAAGATCTTTCAACTTTCTGGCACTGCATCTAGTCATCATCAGAATGCAACTTTCTCAGTATTAAGAGGATTATCCACACTCTCAGTAACATCAAATTTTGTCCCACAATGGACCAAAGTACCTCATGGGAACTGTCCCATCTGTGTAGCATTAGCATTCATACTTACCTCCTCACATTTATACACATCTTTGAACTAAAAACATCATCATCATCAGAGTCTCATTAATTAAAAGACAAAAATATAGGTTCACATTTCTGGAAAAAAGCAGAAACATAAAGATATGAAAATGCAAAGCTTTTTGATTTTTTCCCCAAATTCTAACAACGTGACTGGAAGATGAGATCTTCCTATAAGAACAGTGGTCCTATCTCATCTGCCTCTAACATCCTGCAAGGGGGTTTGGTTTCCTTGTTATTAAAGAAAACAGTGTTTTCCTTTTTGTGGATTTTAATGTAGTGATGTGTGCACATTAATTATTAGTTCTAACGGATTGCAAGAATTGAGACCTTGGGAGTTAAAAGAATGTGCTAAGAAAATATGCTCTCAATTAATTCTCTGGGGTTGGCTGAGGACTGGATGGCATGAAGGATGAGGCCAGCAAGGAGTGGCCACTGGGGCTAGTGTGGCAGCCAGCTGCCGCCATATGAGGAACTTCCTTTCATCTCAGAATCTCCAGTGGGAACCTAGGCCACCGTGACTAGAATGCTGGGGGCCCTGTTCACACTCTTTTCTGTGCTCATGGGAGTGGTACTCACATGGAATATAATGTGAATGCTTCCTCTTGGAGTCCTGCAACCCTGTGACGGTGACTTAAAGATGAATATCAGTGCCGAAAAGGACTTGGTGGCTGCCTGACTCCTCACTCGTATATAGTCGTTCATACTTGCACAAGAGGTAATTCCTCATTGTCACAAAGAATTACATTCACTCTTGACCTGGACCCCATTATTCACTGCAGGCTCATCTTTTGCTATCTCTCATTTATATTGAGGTTATTTCTCTGTTTGTTTGTTTTGCTATTTCTTCAGTGAATCAGATTCTTTTCAAAAGCCAGAGCCTTCACCTTTGTGCCTCCCTTCACCTAGAATATCCTTTTCCTCGCTCTTTGCCTGAGTGTCTTTGACTTCTTCAGGGATCAACCATAACATCACCAGCTAGCTCTTTTAGCTAAAGTCACAGAAACTCGGACTCAGCTGAATTAAAATATAAGAAAAATGTATTATCCCACAAAACAGGAAGTCTTAAGATAAAGAAATTCTCAGGCTGGTGAATTCAGCTGCTCAACTCTGTCATCAAAGACCTTGGTTTTTCCATCTTTTTGATCCACATCCATTGCCTGTCTTCTCAGTTCCCTGGTGGTCATAAATGGCTGCAACAGGTCTGGGCAAAACACGAGGTCATAACATCCAGAGGCTGTCTCTCTCCCCCAGTGTGTCTTCCTTTAAGAGCGATAAAACATTTCTCAGCATTTTCCAGCAGACTTTCTCTCAATTCTCAGTGACCAGTATTGTATAAAAAACCCATGTTTCAATCAATCACTAGCAAGGAAGGGATTACCGTGATTGGATTAGTAAAGCACAGATCACAGGGACAGAATCAAGTCTGCTAGAAAAGAGGATAGTATTGGGCTGGCAACCAGCACTATTTTCTACAAACCACCCTTACACATGCTGCTGTAGGTGACCATGTGCTGCCACAGCTCTCTATTATTTCCTCTCTCAGAAATCCGAACCCTCTGTATCATAATTGACTGTTCAGTTACATGTCAACACATTAATCTTTGAGGTTCTTAAAGCTAGACATGATGGCTTATCAATCATTACATCCCAGAACCTAGTATACCTTCTCAGAGCTTAATAATCAATGAGTGAATGAATGAATGAATGAATGAATACCTGAATAAGTGCATGGATGATAGCTATTGGGTACATAGGTAAACAACAACCATATAATAAAGGCATTCTTTTTTCCCAATTTACACTTGTTACACTTGGAGAAATTTCCCTTCAGAAAGAGTGAAAGCTTTATCTATAGTTACATAGTGCAGAGCAGAACCAGACTTAACTTCAGAGTTTCTGTTTCTACATTGAACGTTAGATCCAACAGAAATGAGGGGGGAGGGAAAAGCCAGAGTATCAAATGGCCTGCCCAGTGTCTCAGAGTAGCAGTACTACAAACTTTTAAAAATAATTTTATTAACATGCACAAGAATCATTTAAAATTTTGCGTATAGATACACATCGATCATCCTAAGACTCTTTTTCCATCTGACTCAGTTCTTACTCTGCCTTCAGCTTTTTTCATCCCAGAAACATTTATATAACAAATGGGCCTCAATCTTTTGAGGATTCATTTTGCAATCCTGACAAATTAAGGACCCTGAAGAATCAATTATTTTTACTTATCTCCCAGGCTGAAGGAGAGGAAGCCCTACATTTCTGGAACTTTGGCTTTGAAACCTCTTGAAAGCTTTACAGAAAAGCCAAGGGAATTAGACAATAGGATTCTTTCAAAACAGTAGGATTTAAAGGATCTTATTACCTACTTTATAATCTTACCTTAAGGCTGTAGGAAGTATTAATTGGAGCAAAGACATCCAAAAGGGAGCAGCTACTATAAGTCATCTCTATTGTTGAAGTCTGCCTTTTATCTCTTTAATTTGTTACATTGCTTCACCCTCTATCCAACTCCTGAATCCCTGGTGTATATATTTTTTTCTGGCACAGACAAGAAAAAAAAAAAAAGCAAGGCCAAGTGAATCAATGGTACTTCAAATCCCATTTCCTGCCCTGATCAGTAGTTGATCTCTTCAAGAGAAGTGGGGTGAAGAACAGAGCAGGCAAGCTCTAGGCAACTAGAAAAACTCACTCCAAGTATCTTGAGAGGAAACTTACAAGTGGCCTGCACACCCAGGATCCAATTCTTACTAGAAATAATATACTGTTTCTTTACAGAGAATGTGAAATGCTTTAAAATAGGTTGGAATGGCTGGAAATCCTTCTGGTAAGTGAAAGTTGGATGTGCGAATCGGATCTCGTTGTTCCTCATGGGCTGGACTTTGGGAAACACTTTCAACCCACTCACACATTTTTGTAGTGAGATTAGAAATACTTCTTATTTTTTATTTGAAGTAATAATCTTTAGCAAAAAAAAAATTATAATCTAATAGAAAATGGTATGGGAAAAGGTAGCTTCAATCTTTAGAAAAAGAACAAAAAGGAAAATCAACTCCTATTTTAGGAAGATTTATCTTGGTATAAGTTCACCTCTCAAATTGTAAAAGTTTTCTGAGTGCATTAAGTTATCATATAATTCCTTTCTTTTTTCTATGAGTACTACCATTCTGAGGGTAATCTAGGATACTGTAATATTTCTCAAATTACAGTCTTTATATGAATCAAAAAAATGCAGATTCTTGGGTGTCACTCCCAGATCTACTGATTCTGAAGCTCCAAGGAATAGGGCTAAAATTAGAAATGTTTGAAGCTTCTTATGTACTTGTTATGCATGCTAACATTCTAAAACAATTGGCATAGTGAATGTATCCATGGGCTTTGGAGTCAGAAAGAACAGAATTGAATGCTGAGGCTACTGTCACCTTAATAAAAAAGAGAAGTCTACTACTATGAGGAAAGCAGACATGTTTAATCTTTCTTGGTTTAACTAGGTAAACAAAAAAATTATAAAGATTGGTGGCTCCAAAATGTCAGTTTCACAAACATTTTATAGATTACAACCAATCAACTCTAGTTAATAAAGAGCCCACTGCCCTTTTAGGGCAATGCTGTGTTCAGCATAACTGCCTTGCATGACTTTTGCTTTAACTCCCAGCATTCTACTATAATTTATGAGTTAGGCATGCCCTTTGATTCTCACCAGTTCTGCATACATGTCTACATGGTGGACTCTACAGAATAACAGCTGCTGGTAAAAGATGACTTGGATTCAGACATTTAACCTTTCTGATTATTTTGACACATTTTGACAGATTCTAAACTTGGAAATAGCCAGAGTGCTGATCCAAGAAAACCTGAGACCTGAATTCCAGAGGCTATTTTCTCTGTTGACACTCAACAGAGCCAAGGCCCCCACACATAGTGGTGAATTGGGTTAAAGAATGGATTTGTGTATAGTGGACAATTTATTGACAGACAGAGGGGCAGGGGGTTGGGAGGCTGGGAGAATGGGGTGAAGTGTTAAAGAAGTATGAATTAGTAGTTGATAGTTGGGCATGGGGAGCATGGCAGAGGGAATGCACTTAGCATTAATATGATGATGGCTAAGTGGAGGGCCAGGAGAGGAAGGGAGCAATTGGGGGATCATTTTATGAACATTATAGATGTCTAAACAATGTACTATATACTCAAAACTAATTTAAATAAATAAATTTATAAAAACAACGACAACAACAAAAGAATGAATTTGTATATTTATTAAGCTTGACCTGATCGCAATAATAGAAGACAACTTGAGTGAGCTTAAGTAGATGGTGATGATAATGATGATGATGATGCATTTCAGAGAATCCAACAAAAAGCTACCAACCAAATGAAAAGAAAGATAGGGATTCAGGGCTGCTCTCAGGTTTTCAGCAAGAAGAATTGATCAGTCTTTGTTCCAGGACCTGATATTACTTGACTCTGCTGTCAGCATTCACTCTCTCAAAAAAGAAACTCTAATGAGCCTCTTCAGTTACTTTCCCCCTGGCTCAATGTGTCATGGCCTGGAGGGAAGTGTCACAGATGGAAGCATGGGTGTTCTTAAGGCCCAGCCCAATGAGTTGGGTGGCCCATTCCCAAAACAGAGAACCTAGGCAACTCTATTAGAATTTACCGTGGTCTAAAAAACATACAATCAAGTAGGGTGGACTGTAAGTTCCCAGCAGACTGGCAGCCTGTTGAGGGTAGGATCTATGCCTGATCTATCTCTCCGACATCTCCACAAGGGCTCAGTGGCTAGGAACACTGGTTTTGGACACGGCATACCTCAGTGTGAATGGCCAGTCTGCCTACCTGTCATCTGGCTTTGGGCACGCCTCTTAACTTTCAAAAGATTGTCTATTCATCTATAAAACAAGGATAGTACCAATACCTAACTCTCAGGTTGCTACAAGGGTGAAATTGGAATACCAGAATCCACCTCACACAGCACCACCAGGATGAGGCTTCCATCATCTCCTAAGCACTATTGGAAAAACTTGTCCACAGCCTAGTTGGAAAAGTACAGACCTCATTAATTGACAGTATCAAGACTGTTTTTCAACCTGAACTTGTTAAATAATAAACAAATTGCACTTTTAAATTTGAAAGAGACATTGCAATAAGAGAGTCTCCAAAGTCCAAAGTTTTCAAAGAAGACCTTAGAAATGAGGAGTTCTCCATGATGAATCAATCCCAACACCCATCCAATATAGCTTTGAGATCTCAGAATAGCCACTCTCATGCTCTGCTTCTGCTATAAGAATTATTCAAATGCTTAAATGCTTACTTGGTACAATGTACTGAGGTATTGGCTGGAGTCTTTCCCTTCCACTCAGGGCTGGAAATAGTATCAGGGCTTAGAGGGGAAAGACCAATGTTCATGCCCACAAAGTACCTGGAGAGGCCAGGACTTAGGTAGGACTTAGCTTCAAGGAGGCCCATGATGCATAGGGCCAAGCTCCTGAGACATCAGCAACCAAGCTTGCTGTTATCAGAGAAGACTATGGTGGGGGGGTATTGTTGGGCAGTGCTGAATAGCACTCCAAAAGGTGTCATGGCTATCCCAGGGGCATAGCATCCCACCCTGGTTTTCGTGTAACTATGTAAACCCTTGAATTCTTGTATAGTCCAATGGGGAGACACCCTAAATATCAAACTTCTCAATGACTTTGGCCAGCTGGAGTCATGAAGTTTAATTTAGATTTTTTATTTCGGAAGTGTGACACTTCTTGCACCTTTTTTACAGTGGAGTAATCCCTCTCCAATATATACTCCCTTCTCAGTGGGAATCTCAGCAGCTCCATTCGGTGACTGAGACCAGACCAAGCAAAGTATGTGGTTGGAGATGAGCAGTAATTTAGCTCTTTAGGTGGCTTCAACCCCATGCTCCTCTGTGTTCATGGCTGTAGAATGTAAGTAGAGTCTGGTTGCAATGAGCCCATAGCCCCTGCTTCAACCCACAGGAGGCCAGTAGGGCCTAGACAGAGGACCCAGGGCACATAAGGCCCAGGAAGAGAGAAGCCAGGAGAGACTGTTGGAAAGAGGTCAGCAGAAGAAAAAATAGCTGGAGAGAAAAAGAGAGGTAAGAGCTAGAGTAACCAGCCGCAGAGGGCTTGAATAACAAAAATAACTCCAAACCAAGGTCTTAAAAATTATACTAATAATCATTAAGTTTTATGATCTAGGTACTGTGCTAAGCACTGTATATACATGAAACTCACTTAATGCCTCAAATGACCCTGCCAAGTAATATTAAGAATTCCCCTCTAAAGAGGAAAAAAAAAAGCACAAAATTTATCCAAGATAACTCAGCTGGTAAGCAGATGACTCACCTTCCAAGGCAACTTGGACAGATCTGATCCAAATAGGATGGAACACTGGCTGGGGTGAGTATGCCATGGGGGATAGGAGCCAGACCCCTCAGAAGTCTTTCCCCTTCCTTCTCTAAGAATAACAGAAGTGGCAAACGGAATTGATTCAAAGTACAGTCCATTCTAGTTGTTCATGGTACTCATATTCTATAAAGTCACTGCAAACACCAAATTAGCAAATACTGAGCCACCATTCATTGCTTGTAAGGGAAATACAGTTAGGTTGCTGTGAACCACTGGTCACAACTTTTTTATCAACCAATCAACATACTATCTTGTTTTACAAATATATTTCTGTTTAAAGACACCTTATTTGATATATGTTGTTGACTCATTAAGGTTGAATTCACAACCAACAGCACTATAACTCATGTCTGAACAGAGCTTCTCCAACACATGCATTTTTTTTGCAAGGTACATCACAGCCTTCTCGCACTTGGGAACAGTAGGCAGCACTTCCAAATTATGCTTGGGAGCCATTTCAAACAGTGAAATCACCAAACAAAAGTACAAAAGTGTGAAAAACTTGGCACTAAACAGACCACAAAAAGGACATTTGCTGACAGTATGAGCACTGAAACAAAGATTGTCCTCCTGGTTCAGCCTCAGCTGGGAATGAGTGTGTGGGCAGCTCAAATTCTCCTCTGGTCTATGCATGTCCACAAATGACCACAAAAGAGCCACAAGTATTGATCTGATGATTATAAATAAATTTTAACAAGTAAGCAAATTCACAAGGGTAGAATTTGTGAGTAATGAAGATCAATGGTAGCTTCCCCATTAGCTGTGCATCCTTGAGCCCATTTCCGTATCTCTAAAAATGAGCCTAAAACCACCTTCTCCCAGGGTTGCAGGGGCAGTAAGGGTGATGACATGGGGAAGCAGGCTATGAGCATTTTGTGAAATGAGCTCAGAAAGCATTCATTCCCCTCTCTCTCTATCTGGGTATAAACGTGGGTGATCCCCAATTCCTACACTAACAAGAAGCCTCAGCAAGGCTTAGTGAGTGTTTAAGGCACACAGCTTAAAAGCATCAGCCCAAGATGTTCCCAAAAGAAGAAAGACCCATATAATTCCTTCTAACCTGCTGGTAAAATAACTGCTTATGAAAATGGATTCGACTGTTCATATTCTTTTTCTTCCCTTCCCCTTTTCAATTCCTATCCTCTCAGTCCAGGGAGATTAGCTACATGGAAGAAGAAAAAGAGCCAATTAGTCTAGGCGGGGAAATACCACCACACAGCAAGCCTGCCTGTGAGGAGTTCGTGGAGTCAAGTACAGGCATCAAATCTCAACCCCTCACAGCACCAAAGTCATCGTCTTCATTCAGCTTTTTCCAGGCCATTCATTCACAAAATAGACAAATATCTGCATTTTTGTAGATGAAATGAATGCAGAAGGAGCCATTTCTGAAGATAGATGACTGTTCTTTTTCCTTCAGCAAAGTTTAAAAAGGTAAAAATTATCATATTATGGGCACAGTGGTCATGGAGAGAAAATGAGGCCACTGTTCAACGGGGGAAATTGCTCTCCTTGCCTGGGAATGTTTTAGCATTAAATTAACTCTCCTATCTCCTGCCTGCTAATAGGAAAGCTTTCACCTCTCTGTTTGGCAGGGGATCTACATTTGCATTTAGATGGAGCTGTTGTAAAGATGGTCCAGGACAGGGGCCTCCATCCCTTATTTACAATAGCAGCCAGGTGATAAAATGATTATCACATAAGTGGTTGTTTCACTGGTTTTGATAGGGCTGGAACCAGAATGGAAAGCCTGTCATTTGGATTAGTCAATGAAAGGAAAGGATGGTTTTTCCACACCGTGAGAGCTCTGTGGTCTTCTTGACAACACTGAGGCCTGTTCTCTCTCTCCTGTCTGCCAGAGTCAGGCAGCTCCAAAAGCTGCGTGCTGGTAGAAAATGCGGCTGCTACAGCTGCTTTAATAGACAGAGTCCGTGTTACAGTTTGCAGGTCTTCATTTGAGGTAAGCAGCACATGGACTGTTGCTCCCATTTTTCAGATGAGGCAACTGGGCCAGAGCGTGGGAGTATAATGATTCTCCTCTGGCCATACCTAGAAAATGGTAGAATTTGAATGACATCCTAATCCCACACAGTCCACTGTCTCCTTCTAATAACCTCTTTGTCAACATCTTTCTAATATCTTTTTGCAAATTCAGAAGGAAGGTACATTGAAGTGGAAATCTACAGAGTGAAAAGCCCTTCTGATTGCTGCAACTAACTGTGTGACTTTGGGCAGCCCCCTGACACTCACACTTATTTTTAGTCTCAGGGTTTTTACCTGCAAAAGTTAAGGATTTAGACAAAAGTTTTAGTAAGAAAAGCTTGCCTCTCTTGTTTGGATGTTCCAGCCCACTTCAACATCACACATTGCTCCTATCTAGTGGACCATCTGAGTAAAATGTGTACCTATTGCAGCTGTCAATAAAATCAGTTATTCCCAGCTCTGGATCAGTGTTCCTCAGACTTTAGCAGCCATGTGAATTGCCTGGAGGGCATGTTATAATACAGTTTGCTGGGATCCAGAGATTCTGATTCAGTAAGTCTGGCGTAGGGCCGAAGAATTTGCCTTTCAAACAAGCTCTTGGGTGATGCTGATGCTGCTGGTCCAGAAATAACAGATTGCACCTGGAGAACCACTGTTCTAGAGATAAGAAAGTTTATAACATCATAGGAAGGGATCTGACCCCTCACCTTATGTGTCAGAACTGGAGCTTTGTTCATTCCTTCTACTTTTGCCTACCTGTGATAACATTAACTGGTGAAAGTCCAACCAATACAAATTACCTTACTGGTTATGAGTATAATGATCATAGTGATTGACCAAACCAATATGTGATTTAGAGGAAGTGATCTTGAAATGTGTCAGTGGAAAAAGCCTTATGTTGCAAAAGCTTTAAAACCAAGGTATGCAAAGTCTTTGGAAAGCTGGTCAACTTATATGCATTAGTAGTATGTCTTGTAATCAACAGAAGTATAACTTCTCTTTATCAGGTGATAGATACAAAGATAGACAGAGTTGGACCCAGGTTAACTAAATGGATCCAGAGTAGAAGCATCCAAGGAGACCCAGGGTAACCAAATGAGAGAAGCCTTGCCTTCGCAGCAGACATTGCGTCCTGCCCCTCGAGGCCCAGGAAATGGTCATGCAATTTGTTTCCATCTCACTGCTTGGAGGTCAAAATCCACCCATACATCCCAGCCTGGGAAAAGTTATCAGAAAGTAAACATCACATCTCTATGGCTAGGCACCAGAAACACTCAGCAGGTTGGGAAAATGGGATGGTCTTCAAGGCTTCCTACAGGAACTAAATTCTCTTTTACTGAGTGTCCCAGTGTTTAAGGTTAAGTTTTTGCTCCAAAGACAATGTCCCATCATATTATGGATGACAAAATTATCCTCAGTAAAAGAGATAGTTTTTTAATAAACACTGGAAGATCTTTTTTTTTTTTTTTTTTTTTTTTTTTTGAGGCAGACATGTTCTATCCATGAAGCTTATGAAAACAAAAGACAAGAGGAATGAGGTGGCAGTGGTGATGTCAGCTCTCTCAGAGGCTAGCTTTTCCTAGCCTGGGGCAGACATAGCTGAACAATAAAGTAAGGAAATTTTTCTATCATCCACACTAAAAAAAAAAGAGAAAGGAGGCCCAGAATGTCCAAAACAGGTTCTCCCCAATCTATATTCTTTGGTCCCAGAATGGTGTGTGCTGCCCACACCCTATACCCACCCCCAACACACACACACACACACACACACACACACACACACACACACACACGCATGCATGTGCACACACACACACACACACACACACACGGGATCTTTGTACTTGTGCTCCATCTCTCCCCAGTGCTCCTTCTTGGCCAAGATCAAGGAGTCAAGTGAACAAGGTCTGATGAAAGAGGGAAAAAGAAGAAGAATGGTAGGTAACTCATGACTGAGTGTCCTTACAGGTTAAGTAAATGACTTATATAGTTTTTATAGTATTTGCATTGGATCTGTTCTACCTCAGTTTAGCAAAGATGGAATTATGTTGCCCAGAATCCCCAACTCTACACAGTTCTGGGTCAGTGTGAACCACAGCAGACATTTCCCATGAGATTTAGAAGGTGGAACTACAACAGCCACCATATTCCTGGTTTGCTTGAAAGGTGGGTACTGGGCCTCACTGTTTCAGCTCAGATGTGCCATCTCTTATCTCTGGATCACCTGGTTGGCTTGGTGAGGCAACTTGTTGGTCACACAGCTAGTAAATGATAAAGCTGGAATCCCAGAATTCATGGTCTCATTAGTCAGGTAGTCCAACCTCGTTATAGGCAGGGGTGGGAGAATAGCCTCTTAGAAATGCAACATTTTTAACCTGAAAAGATAGAAGTTTTCCTCTGTGTACTTTTAAATAAAATAGATATATAGATAATATTTAAGAGAACTTTAACTCATAATCTACTGTATATAAACAATTTCTAATCCTTCAGGTGAGACTTCAGCCTTCATTAAAGCATCCTGCCATGCCAGCACTCAGAAAATAAGGTGGGCAGAGATGCTTGGTTAAGTGAAGGAGGCTGAATGCCTAGGCCAAGTGCTGATGGAGGAGGGTTAAAAGTTGCCACCTACCATTGTTGCATTACCTCTGGCCCTCAATGAGGGGTAATGACCCCTGAGAAAGGAGGAGAATGGCTGGACAGAGAGTAGAGGGGAAACGTAGATGAAAAGAAATCAGAAGGTTTTTTCTTTCATGTTTCAAGTGCCAAATTATGCTTGACATTTGAATTCCCCTCAGGCTCACTTCCATAAAATCATGCCAAATAGCCCTGAAAGAGTTGGAGCTTCCCAGAGAGAATTTTGGCTGTAATCAAACAGTTTTCCTCAGTTGTTCCAGACACTCTGAAAGATCTGGACAAAGGGGTGAAAGGGCAGGTAAAAGAGAGCTGGCTAAAGGACAGTGTGGCACCCATGCTTCTGGTCAGGTGGTCTGTGAAACGGCACAGGAACAGTTCCTCAACGTGCCGCCCGATGAGCTGGAAGGATATGAAAAGGCCAAAACATTTCAACACAAAGGGACATATAGTAATAATATTCATACATGCTAACATTTATGGAGGTTTGTTGCTGGGCCCCTTGCTCACCTGAACTTCATGACAGCCAGGCACTGTTATTATTCAGTTTGCAGTATCAAAGTTGAAACTAGAAAAGATGAACAAACACCCTGGTGTTTTGGATGCCAGTGCCTCGGCCACAAGCTACTGTGCTGCCTGAATGACATAATACCAATGCAACAGGAAGAAGAAAGAGTTAGCACAGTGACAAAATGTCATTGGATATCAAAATATCAGTGGATGTCTTTGTTTGACTGAACCAATCAAATTACCCATTTCAGGGGCCTCATCTAGACCAGCTTATATTCACTGACTAATCAGAAAACACAAATTTTATCATGTCATTCTCCTGCTGACGTCGATGCTGTATGGGAATGGACACCAATTTGGAAAATATCTTTAAGCCCAGTGGGAGCTCACTGCTACAGGAGGCTTTGGCTCTCCCCAAGCAGTGCATTTACCTCCCTGTGCACTGCCACCAGCTTAACTGAGGTCACCATCAATCTCTCACCTGGATCATTGTTAACACCTCCTAACAGTTCTCTGCTCCGACTCTTGACCCCTCTTCATTTCTGCCAGAGTGATCTTTCTAGAAGCAAATCTGATTGTGCCAGTCACCAGCTCCAAAGCCCCTCACAGCTCTCCACCTCTTCCGGGACCATGTCCAGATGGCTCACAGCTACATGAAGGCCTTCAGCACTTCTCACTCTGAGCCCACCTTCCCCCAAACCCTGCTCTTTACTTTGTACTTCATCTACTGTGAATTGTTAGTCTGTCACAAACACACAGTG
Organism: Eidolon dupreanum; assembly: GCA_028627145.1. Lineage (NCBI taxonomy): Eukaryota > Metazoa > Chordata > Mammalia > Chiroptera > Pteropodidae > Eidolon > Eidolon dupreanum. The sequence goes on along the minus strand of CM053501.1, from coordinate 20,140,725 downwards.
ATTTCCTTAACCTCCAGACCTTTGTGTGGCACCCTCATCTCCTCAGGCAGGTGAAGCAGTGGGGGTGAGAGGAAATGTGCTCCAAGCAAACTCACGTTCATCCTTCAGTTCTTGCTCAAATGCCACACATAGGCACAAGCCCGGTTTATCTATCTGAGCAATAAACAATGGAAACAACTGCTTTATCTCATTTCTACACCAGCTTGACAGCTCCATGAGATTCACTGGTGACCAGAGTTTCAGTCACATGTAACTATTGAACAGGCAACAAATGAAACTAACTAGTAAAGTTTACTACCAGAAGAGGATTCTCTAATAGCATAGAAACCAGTCAACACCATAGAAAAAGTCAAAGATAACTCCCAAATCATGGCACCCAGAGAAGAGATTTGGGAATTTTGTTGTTGTTATTGCCCAAGTTTGGCTTTGAGTCTCTTTTCCCATTTCCACCTTCAGACTTAGCTCAGCTTCACTGTGGAGACAACCCTGATGGTATGCACAGAGAGAAAACCATGTGCCCATCCCCCCAGCGGTGGATGCTGGCCTCCTGCTCTGCCGCTGTAGGCTTACAACGTGCTCAGATACATTTGTTCATTCTACACAGCATATGCCTTTCTATTCCTGCCTAGGGGCCTCTCAGAACCCCAGACCAATTGGCTGGACCCTGACATCCTGCTTAGCTTTTGTTTCTTTCACAGAGGGCTGGGCCCCCAGCTATTTCCTGGCTTCCACTCCCAAAGAACTATAAGTACGGATGTTCTTGACCTGTAATTACTTAGGTCTTCCTGCCATGGACTCGGTGCTGACGCAAATCAATCCTTCATCTCCACTGTCTCCTCAAATACCAAAATTTGAACTTCCCCTTATACCTCTTTGGGGCAAGTCTTACATCTGGACCAGTTCAACTAACCTGGGTTCCACTTGTTCTTGGCATCTTCCTCTGACTTATGACTCAAAATATTTCTTTCTAATTATATTACCTCTTTCTCGAGGCAATTTGCAAATGCCTCGTGACATCACTCAGCTTGGTGTTTTACATAAAGTAGGTTTTCAATGAATATTTGAGTGGAAACATTAACAGTTTTAATTCACAGTGATAAATTATGACCATGAGCTGGAGATTATTATGAATAAAATCCAATGGTAGGAATGTAAATCAAGGTGTCATAGACTGGGCTCCCTGGAAAGCAGATTCTGAAATGGAGAGAAAAGTTGTTAGGAAGTACTCTTGGGATCAGTAACAACGAAAAGGAAAAGAAACAAGTGGGATTGAGCAGAGAGAGAAGCTGAGCTCCTGTGTAATCTGAAGGAAAGACTCAGCAAACTTCTTGAGAAGTTCCAAAGCTGGGGTGGCACCTTAAAGCTGTCCAGAATTGAGGAAAAGGAGTTGAGCTTTTAACTCTTGCATCAGCCAATTACTAAGTGTAGGTTGCCCCAGAAAGTGCATATGACCTTAGGTGAGATGGCTTTCTTTGGCAAAAACACTTCCTAAAGAGAGCTGAAAGTTACTGCTATCTTCTGTCAGAACTTCTAACATCAGAAAAACAAAACTTCCATTTCTCAAGGGGGACTTGAGTGGCATGTCCCACCATAGAGAATAGAAGCAGACCATGCCGCCCCCTCCCGCAAACAGCCAACTTAGCCAAGTTAGCCTGATGCTGCATAGAGGTAAATGACAGATTTCATTCCCAACTTTATCATCCTTGCATTTAAAGTGGCTGTTCGTTGTTATTCCCTTCCTGTCACTCTCCTGTGCCAATGGTCTCATCTCCTTTTTAATTGAGTGCTTATATAAAACTAAACGAGGCAATGCTGCTTTTCTCCTTCTAAGATAAGCAGATAGCAGGTGAGCAGCTAGAGAAGAAGAAAATGGTGTCAAGACACAGGATACTAGGACATGACAATGATGGACAGACACTAGGACAACACAAGATCAGAGAAGAGGAGCAGGCGTGGTGCATCAGGTGGTACATGAAGAACATCAGTCAGAATTCGAAGATGACAGATTAATTGATGATGACAAGTGCTGGAAAGGGAAGAAGAGAACAGAGCAGAACATTCATGGGTCAAATTTAGGACAGCAGGCAAGTTAGCTGCTGTGGAATCAGAGCCATCAATAGGTGACCTAACTCAGTTCTGGCTTGGGGCCCATCTAGCCTCTTTCTAAACCTTACTCTCAAAGGCACCATCTAAAAAAGTGAAATCAAATGGTATTTTCTAAAATCTAATTTCCTAAAGCCTAAATGGCAAATCAGGAATCAGCAAGGATCTTAAGGCATTGTAGACTGTTGGATCTGGACAGGAGCTCAGAGAGGAGGTGACAAGGAGGATGTGAGGCCTTTCCTGGGAAATGAGAAGCAGCCCACTCACCAGCTTCTTCCTGGAGCTTCAGCTCCTCCTCAGGTGGCAGGCCACTCTAGAACTGGCTTTCCACCTGCGTGCATCCAAAGATCTCCCAAGACTCTGGGGTTCTAACTTTGCCAACTCATAATGGAGATTAGTCCTCCAGGATGCCGACCCTGGTGAAATGCATTCAGATGCTATGGAGAAATGTGTCTTAAGCTTAAGGAAACATGGCACGTTTTCTTTTGTGTTTGTGCTTATGAAGAGATACATGAAACAAAACTTTGGAGATGGTTTTTCTCCAGTCCTTCATATACTAAAAAAAAAAAAGGCATCATGACGATGTATCACTCAGATCTCCTTTCAAGCACCTGTCATTCTGCTGCAAGGAGTGCAGATAGATGACAGCCTCCAGCTTCAAAATTTAGGCTGAGATCAAAATCTTTCCAAAGAGTCCCCAGTCAACTGAGATCAGAAGGCACTAAGGTCTAGCCAGTTCTTCCCCTAAACAGGACTTCTCTGTGGGTAATCTCTGCACTTAGCTAGCTCCCCATTCAGCTAGCTAAGACTTTCTAGTGTCTGCACCACTGTCTCAAGCTATTCCTACTCTATTTCCCATTCTCTCCACTCCTTTCCCATGCATAAGGCCTGCATAATAGTCTGACAACTTTCCCTGGCCAAACAATAATGGTCTAAAGGCTTTACTGGAACTCCTATTTATTTCTCACATGTGAAGCTCTTGCACTTCTAACTACATCTTGGCATCTGTTTTCTAGAGGCCTTGCACTGATACAGTATCATCCTACAGATTAGGATACTGAGATCCAGAGAGGCTAAATAACACCCTTTAGGTTGTACAAATGATAGATGACACTCAGAATTTATCTTGATAGATGAATATAATGCTCTAAAAGCACAACAGCTCCATCCCTGTTATGGAGGAATTGTCTAAGGTTCCAGAGAAGGATGGTGGACGCTGGACCTGCTTTGGTTTGGGCTGGACAGGCATAGGAACCAGAAACATTCAGGTCAGTGCCAGAAATCAACAAGCAAGCAGAGGTTCAGTCTGTCCGCCTGGGATGAGAGAGTCAGCATAGTTACTAGGAAGTCATTCAGACTCACTGAGAGTGGTGAAAAAAAAGTTTTGGGAATCTAAATCCTGAATGACAATCTACAACTAAGGGCTAGGAAACAGAAACCAGAAAAACAGACTAGCCGTAGGCATGCTCTTGTGGAGGTCTGCTGACCTCATCCTGCCTGCACCAATTCCCTACTTTCTGACATCGTAAAGGCAAATCGAACGAATGGGACCTAAGAAAAACGAATTTCTCTCTGTGCCTTAGTTCCTTCCAGTGAGATCAGCAAGGTCAAAAAGCACACTGTAGATTACAACCACTGAACAGACATTTCTTGATCATTTTCATGGGACTTTCAGAGTGGGGTTTCATTTATAGGTTCATGTACAATGCAGAACAGAACACAGAGACTGGCATTTAACAAGAGCACCTCCCACTGTATCTTCAATGTTTCCCAACATTTCAGAGTTTAGGATGTCTTTTTTTATCATTAGGGAAAAAAAAATACACAAAGAGCTCTCTCCTCCAAAATAGTATTCATTACACTTTTTATCCATTATTTGAGGAAATGGATAACAACTGTATCACAGGATACTATGAGTGAGGCAACTCTTTAAAGCAAAAACTGTATTTTATTAATCTCAATATTTACAAAAATTAGGAAATTGGCAATACATAGATGTAAGATGTCTTACCTATTTGGTCATAAGACAAAGCTATTTTGAATACAATCTTCACATATATGCTCTTAGACCTGATGCTAACAACAAAATTGGTGATTTCCACTTTACAGATGGAAAAAAATGAGGCCCAGAAAGCTCTAATGAGTTGACAAAGGACACTTTGTAGAATTTGGGTGACATCCACAGAGTTCTTTCTACTCTGCCACAACAGCAGACTAAGTATGGTATGTTTGACTCCTCGCTGGTCTCACATGTAGAAGAAAATGGAACTTTAACTGCCTTAAATGATACTGTCTGAATCTTAAACAAAAAATAGTCAATTTCCTAAAAAGGAAGTATTCTGACGTGTCCCCACTACCCAGACTGTGTTAATTGCCCATCACTGGCTTGGCTACCTTCTTTCTGTCTAGGCCTCTGTACAGCTCAGATCTTGTCTCTCTGCCCCAGTGTAAGCATCCTTAGGTTAGCAGCAGAGGCCTGTGCCTCTGAATACCTTGGTGTCTAGCACAGAGTAGGAGTTCAATAAATGCTTCTTGACTGCGGAATAAATGAGTCTGAGAGGACAAGCCAGGATAGAATTTCCATGGAATGGAGCAAATATGCAGAATAAATCTAAGACACTATTTAAAGTGCAGAGGTCCCTGTACTTTATTCAGACAAAAACCAGGGACCACAACACAGAATCCAGATCAGTGACTATACAACAATGAGAACCTAACCTCTTGGTGGTTACAAACATAGTGGCTGTTGTTCTGAATATAACAGCACCAATTTTTTAAAAAATGATTTGCAAACCCACTACAATACGGAGTTATGCCTACCAATGCCAAACAATAAACTCCAAAATGGGAAGGGGGTGGGGGATCAGACAAATGGGTATTTGAGCACCATAGAGAAAAAATAATTATAGCCAGTCATATCCATCTGTGTATGGAGACACAACAAACCATTCTGTGCTTTCATTCTGAGCAGAGCTCTGATTAATTGCCAGGTTCTCAAACTCTTCAAAGTCTGTTTTTAAACTCAAAGGTCTGACATTTCAAAACATAAATGTTGTGGGTTTGCGTATCATGGCCAGGTGTGTTTGCAGTGCGGCAATTCCTGACACGTCAGCCATCCCCACAGAAGGAAAAATTGGAGGATGTCTTTCTGCTAAATGATTCCACATCACATACTCACCCTTGCATCTACCCTCGTCTGGAGGAAAAGCTTAGGGGAGGTGATGCCATACTGTGATCTGTTTAGGAACTCACAGCAGTAGGACCCCTGCCTGACTCACTGTTTTCACTGGCCTCCTGTCTCCTGGGAGCTGCGTGCTGGGAAGTCACTCTGGGCCCAGCAGGATAGCAGCCAACGTCCTCTCAGGGCAGGTTGTCACGAGGGAGGTGCTCTTGTGCCTGATGCCACACAAATTGATCTTCCTGGGAACAACAATCAAAATTTTTAATCTAGTGAGGAACGACTTCCCTCTGGCTCTTAAGCTTCTACACATACTCTCTAAGAGATACACAAATTCAAGTGACTGTGACTTTATAGAAATACAGTGGCCAGTTACATTGACAATAAAAATAGCTGACATTCATTGAGCACTTACCAACTGCTGAATTCCTTCCATGCTTTCGCAGCTGCAGCCAGGCCAGAAAACAGAGCCCATACCAGGGAGTACAACAGCAGCACCTGAATGAGGGCACTAGATGCCAGTATGTGGGAACAAGGCAGTAAGGCATCCCGGGGGAGCGACAGCAGGATGCCGTTCAGCCCCCCAGTCACACTTAGAGCAACTGAGATCAGCTGTGGTCTTTCCAGCCTTGAGCCTTGCTCTGCTTGCTGTTCACTACCCCTATAGCCCTGCTGGCCCCATGCTGCCTTTTTTCTGTCTGGGAAAATTTCTGTCATTTGGCAGTCCATCCTCTGTCTCAATTTGTTCTCTCTCTTTGCTCCCAAAGCCTTCCTAAGAGGCAGAACATAGTTACAATGCAACGTGCTATCATCCCACGAGAACTTCTTGAAGGTAAGGACTGCAAATAAGTCACCTTGTCCTTTGACATGTGTTGCTTTGTACAAAATAGTTGCTCAGGAAATACCAGTTGAATGATTGGATAAACTAATGCTATATCACACAGCTGCACTAACTATTTTAGATGAGGAAAAAGATTCCTCTGATATCCTTTAGGCTCCAAAGCACTATATAATTATATGCTAATAAAAGTTTCAATTAATGAAATGATGCCATATTAAACAATTTATTTTTTTTCATGCCTTTCTTCTTCAGGGCATGAAGAGATGCAAGCCAACAATTACTTAATATTTAAAACTGTTCCTTGATATTTTTTCTTATCTTTGCTATCATCTTAGTCTCAGGCTACCCATCCACAAAAACTTGTTGGAAAACTTCAGAATTCATTGAAATAAGCTAACAGCAAATAACCAGTTAATGGCTGTGAATACTCATTTAGAAAATAACCCATCGTTGAGCTGGTTTCAGTTCAGGCCTTGTTGGTTTCCTTGTTGTTTGGGGAAGCAGTCTGTACACAGTCACAGCCTCTCTAATTATTCCCAAATGCAATTACGCTTCCAACAGGAAATCCTCCTCTAGAAGTCAGCCGCAGCCTGAGCAGCTGGACCATGAAGTTCATGGAACACCGAGGAAGAAAGCCAAAGACTGCTTTCCATTCCAGCGGTGACTCCAAAGTGGAACATATGTTCCAAAATGTGAATGGCATTGGGATTAGAGATGAGTTTTTTCATTTGAGTCTAAGTTTTCCCCTTAGCATAACTATTTTGATTATAGATTTGATTGTAGAGTATATTATAGATATAGATAGATTTAATTATAGATTGGACTACAGATTATACTATTTTGTAATTAGAAAAATTATTTATAAAATGAAGAAAAATTAAAGTTAAAAGCATAAGTTTTCCTTTTACATCAGAAGCAAGTTCCAACATTTTCTAAATTTCAGAAGGAAAGCCACACCAGAGTAGGAATGTAAAATGAGTCCAGGACTGAATATAAATCAAACATGCATGCCTCTGAGACCACGCGCGTGCTCAACCAGGGTCATGCATGTGGCTTTAAGGTTTTCACTAGCCAGTGTGAAGAAGGGACACGTGATTAATTTCCCAGTTCTGACTTCAGACAGGAACAGACCAATTACTCTTGAGAAGGTACATTTCCTGACTCTGGGCCCAGATGGAAACTTCTCATTGATGTCATATACGAAGACTGATTCTGCTAGTGGTGAGTAGGTTTTTTCTGATAGTCTGAGCTGACCAGCCAGGTCTTTCAGAAACCTCACCAATACCATGGGTTTGCCAAGCCAGGAACACACGTCCACCCCAGGGCAGAGCTGCCGCAGGTCTGCCTTCTCCATCCTGTATGCCACACCCTGTCCTCTCATGGTCCTTCTGCTGACAATTGCTCCTCCTCTAGTTTCTTGCCTGCCTGCTCCTCCCAGTTCCATCCACCATTTAGCTACCTTCCTAGCTCCACATCATGAACTTGGCTCCCCGGACTCAGTCTAGCCTTTTCCCTTCATAGTAGTGCTTCTACAAACTGGTCAGCCAGTCTTCCAAGTCCCTGCGGCTACTTATGGCCTGGGCCAGGTCCCACTCCTGTTTTTTCCTGCTCTTTCTGCCAGTCACCCTTGGGTGAAATCAGAAGGAGCAAATAGCTGCTGCCCAGAGTGATGGAACAGCCATTTAAAGTGGTGTTCCTCAAAGCCAGTGCCAGTCCACAAGCTGCCTTGTGGGTTATTGGCCCACCAAGATTGGAGGGCAGCAGCTGACAACAGCAAGCTTGTCAAAGCTTTCACAACATTGCCAGGACAGCCGAGCACAAGAGCACTGGACTTGCTTGTTGTGCAGGGTATAGATGAGCTCTCAGGAGTGGCTATCCCAAGGTGAGTTACATGGGGGCTGAGCTGTCTACTGATCATATGCAGGAGGACTACTTATCACTGCCTGATAGACTGGCAATCTTGAAAACACTCCTTCTCCAAAGTTGGTTTGGAGAAACTACCTAGAGCCCTGCAACCACAGATAGTCTTGGGGTAGGCGTAATAGCACCATTAGGCATTGAGTTCTTACCACTTTCCATGCTAGACAAACTGTGCTAGACAAACTGCATATGTTGTCTCGTATAATCACCCCCACCCCAGAAAGTAAGTATCGTCTTAATTTCTGGTTCCTGATTAACACAAAGGGGCCCCAAGGTAGTTCCTTAGATTATTTTAGGCCTTGCAGATGAGCACAGGTGAATCAGGAATTAAGACCCGAATCTGTTTGAATCTGAAAATGATGCATTGACTCTTGTCCTTCACAGAGTAGCAGGGCAATGTTTGCTAAACTTGTGGAACTGGCAGGAAACTTCAGGCTGTTTCTCCCTAATCAGGAGGTATGGGATAGCTACCTCCCTTGCTTTCCCTACCTGAGCTCTTTACAGTTAGAGCTTGTTATTCCTGATTTAAAAACAATTGTTCCCATGACAACACCCCGGCAGCTTCTCTTAGCAACCATGGCTATCTTCATAATTTTCACAAAGTTGGTTCAAATACAGAATTGCTTTTTGAGAGTTTTCAGAGGCAAAATCAAACTGACCAGTCAACCAGTGTTAAATTTTTTCTACATCTTAAGAAAATCATAGTAAAATTTAAAAACCACTAGAAAGCAGTTCTGGCAACCTGAACAATGGGTAAAAAGGGAAACATGCAGGTTTGCAGTCCAGGATACTGTTTTAAATCTAAAAAGAAACAAACAAACAAACAAACAAACAGAAAACTATGTAAACTCTTAAATGTGAATTTTCCCACTGATTGACAAAAGGTTCACAAATTGAGAGTAAGGTTTATAAATTGTATTAAATCTCTCTATTGCTGCTGTGACAAATTATCACCAACTTATTGGCTTAAAACAACATGAATTTAAAATCTTACACATCTGTAGATCATAAACCTAACACGGAACTCACCAGGCTGGGATCGAGATGTCAGCTGGGTGCGGTGCTGTCTGGAAGCTCTAGGGAAAAATCCTTTCCTTGCCTACTTAGGCTTCTAGAAGCTGCCTGCTTCCTTGTCCCATGGCTCTTTTCTCCTGCAAAGCCAGCTCCACAGCTGAGTCCTTCTCACGTTGCCATCTCTCTGACTTCTTTCCCCTTGTCTACTTTTAGGATGCTGTGATTGCACTGGGCCCACAGACAGCTCAAGGTAACCTCCTTATTTTAAGGTCATCATAATGACAAACTTAAATCCAACCGTACCCTTAATTTCTCTTTGCTGCATAATGTAACACATTCACAGGTTCTAGAAATTGGGATGTTGACATCTTTGGGGAGCTATTACTCTCCATACCAGTGGATATAGCAGCCTAAGTAGGTTTTCCTAATAAGAAAATGGTGAGGTTTCTACTCGTGTCAGAAGCACAGCGTCTCCTCACCCTCAGCCACATAGATCTCTTTGGCTTCTTCCTCTTACATATTCAGACTACTGGCTAAAGTACATCCTCATGAAGGAAAAAAAAAATGTGGCCCAAAGTCTTTTCCCCAATCTTTGCCTAAAACAGCAATGGCTAATTGCTAAGAAGAGATCTGTGAAATAAGGCTGGCCACTTAAAGATGTGTTACAAGAAGATGGGGGTCTGGTGCTCGGGAGACAGGCCAGACAATCCATCCTGTTGAGGAGCAAGGGCGAGAATGTGCAGGGTGAGCCAGGGCGAAACACCTCAGACTTGGAGCTGCTGACATTTTAACTGAGGACATCTTTATGGGTGCTAAAGAAAAGGGGTTGACTCAATGAAGTGCAAGCTTTCCCTGAAACACAGCTATAATTATCTCATAAAGACATTTATGTAGTAGGGCAGAAAACGAATCCCTGAGGTGATCAATAAAAACAAACTGAAGGACATAACTTACCAGGGAGAAATGGCTTCCAGTGCCAGCCGAAGAATGCAAATGAATGTCATCCAGTCCAGTGCCCTGTTCTGTGCTGCCACCATAGACGGACATGATGAGGAAAAGGCCCTCAGGAGCCGCTGGAGAGAAGAAAAGTACTCTCCCAAAAACACTAACTTACAATTGCAAACACACCATGTGAAGGGCCAAGAATTGTGAGCTGCTTTTTAAAGAGTCAGAGGGGTTCGGAAGAGGTGAGGTGGAGTCCCTGTGGCCTAAGGAGATGTGAGTGAGGGGTCAGCAGAGAGAAGTAAAGAAGCGGTAAGTGGTAGAAAGTAGGGCTATGCCATTTACCAGCTGTGTGACTCAGTTTCCTCGTCTGTGGAAGGTGACAATCATCCAGCACTTGGATGATACCCTGTGTACAGTGCCGTGAACATGGCAGGCATGCTCTGCATTGGTTTTCATGTTTGTTTGGTTTTGATTTTGTTTTCTGTGTGTGTGTGTGTGTGTGTGTGTGTGTGTGTGTGTGTGTGTGATAAGGACAGTTAGTGTGAGAGCTACCCTCCTACCAGATTTGTAAGTGTCCAATGCAGTATTGTTATCTGCAGACACGACATTGTACAGCAGATCTCTACAGCTTCTACTTGTGTAATTAGAATTTTGTGCACGTTGATTGGGGAGTTGTTAATCAGCATGTTGGTTCTTGTGTTGGAGCTGTGATTGTGAGCCTACTTAAGGCTTCAGGGAAAGAGTGGGACTGAGTCTGGGCCAAAAACAATTGGCAGACAGCGAGGAAAGAAGTAGCCACAAAGGTGAGGCAGAGAGATCCATTCAGGAGCAGGAAAAGGCCGGGCAGGTGGTCTGACTGGCTCAGGTCCAGAGCTGGAACTTCTGTACAACAAGGATGGCAGGGTCAAGTTGCAAAGTGATCCTAAAAGCTGCCTAAAGTCTTTTAGGAAGTCCCTAGGTAACTGGTATTAAAAGAGAGACACCAGGCCATTTGCAGCTTGCACAGAGATAGTCTAGAATAGGGGTCCCCAACCCCCAAGCCTCAGACCAGCACTGGTCCATGGCCTGTTAAGAACCAGGCCGTACAGCAGTAAGTGAGTGGTAGGCAAGTGAAGTTTCACCTATATTTGCAGCCACTCTCCAGCACTAGCATCACCACCTCAGCTCCACCTCAGATCATCAGGCATTAGATTCTCATAGTAGAACCAATCCCTGGTAATAAAAAGGTTTGGGACCACTGGTCAAGAAGGCATGGTTTTCTAGAAAAGGTCAGAGACCCTGCCTTGGTGACACTTAGAGTCATTTCCTCACTTGTAAGGTGAGTATGGCAGTCACCTTCCTTAAAGAACAGGAGTAAGGACTAAAGAACAGGAGTAAGGACTAAATGAGAAAATGTCTTTAAAGTGCCCAACACAGGATCTGGGGTAAAGTAAGTGCTCAAAAAGTGTTAACTGTTATTATTCTAAGGGTGCATGATCGTCTTTTCTCGTAGATTTCAAAATGCATGTCAATTGATTTCAACAGTGAAACACTTTTTTCCCCAAAGAAACTGTATAGGGTAAAAGAGGACAGACCTGGTTGATTTGGAGTTCAAGGCCCAGAGCCCCCTCATTCAATCTTCTCCCTCCCCACAGGGCACCTCCCTAAAGAAAGGCCTTTTGATGCTTTTCCAACCTGGTCTGGCCCAGCTACTCCACTGGTGAGGCCCAGGAGAAGGAGTGTCTTGGCCAGAGCCAGGCCTCATGGCCTCATCTGGTTTCTGAACAATCAGTTCATCGAACAGTCAGTTCGATGAGTCATTTTGATAAAAGTCAGTGTACTGAATATCAGTCTACCAAATGCCAAGTCACCAAGTGGCTAATTTCTGAGTTTCTCAAATCATCACAAACCTGCTCCAGCTTTAACTACTTGTTAGGTTTACAGCAATTCATACTAGACTACAGGAAGGGCTGTGGGGAGCCCAAACTCCTTAGTCAGGTACCTCCTCAACCCCTGCATAACCCTAAACTCTCCCTCTCACCAACCCTCAGTTCTCACTCTCTCTAGCACCAGCCTGCCCCTCCCCCAGTCGCTTCCTCACTGCCCCTCAGTGCTCTGGGTTTCCCATCCTGGCCCTCTGCCCTCAGCTCCTTCAGAAGTGTCCAGTGGGGCCTGCTGCCCAGGCTATGTGCACCTTCCCCCAGCAGAAGGGCTTCACTCCTTGAGCTCCAGCCACTGGGAGCTTGGGGCAGAGACAGAATGAACTGCTCTTAAACATCTTATTCTAAAGGCAAAATGAAAGCTGATCACCTAAAACTTTATCAAAGATTTCTAAACCTGTTTTTTTTAATTCATCCAACAGTTAAAAACAAAATCATTTCTAGTAAATTTAACAAAATCTTTGAATCTATTTGTCAAGTTGATCATATAATGAATTGTCTGTCGGCAGACTGGTTTTTAGAAATTTGACCTAAAACTGGAACTCAGGCCCCAGATTCCCTGTCTAATTCACTTTCTTCTCAATACTCAGTAGTAAACACAATCAATATGTTTTTATTAGTATAGTTAAATTTGGTTTCTTTTCTCTCTGTATCTTGGGCCACTTTGTTTTGCAAAATGCATTTTCTCAAATTTTTTCAAACGCTTTCTTTTAAAAACTGTAGTGTATTTAAGATGTTAATGGCTTCATTTTAATTTGCACATGTTCTTGTTAATAATGAAATCTACTTAATATGAGTTAAAACTAAAACCCTGTCAGGGTAATTCACAGACATTTAAAAACTCTGCAGCAATTCTAGGAGGATCCCTGTTAATATTCTTAAGGACCTTCAATGGTTATTCTAAGTAGGCCTTGGTATTAACAGAAAGAGCAAACAAATTAAAATTGGACTCTTGGTAACAATTGGGAAAAATGAATATGCACACCCTTCAGCATGCAATTGAGTGTAGTTGTATGGGTTCCTCCTACGCATTTAAAGAGAACATCTTTATTGAATAACCATCATGCTAAGTATCACTTAAGTCTGGTATTGAGTCATCTGACTTCACTATACTTCTTTCAGAAATGCACAAGAGAACAACATCAATCAAATTTAAAATAATGCAATCCTCAATTGGCATCGATGTTAGCAGCAATCTCTATTTGTAGCGTATAGCAAATTTCCATGCGAGCAATGTAATTTATAAGGAATGCACATTTTATTAAAATTCCAGCCTAGGAGACATCTTAAAAACCATTCTCAGGCCTTGGAGAATATCCTGATGATCCATAAGAAATGTCAAAATGATCTTCCATTTCCACAGTGAGTTACATCTTTAAGAATAGTGCCCATAGCTGTAAGGATAAATCTCTCTTCAGGTTTAATCTCTTTCAGAATTCAGTTTATATTAAAGAAAAAACACTTTGCTATGTATTTGTACATTAAAAAAAACTGGATTTAAAATGGAGCTTTAATACGTTATCCTAATTAATCTTCACAACAATCTTTGGTAGTAGGATATTATAATCACCGCTCAGGCACCTAAGGCTCAGGGAGGCTAAGTGATATTTCGAAGTTCACACAGCTAATGAGAAATAGGCAAGCATTAAATTTAAGTCCCCGGCTCTGGGACTTTTTCTCTTTGTTTTTTTGCAACTTTGTTAAGATATAATTGACATATAACATTGTGTAAATTTAAGGTGTAGCACTTTGACCCATCATCTATTGTGTGAATGATTTCAACCACTTCCTAATATATCTTGCTGCCCCAAACCTCAACATTCCATCAACCCCATGGTGCCACATCAATCTCTATGAAATGCTTGATGATCATGTCATGCCCCTGCTTAAAACTAATCATTCATAATAATAAAGTTCAGTCTTGCCAACAGAACACACAGGACCCTTTAAGATCTCTCCCCAACCTCCCACACCTCACATTTCTAAACCCACTGGAGTTCTGCCATATGTTATTTCCTCTACCCAGGATTATCTTCCTCTTCTAGACCTGGTAATATTGCCCAAGGCCAACTCAAAGTTCTCTTTGTGAAGTCTTCCCAGTGTCCCACCCATGATCTCAAGCAGAGCCTGTCATCCCCTTCCCAGGTGACCATCTGTTTAAATAGCTCCATTATTTCATAACTAGGTGTGCTGTTCATCTCTCCAATAGCACACTGAGCTTCCAGCTAAATAAATCAATAATTAATACACTCTTACTATGTGTGTGTTATCTCACTCATAACCCACTAACTTCTTGATATGCTAGAACAGGGATCAAGAAACTACACCCCACATGGCAAGTCTAACCTGATGCATATTTTTGCAAATAAAATGGTATTGGAATACATTCATGCTTATCTATTTACATATTGCCTATCGCTGCTTTACACTACAAGGACAGAATTATGTAGTTGCAACAGAGACTGTATATATAGCTTATAAAACTGAAAATACTTATGGATCCAACCCTTCACAGAAAAAAAAAATTACTGAACCCTGCACTGGAAAAAGGTCAAAAATTAAAGTCAAGTTAACTTGTAGCTCTAGTGAGTCGGGTAGAGGAGAACTCTACAGATGTTAGGACTTGAATTCCAGTCTAAGTTCTGGGACAGTTACTCTTGTATATGGGACAAATCAGTTCCCGTGTTGGGACCTCAGTTTCCCTGTCTGTAAGATAAGAGAGGTAGGCTAGATTAGTGGTCTTTAAACCAGAACTCTTTCTCCAAAAGTAGTCTGTAGCAAGCCTTATGTGTAAAACATATGAAGAAAGAGCTACTCTGATAATGGCCGGGGCAGGAGGCTGAGACCTAACCTATTGTCTCCCAGCCTTGTCGTTGCTACTCAGGGGAAGGGTGTCTCAGTCCTTCACAGCCCTGAATATAAATGCCACTGATTTAATCAATCTGTGGGTCCCTTCCATAATCAGTGTTCATGAGTCAGAACCTAAGGGACTCTAAACCTTTAGAGCCCTCCAAAATCAAACTCCATCTTTTAGAATTTGTTTCATAACCAAACCACACTGAGATAGATTGAAAAGAAAATAACTGAATAATATTATCAGACACTTTTCCTACTTAGCCATAAGACAGCCTAAAGTATAGTTTCTGCTTTCTAGAGTGAACTGGCACTTCTGTGATCTGTCTTGGGCATTTTAAAACACAAAAGCAGAGTGTCAGCTTTGGGGAGATGTACAACATGAGGGATTGTCACTCTGGTGACAGAGCACTCCCGGGAATAGTGCTGCTTCAAAAGGCATCAGGCAGGTAATGACATTGTGAGTTATTTGTTGCCTTAGCAGGGACTATTTTAAGTGGCTCACAAGTGCATTGGAACTGCATCAAAGAGTATTTTGGTTCCTGGGTGGGGGCTTCCAAGAGAGGTAGCTGGTCAGAGGTCCTTAGAGTTCAGAGCTCTGGACAAGAAACCAGGGCGTTTGCACAGTCTTCCCTCTGACACGCTCTGTGTACCTGCGGCAAGTTTTCTGGGTTCTCCAGCGCCTGGCTTCCTTATCTGCAAAATGAATACGTTGCACCAGATAATAATCATGTGTCAGGCTCTATGCTAAGGTTTTGTATGCAATAACTCAATGCTCACAGCCCTCTAGATAAATAAGATCTCATTTTATGAAAAATGTAGAAACCAAGCCTTACAGAAATTAAGTAACTTAACCAAAATTACATAGCTCGTCAGTAGGGCAGCAATGCTTTAAACTAGCTACAGCAAGCAGTTTATCAAAGCAGCTGAGGTATAGCTCTAAAGCTACATGGCTTCTGTTTGAATCTGGTTCTGCTACTGACAGAGTGTGACACTAGTCATTTTGTTTAAATACTTAAATTTCAATTTCTTTATCTGTAAAATGAGTATAATGGCACTACATGCCTCATAGAATTGTTTAGAGGATTAGATGAGACAATTTTTATAAAACATCTGGTAGATACTGAATCATAATTAATGGCAGCTATTATTGTCATCTGAATAATTCCAAAATCCATGTTATTAACCAGTATGTAAAAATCTAACTTTCCTCCCTATCTCTTCCCTGATAGGATTCTTATCAATGTCACCAATGACCTACATCAGGCCAAAGCCAATGGATGGTCTGTTCTTTGTCCTCATCCCATTCCTAATCTCTCAGCAGTATTTGACATTGCTGATACTATTCCTTGAAATATTGTCTTCTCTAGGCTTCAGGACACCACATTTTTCTGGTTTTCTTCCTACCTCAGAGGTCAGTCCTTCTCAGCCTCTTTGCCTGCTCCTCCTTTCCCAGACTTCTAAAAGTAGGAGATTCCCCCTGGTCCTAGTCTCATGCTCTTTCCTTCCCCATCAACACTCTTTTCTTAGTTTATAATTTTTAGTCCCACAGCTTCAAATGAGCTGACAACTCTCAAATTTCTCTCCCCAACTGGACCTAACCTCTGAGCTCCAGATGTTTCTACTTGGATGTCTCAAAGGCATCTCAAACTTACAAGTTCTAAACAGAAATACTGGTTCACTCTCTACTCAAATCATTCTCCTCTCTCCAATCCATATTAATAAATAGAACCACCATTTACCCAGTTACTCAGGCCACAGACCTAGGTGTCATTTTAGTCCTTCTCTATCTATCACAGCCCCTGTCAAGTTCACCAGTAAGTTCTTCTGTTGTACTTCTAAAATATATATTGAATCTGACATTTTTCACCATGTTCATTGCTACAAGCCTAGTCCAAACCACTATTACCTATTTCTGGGGTATCTCTAAAAGCCTCCTCCTTACCCAGATATACTTCCTTTTGAGCATTTAAATACCATTTAATTTGTTTTCAAACAATTTTTTGTGTTTTAACTTTAAGTTTCTCTAAAGATCATGGACTCCAGAGCTCTCAACTCAATAGAGTCAAGCTGTGTTTTTTCCTATGTTAAGAATGGAGCAAGTCATGAATGAATTTGGTGACTTATGCAAACTGCAGGAGAATTTAAACCCAGCTTCTATTCTATTCAGCTCCTCCTCATTCTGCCTCCACTACCTGACCCTAATCAACCAAGTTACATGCTGAACTTTCCTAGATTTGCCAGAATTTGTCTGTTCATAAGTTATGTGGTCATAATGACAGGCCATTCTGAAAGCTCTGGCCTATGAAAAATGAACTGGAATAAAGACTGTGCCAAGACAGAGAAATGGACCCTATGCAACAAGCTAGACTAACAACACAAAATGTCCAGGAAGGTATGGCAAACTCAACTCTAGCCTAGATGAATGTAGGAGTTTGATTAGAAAGGCTTGAGAGAACAGTGACCCTCTGTGTTGATATTCTTTCAACAGATATTTTTAGCAACTACTATGGTTCTTTGAAATGAAACCATTTCGAATCTCTATGTCAAATAACAATTCGGATACTTCAGAATCAAACCATGTCAGGCCAAAAGAAGACTAAGTTTCAGACCTCATCTGGATTCAGAGGTATCTCATTTTGAGGCCCAAAACCTCTAGATGGTTCATGAAGTAATCTAAGAATGATTTGATTTTTTAACATGTTCCAATAAATTTACCCAATCTATTCAATGGCTCTTGCAAAAGCTAATTGTTTTATATTTCTTTGCTTTTTTCTGAAATTGCATCAAATCAGCTATACATCACTCACATTAGGATCCCTTCTGAGATGAACAAAATTGAAAGGAAAAATCTTTATTTATATTAAAATACAATTCTTAAATCATAACTTATGTAAATATAAAATGAACACAGGCCAAAGACTTTATTTTACTCATTGATTACTGAGGGAACTAGTAAAATGTTAAGACTGGCTCAAACATTATTTAAGGAACCAGGTCTTTGTAGACAATTTAGTCAAGGGTTATTAGAATAAAATTTCTGGACTAGACACAAACACTTTATTGTTTACTAGTGCAACAAGCTATAAACTTTGGAGTTATCATCTCATTGGAAAGAAGTCATTTGCATCTCTACTAGACAAAAATCTGTAAGAGTTAATGTGTAACCTCACTAAATCTGAAAACTTCAGTTGATATTAAATGAGTTGAGCAAGATAAACCCCTCTAAATTTGGGTGGGGCTGTGCTCATATAGGACATTGAAAGGACATGCCATCCTCTTTTTTGCCTCATTTCCAAGTTTTGGAGAGCAGTCTCTCTACCACTTTTCTGGTATATCACTATGTTTGGCCTAATTAACTCATATAGGTGCAAAAAAGGGGTATTTATTAACCATGCATGCCTCCCTAAATTTGCTTTGCAAATCTGGAGCAATTCCTGCATAGAAATTTTCCTTTGGAATCTTGGATTGGACTTTTGAAAAGCTCTATTATTAGCTCTTCTATCCTAAGGCTTAAACAACAAGCACAAGACACTCTCTCCACCAGATTTTAACCGGTGGTATACGTAGCTATATTTGGGGGTGAAGACCTCTTTTCTTGAGATCCCCCAAATTTGCAGAGGTTCCTGGCCCAGCAGATGGGCTTCCTTACCAACTGTGACACTGGGACCCTGTAAGCCAGATCCCAAGCTGGTCTCCTTGGGAGCAATTTGTAGACATTGGCTCCACATATAGCAGGTCTGTGGTTGTATTAGTCAGGGTTCTCAAGAAAAACAGAACCAACAGGATATACATGTGTAGGAAAAGATTTATTATAGGAATTGACTCATACAATTAGGGAGACAGGGAAGTCTCACCATGTGCTCACAGCAAGCTGGCGATCCAAGAAAGACAATGGGGTAATTCAGTATGAGTCTGATGCCCTGAGAACCAGGGGTGTTAATGGTATAAGGGCAGGAAAAGATCAATATTCCAGAACAAGCAGAAAGGCTAAAAGCAAAAGGGGATACATAGCTCCTTCCTCTGCTCTTCTGTTCTATTCAAGTTCTCAACAGATTGGATGATGCCTACTGGCATTGGGGATGGCAATCTAGTTTACTCAGTATACCAATTCAAATGCTAATCTCATGCAAAAAAAAAAAAAAAAAAAAAAACACTCTCACAGGCACACCCAGAAATAATGTTTAATCTGAGCACCCCAGGGGCAACCACAAAATAACAATCACAGTAATTTTACTTAATAGTGGGTGTGTCATGCCTAATTAAATGAGAATCCTCCTCAAATATGACATCTAGTTATTGCCTTGGTTACACAATTGATTTGTCCAATTACGTTCCAGTAAAAAAAGAGGGCAGATTCTTATAAATTTATGAAAAAAAACCTATATTTCCATTCAAAAATAAGGAGACTCAGTAAAGTTATTTATTTCTGAGCTCTGGGGGATCAGGTAAGAATTAGATACCATTAAGTTTCACTCCAACTTAAAAGCAGATTCTATTAAATTGAGGTTTAGTGAAGAAATAAGAAAAAAAGCTTTCTTATATTTTCTTATCTGTTCATAGAATATAGAACATTAAAGCAGCATCAACAATATTCCAAACAAACAGCCCAAATTAAATTTCTCTCATTAATCTATTCAGTCACACACATAATTCTCATTCTGCTAAGTCTGGGGAAGCAGTCTGCTTTTATGCAGTAGACTAAAAAGAGTCCTTGAAATTCTGACTCTGCCTACTGATGCAATCTAAAAGTTGTTTCAGCTATGTCAGCTCAGAAGCCTGTACCCAAGAGTCTATTCTTAGACATATCAATAGAGTATTTGGTACAATTCTCTTCCAGGAGGCTCTGAAGCTGATCTTTCTTGTTAAAGACACAAATTCTAGCCTGTAGAACATTCAGGCAAGCATCAGAAGAAAGCAGAAACCTCTTTGATTATGAAACTAAATGACCATGGTTAATTTATTACAGTAATCAATAATATCAGAAAGGAGAATAAAATTTTATATTGGAGTAGAGTCCCTAATATTTCATCAGGGTTCGATTACTGGTTCCCCTAAGGATAAGAACATATTATGGATAGGAGGAGTATTGACCAATCTCTAGATCATTCTTGTAAAGTCTACAACTTCTGAAATATTTGAATTAATAACATTTTAACCATGAAAACTTAACCTAAGAAAAGCTGAACATCTCTTTTGATTTGGCATTTTTTCCCACGCAGCTTTTATGATAATGTTGAATTGTTATATAGGTATGGAGCAAACCAAACCGAAACCAACAAAACAAAAAACCTCAAATAAACCACCTAATTATTTTCAGCATCTGTTTTTATAAGGTTAAACAACAAATTTTAATGATTTCCAGGAAACCTCTTGAAAATTTTAAATATTGTTTTAGATATAAAAAATATCCTGGAAATGTCATTTTGTTTTTCTTCATTTAGGATCCAAAGTTAGACAATAATCAAAAGAATGATCAAAAAGATTTAGTAACTTAAAATAAGATCCTGGGTGCCTGAAGGAAATTATTTGGCTATCTATTTAATCAAAGTGATAATACAATATTTTTAGATATTTTAAAGGTAACATGGTTGTAAGGAAACTGAGCTTATTCACAATGAAGAAACTGTTCTTTGTTATTTTTAAATAATCAAAGAAGAAAGAAAGTCAACACAGAGGTCAGAAAATTCTTCTAGTAAGACTCAAATCTCTACTGTATCAGTGGATAAGAGCTGTAAAACCAATTTATTATTATAACAGAGAGAAAGCTAAATTTAAGTTATGAATTAATATAACAGTAGCAGAAAAATTTTCATGAATTTTCTTCTTTTTTTATATAATTTTGTAAATAAGCCCATGAAAATTGTGCAAATTTGTCAAAATTTTAACACATTTTTATACATCTTTTCAGATTCTGGTGTTATAAACCCAGACAAATTAAATTTATTTTTTTCCTATTCGCTACATCTTGCTGTACATATTCATTAAGGTCTTATATTCTGGAATAAACATGTTTTAGGACAAAGCAACTCTATTTTTCTTGAAAAGCAAAACTAATCCCATCACCTTGCATACATAGTTGCATTTCTCTATCAATCACTTGCTCCTAGTGTAGCTTTGAGCACCAATATTATTTTATTAAGGTTTAATTTACATAGTCAAAGTCATCCTTTCTTCATGTACAGTCCTGGAGTTACAATACCTGACACGCATTTAGTCAGGTAACCACCACCACAAAGCAAGGCATAAAACAGTTCTTCATGCAATACCCCAAAATCTCATCTTGCTCCTTTTTTATCAACTCCCTGCCCCAGTTCCAGCCCTGGTAACCATTGATCTGTTTTCTGTCCCTATAGTTTTGCTATTCCAGAATGTCCTATACAGGGAATCCTGCAGTATGTGGCCTTTTGAGTTTGTTCTCCCTTACTTAGCATAATGCACTTGAGATTAATCCATGTAGTTGTGAATCTCAGTAGTTTGTTCCTTTCTATCACTAAGTAGCCTTGTGTTGTATAGACAATAGTTTGTTTATCCATTCACGAGTTGAAGAACACTTGGATTGTTTCCATTTTTGAGCAATTATGAATAAAGACTCTATAAACATTTGCATATAGGTTTCTGTGTAAATAAGTTTTTATTTCACATGGGCATATCCTGAAGTGAGGTTGCTGGATCTCATAGTAAGTAAATGTTTAACTGCCAAGCAATTTCCCATGTGACTATACTGTTCTGCATTCTCACAGTGGCATACGATGGTTTCAATTGCTTCACACCTGCACAAGCATTGGATATTGTCAGGTTTTTGTTGTTTGTTCATTGTTTTTTGTTGGTGGTGGTAGTTTTTATCTGTTCTAATAAGTATATGGTGGTATCTTATTATGATTTTTAACTTACATATCCCTAAAGACTAATGATGAGAAGCATCTTTTCAATGCTTATTTGCTTTCCAGACAACTTCTTTAGTAAAATTTCTTAAATCATTTGACTAGTTTTTAATTGGGCTGTTCATTGTCATTCTGTTAGGTTTAAGGTGTTCTTTCTATATTCTAGATGTAAGTTCTTTATCAGATATGTGTTTTGCAAACATTGTATGCTAACATGTGGCTTGTATTTTTATTCTTTTGGTCATGTCCTCTGAAAGCAAAGTTTTTAATTCCGACAAAGTGTAACTTACCATGATTCTTCTTTTAGGGATCATAGTTTATTGTCTTATATAAGAAATTTTGCCTCACCCAGAGTCACAAAGATTTTATCCTATGTTTTCTTCTAGAAGTTTTGTAGTTCGTGCTTTATATGAGGTATGGATCAAGAGCCATTGTCCAATTGTTGCAACATTTGTTGAAAAGACTATAATTTCTCTAGTATTGCCTTTGTACCTTGTCAAATCAATTGACCGTATATGAAGGGTCTATATCTGAACTCTTCATTTTGCTCCATTGATCTGTGTATATTATTTTGCCAGTATCACACTGTTTTGATCAGTGTAGCTTTATAATAAATGTTTGAATCAGGTAGTATGAGTCCTCCAACTCTGTTCCTTTTTAAAAATGTTTTGGTTCCTCTGTCTTCTTTCCCTTTCTATCTTAATTTTAGAATCAGCTTGACAATTTCTACAAAGTCCCTGTGGGTTTGATTGGGGTTGCACTGAATTTATAGATCAATTTGAGAAGAATTGGCATCTAGGCAATACTGAGTTTTCCCATCCAGGAACATGTTTCCATTTATTTAGGCCTTCTTTTATTTTATCGATCATTGTATTATAATTATCAGCATATATATGTTTTATGTAATTTGTTAGATTTACACCTACATATTTTATGGGTTTTGGTGCCATTATAAATGGTAGGGCTTTTTTTTTTATTTCAATTTCCAAATGTTCATTGCTAATACATATAAAAATACAATTGATTATTATATATTGATCTTGTATCCTGCATTCTTGCTAACCTCGTTAGTTCTAAGAGCCTGTTTGTAGATTCTTTGAGATTTTCTATGTAGACAGCCATGCTATCTGAGAGTAGAGACACTTATTTCCTCCTCATAATTCAAATGCTTTTCATTACTTTTTGTTGCTTTTTTCTTGCCTTATTGAGCTGACTAGCATCTCCAGATGATGTTGAATAGGAATGGTTAGAACAGCCACTATCAATATTAATCATAAATTTTAACCAAAATAACTCAATTTAACCAAAATTATTTCACAGAGAAAACCAGGAGGGTAACTGAAAAATTGATCATTCACAAACATTTTAGTAAACTATCAAAGTTCAAGAGTATATACAAGACAGCTATCTATAGCTGCACACCTCTTTGCTCCTTCCTAGTGTGACAAAAACGAACAAGGTTCCTTAATATGACTTACAAATATATCCACTCTTTAGCATATAAAAATAATAAGTCAAGTATATAAATTTAAAATTACAATTAGTAATGTTTCATTATTCATTCTTATTCAGAACTTATCTAGGTAAACAACAATTATCAATTAACTCAATTAGATATTAATTCAAGGTTTTGAGTTGCCTGAGGATGTTAGAAATTATGTCCAAGCTGACATACTACAAAGCATAAATACTGCGATGAAAACATTTTTCAGAATCATCATTCAATTTAATTAAACAAAATTTACATTTTTCATTGCCTTAAATGTGAAGTAGAAGCAATATTAGTTTATTTTATCCATAAACCAATATGAAAAGATTAGGAAGTTCATGAGAAAAAAAATCTTCATACTAATAAAATCAAGAGAAAGAAATATAGTTATTGCTTATTTTTAACCCAAATTATTGAACCAGTATAATTTTTCCAAAGATTTATCTTAACTATGTGAACTTGGATTCTTATATTAAAGTGTTCATGAACTACAATTTTTATTAAGAAGCAATTTTTAAATCTCATACTAGATTTAGTAGTTTCCTTAGTTTCTGATAACTGTAGTTTTTGTGAAGTATAGTTTCCTTATTTTTTGTAAATTTAGGTAATATGAGATTTATGTAAGATTTATCAATTTCTGAAAACTACTCAGATCAGAGCTTCTTTATTTGAAGATGTAATCATCTAACCTGGAGGTAAGAAAACATTTCGTATTAGTACAATGAAATATCAAGCCCCTTTCTGAATCACAGACACACACAGGCTTACAGACACACAGGGAGCTCATAATTTTACTTCCATAGCTTTAGCCTCAAGTCAAAAATAATCCCAGAAACACAAAAATTCACTGATTTAGATCTCAAAGAACTTTTCTTTTTAGTGAGCATGAAACTCTTAATTGATTTGTACCCACAGATAGACAAGCATATATACAAACAAAAGAAACTTTGGGTGATAAACCAACAATGTAATATACATATAATGTGTTATTGAATTGTACACTTGAAACCTATATCATTTTATTCACTAATGACACCAATAAATTTAATTTTAAAAAGCAGGTATAATAAGCATGTTCAAAGAATGTTGATAAATCTATCTATCTATCTATCTATCTATCTATCTATATACACACACACACATATATATGTGTATATATATATATGTGTGTGTGTGTATATGTATTTAAGAAAAAAAGAAACAAAGACTATCAAACCAGAAAGTCTGTCTCATCTGGCAAGGAGTAGTTCTCCATCAACCATTTATAAGATATCACCAAATGGTCAGACTATAAAATCAGATTCTCAATTATTACTAACACCAATGAGAATAAGGAACCAGAAACTAAACAAAAACATAAAATCTGTAGACATGAGGAAAAGTAGAAATCTGGAGAAACAGAGTCGGCAATGTCAGAGTTCTATTGCCACTTGGGATCCAGTCTGGAAACAAGAAAAGATGTGCCTGGGCTAACACACTTCTCATGAAACAGTAATCACTTCTGTCAGGTTAGGGCATCTCTGTACAGCAACCTACAAAAAGCTTAATTGTCAAAAAGATAAAATCGTCACTCTCATGTAAATATAGAATGAACATATGTCAAAGATTTTATTAAATTCATTAATTAATGAAGAAACCAGTAATATGTTAAAATTTGTTCAAAGAATATTTGAAAAGCTAGATATTTAAAGACAACGTACTAAAGAAGTGTTAGGATATGATTTCTGGGTTAGATACAAAATTATTTAAACTTCAATAAGATAATAAACTGTAAAATCTGGGTTATCAGTTCAATTGGATGGAAATTATTTTGGGTCTCTACTGTACAAAGCTCTCATATAGTCTAAACTTTTAACCAATAGTAAGAAAAGAGTTGAACAAAAAACACTTTTCCCACTTTGGGTGGGTCTAAAGCCATGCATGACATTCAAAGGACATGCCACTCACCTTTTTGCCTTATTTCTAAGTTCTGAATAATTTTTCTTAACACTGAATAAAAGTACTATTTGGGAGATAAAAGTACTATTTGGGAGATAAAAGCTTCATGCCATTGTGTCCTTGGAGAGTAAAAATAGTAAAATTGATTGCTCTTGATTGACGAAAGACATCCACTGCCTTTTGCCCAAGACCACAAAGCTGCTGCAGGTTAGGGCCCAGGCAAGAACCCAAGGTTTCAACTCCCACTGTTCTGCATACATTGTTTGAAATGCTACTCTCTAAATAAGGTCGATTGGCGCTTCAAGACATTTTCAAGACAGATCAATAAAATGAGGGAAATAGACACTCAATGTTAGCTCACAGGCCCATTAGAGGAAGCTAATTGAGGGAGAGAGGATTAGAGAGTGTACCTCTTTTGAAAGAGTGGAAAGCCATTCAAAAATTGAAGTTTATAACAGTAAAATGCCCTGTGCAGTGTTCTCTTTCTCACCCCTCCTCCTCCCCGTGTGTGCATGTGCATGTGTGTGTGCGTTTGTGTGTGTGTGTGTGTGTGTGTGTGTGTGTGTGTGTGTGTGTGTGTGTGTCTCCTTCCGAAGGAATTGTAAATCCCAACCTGAGGGTGTCCCATCTGGCTAAGTCCCTGTGCAATGACTCAGCAAAGCCACCAGTGGAGGAAAGACTTGTGCCTGAAAATGAGACTCCTGGATTTGGTTCTTAGGTCCCTTAACTTAACCTTGGGTATTTTAGGTTAACCATTTCTCTTTGCCTTAAAAACAAAATGAAGATGAGCAGGAAGCTGTGATATTCAGTCAGGTTTCCATACCCTGAAGACAATGTTTTCCAAGCTGCTGGAACATATATTTTTAAATTTTATATGGCAAAATAAAACACAGGTACAGATAACCATAGGAGATGATTGTACTACTAAGTGAATTATTACAAGGTGAATATTCTGATAACCACCACTCAGGTAAAGAAACAGACGTTGGCCAGCCACCCAGACACCTACTTACTTCTTTGAAAAGTTACCATCCTGGATCATGGATGAAATGCAATGTGGTAGAATATATTAGTGAGTATAAAAGAGAGCTAAGCATTATATTCTAAAACTTCTGTGCCATATAACTTTTATGTTAACTTGTCTGTGTGTGTATTTGTGCTGGACCATAACTTATAGCCACATCCTGCCTACTGGATTACTGGGGGAAGGGTGGGGGCAGGAGAAGCAAACTCCACAATTTTGTTAGTTTTCCAAGGCAGCCACAGGCTCAGAAGCCACAAGCTTCCCATTTTACAATAACGGCAGCAGCTTCTTTTCTCACCTATCAGAACATTTTAGAAAACATAAAATATTTTTAAAGAAGATGAACTATCTGTCCATATTACGTGAAGAAATGAATATGGAATATTATAAAGAAAGCAATTAATTCACACTTAAAACTAATTGCCTAACCCAGTGGGTCTTTAAATTATTCATTAGTGCTATTTAAAAATAATTGCAGTTTATGAGGAAAACCCATTATGAATTTCTTTTAAGAACTATAAAGAAAGAGTTTTCTTTTTTATTTACCAACTGCTTACAGCTCTTGAAACCAACCCATTTTTAAACCAACTTAATAGTCTCATCATCCCCTCCCCAATCTAATCAACTTTAATATTCATCCTACTAACACTTCCTGAGATTCCCTGTAGTAGATTCTAAACTCGTAGAGAGGACAATGATATTGTTCTAAAAGATATGAAAGGTGTTTCCAAAAAGGAAAAAGGAAAAAGGCTTTCAAAGAATGAAGCAAGAAACTACTACCAAAATGTGTGTGTTCCCGCCAATGACATTCATGCTGATTTCTCCATCTCTAACCAAAGGACCTGGGGTTTCCCACTTAGTTTGCTCCTGTCAGCCAGGAGGACTTCAGAGTCCTTCCTCTTCTCTTCTTATTTACTTCATGTCTCAAGTCCCTTAATTTCTCCATTTTTCTGGTTCCTTCAAAGAACACTCACTGTAGCTATGAAATGGTACAAACACAAAGGACTTTTGTCTAGTTTAGTGGCTTTTAAACTGTGTTCTCCAGCACCCCCGGAGTTTTTTGGCTGTCCTAGAGCTCCCTAGTGGAAAAAGGCTGCTGAACCAGTAAGGTTCTGTGATCTCCAACCTCACTCAGACTCCCCACGCCCCCGTCTCCATTAGAGCAGCCCACTTTGGTGGTTTAAGATTTCCTTCAAAGAAAGTGATCTTCTGCTAAAAACAAAACTTAAAAGTTACTCTGATAATGTAGATATGAACACTAAGGCCCAGAAAGAGGAAAGTGACTTGCTCAAGGTGGGACAGCCAGTTACTGAATGGGGAGAAGATCCCGCCTCTTGACTCCAGGTCAAATATCTACCTCCTCTATCAGGCCAGGAAAACCAAAAAGGATGTGAGCCTTGCGGCCAGAATGATCTGAAGCTAAATTTTGATCTCAGCTACTTTGTAGTTGTTCATATCTAGCGTTATATTTTTCTGTAAGATATCTGAACCTCAGTCTCCTAATCTGTAAAAGAGGAAGTAAAAATAGCAGCCTTGCAAACTAGCTAAGCTTTTGTACATGAGAAAACCATATATATATAATACAAACACAACGTATTCAGGTATAAACAGCAACTTTATCATCAGAGGTGCTTAATAAGCACCCCACTGAGAATGTGCTTGTGATAGTCACCACTGTGCCAACCCTGAGAGTGCTCCCCAAGCCATACAGTTTGGATTGGTCAGTTAAGGAAACTCTTCACTTTCTGCCCCTAACACAACCACGGCCCAAAACTTTTCCTGGTATGTATAGACCAGTGCATGTGTACACACACACACACACACACACGCACGCACGCACATCCTTACTATTATGACTGCACACAGACACAAAGACAACTTTGTGAACCACATTTTCCCTGATCCCCCCTACTCTAACAACATAGATCCATGGGTACCCAAACCTCTTAGATCTCTTCTACCCACATCACCACCTCATCCTCTTGACCTTGTTATAAACAAAGTGGGTGTAAGGCAGGCAACATAAGCAGAGCATGGATTTTTGACAGTCAAGATGAATATCAATTTGTAATAGTTAGCAAATGAACAGATTATTTTTGGGACCAGGGAAAAGAAGGAATCTGGTTAATTAAATTAATTACTATTGTGAAATCTACTTTATTGATACCCGAGAGTCAATCGCCTTTCCTGGAGAAATAGTACTCTTTCATCCTGGAGCTAGCTCTCCCATTCATAGTCCTTGGTTAAAGTGGGACTGACCCTACCCCCAGCTCCAGAAGTGGATGCTTATTAGCTGAAGCCAGTGAGCATACCCCATTCTTCTGGCCATAGCAATGAGTTATAGGATGGGATATAAGTCAGAGCCCAGAAGAGAAAGGAGATGTTTGCTAGAACTACTAGGAAAAATCATCTCTCTTCAGCTGATTCTGATCCTTTCTTTATTGAAATCTTTGATATTGGCATGGATTATACTTTAACTTTTATTTACCTATAATATTTTACCAAAATATTATGTATATTGATTATAAAGGTTTTCTGGGGGGATGGGGGAGTTGTATGGGTTTTTTTGTTTGCTTTTTTGGTGTCCACTTAAAGTTTGCATCCAAAGCAAGTGCCTCAATCCCCTTAGCCCTGTGAAGATGTGGGGCTCACAGATGCACAGTCACTTTTTCACTTGAGGAGAGAGTTGGGACCTGAGGTGGGGCCACCACATGGAGTTTCAGGAGGAAGTCATCATTACATGCAATCAACAGAAACCAAGTTCCTATTCTTTGAGCTATTGGAAACGAGCTTTGCTTAAAGATAGTTCTACTTCTTGGCAGTTTATAGGACTCAGTAAATTCTCTTTACTCTGTAAGCTAACTTGAGTTGTTATCCATGACTTAAAAACAAGATAATACAAACCAATAATAACTAATTACAAAGTACAAGGAGTTGGCCTCTAAATGTCTTGGAGAGAGTGCTTCTAAATATCTGGGTAACACTTCCTCCTTTAAATGTGTGATCTATCAAATAGAGCCAAAGTGTCCTTGCCAGCCATTGTCAACATTCTGAATAGCAGCTATCACTATAGGGTAACATTTTATTCTGTGATTCACTAGGTCCCTTTTAAACACCAGGTGCTGTGCTTAACACTCCGTGAACACTATTTCCTTTAATTCTCACCCACCAAAAAATGATATCAGGACACATTAGTATTATTAGTAGTAGTATTCATGATAGGAAGCTAGAACTGGGGGGGAAGGGGCGGGGAGAGACAGCATGTACAAGGTCACATAAGCGACAGAGAAGCGATTCACGGCCAAATGTGTCAGTAACAAAGCCTGTATTCTTAACAACTACCCACTACAGTCTCAAGATTTTAGCTGTAGCTGGAAGGAAATACCTGCTACATAAAAAATGTTCAATACATATTGGAGGAAGGAACAAGTGAGTTAGTTAATTAGTTGAAAAGTGAGACAGCCATTTTGATATCCACTCATTTCATTTTAATTTATGTCCCTCTATATACAGGGTGGGGAACACAGCCTCTTTAGGATAAGTTTGCATTAATAGAAGTTTTTCTGTAAAGGGATGTGATTCCCATGAGTTGCACATCATCAACTTGAATAGAAATTGATGGAAAGCACACACAGATGGAAGAATGTCTATATATCTAAAAAAGTTCCATGGTAAATTTGGTCTCCTTACTTCAAAGTTTTGGGAAGGAATCGAACCAGGTCAAGGATTTCAAAATGTTTCATAAACTGTAAGGCAAATAGACAACTGATTATTAGTATGTTTCTATGTTTATTTTCTTCATACAAGAACTTATCTTCTAAAAAGCCTAGACTGAGTGTTAAATTTCTCTCTAAAACCTAGAGCAATTACTTGATGAGTATGTTTATAAGACAAAACCAATACAATCTTAAGCAATAAATTCATCTGATGAAGGTAAATATCACAGTAGAGAGTTCCAGGATTTTAGCATTCTTAACCAAAGTAATAAGTAAACAGACTCCCCCAAAGTAAAGATGGAAATATAATTATTCAGTCTCTCCATGTTAGATTTGCCCAGAAATTGAAATATTGTTAGCAAACACAGATTTAAATTTTGTGCTCCAATGAATTGGTAGATCTCTTAGTTTATTGTTTTGATTTCTCTACATTCTACCACAGGGAAATTATGCAGACTCTTACAGTACATGAAAAGAATACTGATAATTATGAAATTTGTTGCTTAGAGTGAAGATAATTTCATGAATCTCTTCTCATCTATTGGCATGATAGCCTGTATATGTTTGTGTTGTTGCTATTCTGAAGACTTATGATCTTATGCCCATGCTAAATGTGTAGGAAACTATGCAATACCAAGCCAACTGTTCAATTCAGCAAATAAAAATCAGCTCAGGTGGTTTTCTCTGAGCAGCTCATTGCTTAATAGACTTAAGACATCCTGCAGTCTCAGGTTAGAAATCCACAGTCTGGTTCCAACCCTGCCTGCAAGTCAAAAAACATTGTAAAGCTTCATGAAGTGAAAACCCAGGTTCCAACCCAGACCATTTGGATGAACATCAGAGCCCAGGGAGTATGTTTTTAAATACACCCTTCAGGTGATTCCTTGGCACTGCCAGATGGAGAACATTTCTGTCCATGGCCCACAGAAGCCAGAGGAGACAAAAATAATTCAATCCTTTGTTTTGTCTGCATGACACAATATATATACTTTCATTTTGTTGTATTTATTTACTTATTTATTTTTTACAAAACCTGTTGGACCTCCTGGCTGCTATAATGATACCAAAATATAAGCTCATGGGCTTTGCTTCCATCTGGAAAGACTTCACTGCCTGGAAGCTGAGAGAACTGTGTCATGGAGTCTTAGAGGGTTTCTGTTTCAAATGTCGCATCTGCATTCTCCATGATAGTTCTTCCCAACAAGTTCCTAAGTTTTCTCTTCATTGTAAGTATAATCCTTCAACTCTATGAAGGCAGCACATCTCTCAGTTAAATACTTCTTTTCACCTGACCATTCAAAACATGAAAAGGTAATGGAGTATAGTAGAGAGTATACAAGTTTTTAATCCTAGGCTTACTACCCAACAGACCATTGAATCCCCTTGAACCTAAGTTTCCTCATCTGCAAAAATGGAATTTAATGGTACTATTATATTATATCTACCTCATGATATTATGAGAATTAAATGAGATAACTCATGTTAAATGTATGTACCAAACAAATGATAGTTATTATGATCATTAGTATGACTAAATGATGTTTTTCAGACTTCTGAACACTGGAGTTTTGTATTAGATGTAGTTTGCCCCACTCAGTGTTAAGTAAACAGATTATTTATTTAAGCTTAGGGAGGTCACATTCCCAAAATGCTTTTCTCTAGTCAGACAACACCTGGACTATTGTAATTATTTCTGGACACCCCACTTTTAGAAGGACGCTGACAACCCAGTGCTGGTGAAAAGTGTCGAGGGTTGTGCTGGACACCAAGATCGTGTCATATAAGAAATTACTTTAGAAACTGGCATTCTCAGCCAGGAAAGAAAAGCCATGGGGGAAAGTCTGACAGTTGTCTTCAAGTATCTAAGTAGCTGTTTCAGAACGGTAGAATGAGACAGTGAGATGGCTCCACATCATAGGAATAGATTGAGGACCCTAAAGATGAGTTCTAAGGTCTCTCAAGCACTAAGAATCTATGGCGACTTGGACCAATGATTTCTCTTGAACTGAACACTCTACTTCTATTCAGGCTAACAAGAAATGTGTGCCAATTTTCAAACTGTCATCTTACAGCACTGCCCTTTCTGAATATTCCTGTGTGACTGGGGTTTTTCTTGTGAACCAATAGCCTGCAAATTAGAAAGAAACCACTGTAATTGACATGAGAAAAACAACTTCAAAAACATAGATAAGTGAGTAGCAAAAGCCAGCTGATTTAAGGGGATCCACAGCCCCATTTACAGGCATCAGGGTCTCTACAGTCTGTTTAGAGGTCCAACCCTGAAATCATGATTACTGGTAAAGTGGGGAGGAGGTTTACACATCAACAGCCTTGGCTATTCAACAAACCCCTGGTCCACAGAACTGAAACCCAGGCCAGAGTAAAGCAGAGACTTTCCTTAATGTGGAAAGCAGATCATAATTTAACAGGACTCAAATCTCCTAAATTCATCAGCGAAGAAGAAAGCTACTTTTTATTAATCTTGATTTTCACAATACAAAGCATGATGTGATAGATTAGGAACCCTAAAATCTCTTCAGTTTATACTATAAAAATATGACAACTTTTTTGTCTGTTTGTTTGCTAATAATGCCACTACATTAAAACACATCTTTTCTGGGAAAATCTAATCTAACAATTGTTTTATGCATGCTACAAAAATAAAGGAGTTAGCCAATCTAGATGGTATATAAAGACTCTTCCTGCAAATGAATTTCATGCCTCTGTGACTATCATTTTATTATCCCAACATAAACTACTGATGGGTATTATGGTCAGAATGGGTACCCTCCAAATTCATGTGTTCAAACCTACTCCCCTCACACACACCCAAGGTAATAGTATTAGGAGGTGGTGCCTTTGGGAAGTGATTAGGTCATAAGGGCAGAGCCTTCGTTAATGAAATTAGCTGTCTTATAAGAGGCTCCGGAGAACTCTCTAGCCCCTGTGAAGAGGGTACAAGAAGTCTGAGATTAGGAAAAAAGTGCTCACCCAACCATGCCAACATGCTGATATTGGACTTCTAGACTCCAGAACCATGAGAAATAGATTTCTGATATTTATAAGCTACCCAGCCTGGGGTATTTTGCTATAGCAACCCAGACAGACTGAGCTAATGAGAGATCAATTTAAGGAAGAAGATTTTGGGGCATGAAGTGCTTACAACCCTTGCTCTGAGACCATGCTATAGAAGTGGCAGAATTGGCACTCAAACTCAAACCTGTTTCTTTTCCTGGTGTGTTATAGATGGAAGCAGCCAAAGGCCTTGCGGAGGACTATTGGGCAGTGGTGGCCAAAGCACCAACAAGACCTGGGCTAACTCAAAGCAACAGAACAACCTGGAAGGGTGCCATGTTAAGAGCTAAGGTTAGAAAGAGTGGAGCCAATGCCAGAAATGCAAACTTTTAAGTGTAAGCTGGGAAAGAGACTTTTTGAAAAATCAGTCATGTTCTATATACTCTGAGAGACACCCTCATACCAAGCAGAGTCTTGGCATTTGCAAAGTTAACCTGAGTTTTCAAATCTTAGCTTCGAGGGCAACTTAGGTGTACAACACAGTCGCAAATTAGACCTCCACATGGAGAGGCAGCACCAGCATTTTGCACAACTCAGAGATATGATTTACAATACACAAGACATCTTCTGGATTTGTGCAATGTGGCAGCCAGTGGCTTGGTTGGTTTATTAGCAGAGATCTGAGCTCATGAACAATCCTATCTCACTGCCTACATCTATATCCTGATGTGGACTTATTGCTTCTTCTATTTATTGTTAAATATGCCATAGCACTTGTGTAAAATATTTTCTGTCTTTGTTGGGAAAAAAAGACCCCAATTATAAGCCAGTGAAAATATGAATAATGAAAATAAACAGAAAGTGAAAAGAATTGTTGGATAAATTCAAGGGTGAAATATCAAATTTGGTCATTGCTTCAAGCCACCAAATACTCTATAAGGAATCAAGAGAAAGTAATTTCTGAAACTGTTCAGCAAGTATTTCAGCAAGAATTTATTTTAATTGCTTTTATAAATTGCTTTAATCCTATATTTAGGGAATCATTAGGGGCCTGAAAGGGTCACTTAAAATTTTCACTTATGCTTAACTAAATTTTATGGAGAAAATTACATGTTTTAATAGTATTCATAGAATTGGGGACTTGCAAAGGTCTCAAGATGTGTCCTTCTAAAATACCAAAGGTCTGTGACTCAATATCACTTAATTCTCACAATAGCCCTATGAGATAAGGATAATTATTCTTTTTTTACAGATGAGACAACTGACCCTTGGAGAGTTTGAATTATTTGCCAAGGAAGCAGTTTGAAAGAAGGATCCTGCCTTATTCATCTTTTCATCTCAAGGGTCTGGCACAGGGCAGACACTTGGCATATCATTTCAAGGGTTCCCAAAGTGGTTCCCAGCAGCAGCAGCATCTCCTGGGAACTTGTTAGAAATGCTAGTTCCCAGGCTTTGCCCCAAACCTTCTGACTCTGACACTCTAAGCATTGAGCCTAACAACCTACCTTTTAACAAGTCCTCCAGGAAATTCTGATGCACATTAAAATATAGGAAGAGCCATGTGTTAAACAAATAGTGAATGAGGTCAAGCAGCTGGGAAGGTGTGAGTCCCGGCTCCTCAGAGCCCTGAGGTCAAAGTCAATGGGAAGAGTTGTGGTGAGAGAGAGACACAAGTACACGGCTTTAAAGAGCTAGAAAAGTAACATCCCAGCTATGGATTGACTTTCGATGGATTCTACCATGTTCTAATTCTTAAAGGAGCCTTGTGCCCTCAAACCACAGTCTACCAGTGCCCACACCTCAAACCTCCACCATCAGTGTACATGGAATCCAGGTCCCTTCCCTGCAGCAAATACAGTTAGTCAAGTCTCCATTTTTCTTTCTTCCTCCAAAATCCCCCACAATGAGGACCACCTGAGGAAAGAAAATTTCATCTTGCACAAAACCCAATTTATCTGTGTTCTTTGCACAACAATACAATGAAAGCCCAAATGATTTTTCCACATTTGGTAGCATTTAGAAGCTTTTCATCAGCACAAGAATGAAGAGGAGAACTATTTTCCTCATTTCTGTTTACTGCAGCAATACAGCTGGAAGAAAACAATTTAAATCCATAAACTACTGAGATGTTTTTGACTTAATAGAAGCACCAAAGTTTCAGTCATTTATCTAGAATCACAGCTTGTCTGAGATGAAAGGGACCCAAGAGATCACCTAGTCAGTGCAAAAAAATTTACAGTGGTACTCAGATACAGTTTCTCTTAAAGAGTTATGTATGTATTTTAATATGTAGCAGGAAAAAAATACATACCATTTGTATGAAACTCTGATTTTGTAGATGTTATTGCTTGAGACACAGCTAAAGCAATTAGTAAGTAAAAATTGAAAGTAAGATGATTTCCAAAAAAGGAAGTAAATAAGCAATAGACAAGGTGTCGTATAGATATGGCAAAAATCATGAAAGTTATGCATAAAGTTTGGTGATTAGCTAATTACCCTAGTAGGGTCCAGCCAGGAAAGAGAATTCATCCCACCCATGTGGTTTAAATGAGGAGACTTCAATAAAGGAAACTCTTAGGGACTTGTGGGCAGGTTTAAGGGAAACAGAGGTGGTGCTGAGGCCCCAGAGACTGGCTGGAGGAGAAAGTCATTACTGCCCCAGTGCTGAAAAGGCAAGGGAAGAAAATAGTATGGCTGAAGCTGTGGAGAGGTGGCTTAGAGAGAAGGAACAGGGAGACAAATAGTTCGACCTTCCTCTCTCCCTCTGATCACCCACCTCTACTTCCCATTGGCAAAGCCCAATCAGAAGCCAGAGGGCAAAGGAGTCAGGTGATCCCAGTGGTAGAAGCGTACCTCCAGAGACAGGTGGCATGTAGGATGAATGAATGGCAGGAAAGGCAATGGCTAGTGATAGAGAAACAAGGGGTCTATTTCACCTGCTCCTTTCATATGTGCAGAGCTCTCCAACCAACAGGAAAGTCAGGCCAGTAAGAATTCAGAAAGATTCACTGTGCTGGTCAGAAATATTACTAGAGAGATTTACAGATCTCAGAAAAGTGGCTTAAGCTCTCAGCACCTCGGTGTATTTATCTGAAAAGTAGAAAGATTATTCCTATTCTGCAGGTTTGTTGTGAAGATTATAAATTACATGCAACATTGCTGGTACACAGAAGAAGATTAATAAAAAGTAGCAACTGTTATGCCAAGTGAAAGAAGCCAGACTAAAGGTCACATATTCCTTGATTCCATGTATATGAAATATCCAGAATAGATAAATTCATAAAGACAGAAAACAGATGGGTGGTATCACAGGCTAGAGAGAGGAGAGAATAGGGAGTGACTGTTTAATGAGTCAGATTTCTTTTGGGGAGGCTGGGAGGAGGAAATGAAAATGTTTTGGAATGAAATAGCTGTGATGGTAGCACAACATTATGAGTGTACTAAATGTTATTGAGCTGTCCACTTTAAAATGGTTGTATTACAGTGGAATATTACTCAGTTGTAAGAAGAGATGAAATACTATCATTTGCAACAACATGGATGGACCTCGAGATAATCATACTAAGCAAAATAAGCCAGATGGAAAAAGTTGAAAACCACATGATATCATTTATATGTGGGATATAAAACAAAAAGCAACAAAAGAACAGGACAAACAAGCAGAGACTCATGGACCTGGACAATGGACTAGTGGTTACAAGAGGGTGGGGGAAAAAGGGAAGGAGGGAGGTATATGGGGTAAAAGGGGTCAAATATGTGGTGACAGAAAGAAATCTAAGTATGGGCAATGAACACACAATGCATTATATATATATAAGTGTGTGTGTGTGTGTGTGTGTGTATATATATATATATATATATATATATATATATATATATATGCCTTACTGTTGAATTGTACACCTGAAAATTACTGGATTTCATTAATCAATGTCACCATAATAAAAATAAAAATAAATAAATAAAATAGAAATAAATAGTTGTATTAGTTTGCTAAGGCTGCTGTAACAAGTACCACAAATTGAGTGGCTTAAACAACTGAAATTTATGATCTCACTGTTCTAAAGGCTGAAAGTCCAGAATCAAGGTGTCTCATGGTTATTTCTAGGCCTCTCTCCTTGCCTTGTAGATGGCTGTTTTCTTCACGTCTCTGTGTCCAAATTTCCCCTTCTTTTAAGGATTTCAATCATATTGGATTTAAGGGCCCACCTCCTACAGTAGAATCTCATCTTAATCAATTACATCTACAACAACCTTATTTCTAAATGAGGTCACATTCTGAGAACTGATGGACTTCAACATTTATCTTTGGTTGGGGTGGAGACACAATTAAACCCATAACAATGGTTAATTTTATGTGATATAAATTTCACCTCAATAAAAAAATGAGGATGGAGAGTAACAACTACTTATTATTATTATGAAATTGTGGTCAGTGGCTTACTACCTCAGGGGAAGGTATAACATAAAAACACCTGCAAAGAATTAATTCTTCTTGGGCCCTATTTTAGCCTTTCTGGACATCACTACTTTGATTGTCATAGATAATGCCCATTCATTTCACATATCTGTAGATATAGATTAAGAAGGCTTCATGGAGAAGACATCAAGAAGCTAATTTAACTGTTCATTGAGGATACTGAACTCTTACCCTGCAATGAGAACTATATGCAGTACAGCATGTTCTAGCAAGCATAAGCATGACACAGCGACCTAGACATTGGCCTTAATGTCTGCTAATTCCTTACTAACAACATTGTGATAACCCTTAACTAAATTGTGGGGAGTTTCTGCTCTGGTCTATGCCAGCCTCATCTCCACCTGTGCTAGCCAAGTTCTGCTGAGCCCACTTCCTCCTCAAGGCTTCATAACACTCCTGTACCTTGTCACTCTGTGCTGTGACATCTGCTTATATGTTGCCTTTCTTGCTGTCTGCAGCGAGGTGTGGATTACTATAAGCATGGGCCTCTGCTTCTCTTCAACGTGCTTTGTCAAACGAGAGCTACCTATTTCCTTTGTGGACACTGGAAATGGCATCTCTTTGTCTCTTTGTCCGTGGGTCCCCATTCTAAACCTGAAGCTCTGTCCTAAGTCAGCATAGTCCATGCCAGTTCCATTGTCCCTCCTACCAAATCACATAGCTCTATAAACTCCACCTCCATTATGCTCCGTGTGTATCATGATATCACCAAGCCCACCCTTGAGAGCAGCACATGTATCACTTTGTGTCCACCACTCAACATAGCAAATGACAATATAAACCCCATAGTATAAGTAAAACAGGACAAGAAGATGGCTCCAAAAAAAAAAAAAAACAGGGAGAAAAGGGAATCCCAGACTGAGATAGGGTGCCATCAGAGGGAAACCATAGGACAAGAATGACAGGAAATCAGCAATGATCTAAGGAACTCAGGAGACTCTTACTCGGGGCTGACTGTCAGCACATGGCAAAGAGAGTTCCAGTCTTAGAACAAAACAGCAGCCAGAGCGGTGATCTTGCCCCTCACAGCTATTCCAGCCAGAATCACATTCATGGGGTCTAGGGTAGACCTTGGTTATCAGCCAAAGTTAGCACTCAGGTGAGAAAGAAATGGGCAAGGTACCATTATGGCTTTCTCCCCACATGACCCACAAGTGGCTCCATTTCTCAGAATATATTCCAGAGATCCTGAACACCTGTCTTTCCAGCCTCAATTTTCTACTGTGCTTGCTCTTAATGCACCTTTTTTATTCCACTTTCTACTTTTCTACACATATTAGTTACCTATTGCTGTTTAAAAAACCACCAAAATTTAGTGGTTGAAAATCACAGTCACTTTTTTTCACAATTCCACAATCTGGGCTGAGTTCAGCTAGGAAGTTTTTATGTTGGCCTCACTGAGGGGCAGTCATGCAGCTGCCGTCATGCAAGAGCTCAGCTAAAGCTAGATGGCCCAAGATGAACTCACTAACATTCTTAGAGGTTCCTGGGGACTGTCGGTTGGCGAGACTCAATTCATCTGCATGTGGCTTCTCCTGCAGGATAACTCAAGTTTCTTACATGATAACAGCAACATTCCAAGAGAGCAAGCCTCACATCTGTTGAAGTCCTATCAGCAAAAGAAGTCACTGTGGGAGAGCAATACACAAGACATAGATACAAGGAGTCATTATTCACGCAGGGCCCTTGATGTTACAATTTACTTCGCTATTTCTGAATCCAGTAGGGTCAGAGGAAACTATTAAGGGAGAAAAAATGAAAATGGAGTTATCAGAAAATTTTTTGTGTTATCACATTTCATTTTTTTTAATCTATGTATAGTTAGTATACAGTCTTATATTGATTATATTAGTTTCAGGTATACAATATTCAACATTTTTATACTTTAAAATATGGTCACCCCACTAATTCTAGTAATCATCTGTCACCACGGAAATTTATTGCAATATTCTTGACTATATTCCGCTTCTTCTTTTCACTCATCCACTCACCCCCATCTCTGGTAATCATCCCATTTGTTCCTGTTTCTGTGAGTCTGTTTCTGTTTTGTTTGTTTTGTTTTTAGATTCCTCATACAAGTGAAACCATACAGTATTTGTCTTTCTCTGCCTGACTTATTTCACTTAGCATAATACTTTCTAGATCCAACAGTGTTGTTCCAAATGGCAAGATTTCATTCTTTTTATTACTATGTAACATTCCATTGTGTATATATGTACCACATCTTCTTTAGTCATTCATCTATCAAATGGATACCTAGGCACCTACTATGTGCCAGAGATTGTGTTAACAGCTAGAGAACTCAAACTAAATAAGATAATCAATGAAATGCACTGTCTAGTGGAACATATAAGAAAATAAATTATAACACATATGGTAAGATAATGACTAACAACAAGGGGTAGCTGGCATAGGAGGAAGTGTTCGACTCTACTGGGGTCACACCAATGCTCAAAGTCCTTCAAGGACTCTCCATTATACTTAGAATAAAATCCAAAGACTTTATATGAGGCTAAGAGACCCAAAATAGGCTACTGCTGCTCAATGCTCCACCCTCCTCTCTTAGGCTCACCACATTCCATCCTGCTCACATGTTTTCAAACACCCAAAGTTCTTTCCAGGCTATTTCTTCCTCCCAAAATGAAATACTCTGTCCTCAAACACCCAACTCCAGTGTATCAATCAAGGTCCATTTATGAAAAGCTGAACCCTCACCTTATGATTGATTCAATGGAGAGACTTCAGTTATGGGAATTAGTTACAAAGGTGTTATAAGGGCTAGAAAGGCAAGCAGGAAAGTGAGGCAGTCCAGAGGTTAGCAAACTGCAGAAAAGTGCTACCATGCCCAGGGATGGGGGGACCAAGGGAGGGGGTGGTATTAATAGAGCCCAGGAGTGGTGTCCCCAAGCAGGACTGAGACTACAGAGGAGGGGACTACAGAGCAGATTCTTGAACTATGGAGAGACACAGACTGCAGAAATGCCCCCTAAAGCTGAGAGGAAATGGCAGGGAAGACACCTCGATGGTCTCTTTTCACACTATTCAAATTCCTACCAGTGCCTCCCATTTGCCAAATCTAGCCAGAAGCCAATTTGAAAGGAAGCCTGGGAAATTTATTTTGCAAGATCCATCCCCTTACTATACAGAGCAGAAATTAGAAAGGGCAGGAAATAAATTTGAGAGCAAATGGATAAATAACTTCCATGTTGCTAACTTCTGCTCATCCTTAGCCTCCTTTAAGTGACCTCCATAGGGTGCCTTCTTTTGAAATCTTTGGTGAGTCTCCCCTGTCCTCCAGAAGACCTGCTTGATCATTTTCTGCATAGCATATAACAGTTATGAATTTGTTTGCTGAAACAACAGTACAATAGCACTAAACACCTATTAAAATGACCAAAATCTGGAACACAGACAACATCAATTGCTGACAAGTATGTGGAAGAATGGGAGCTCTTACGCATACCTGGTGGGAATGCAAAATGGCACAGCCACTTTGGAAGACCATTGGTGGTTTCTTACAAAACTAAAAATACTCATATCATATGATCCATCAGTCATGCTCCAAATCGACCAAATTCTGATTTTTTCTTGTTTCATTCCAGGGAAGGCTGTGTGCCATCTGAACCAGCTTAAAGCTCATATTCCCATACATCTGAGAACAGGTGAGGGATCACCGATTTGCCTCCACCTCCATTCCCAACCTAGATTTTAAAGAAATATTATATACTCCCGTGCTAGCCATTTGTCATTCAGTGTTTGAAGTAAATTTCCTGGCTGGTTCTAGCATATGAAGGTTAGATGCTGCTTTAGAGAGGTGTTCTCAGAACCCCATGTTCTTTGGTCACTCTTGGCAGTATGTCCTGATTCGAACTTGACCAGATGAAATGAGTGATAGCTCTCTTTTTATTATTATAATGTGAAAAATCTGTATATAACCTGAAAAAAAAAATAACCAAATGCTAACTTCAGATGAACAAGCAAAATGTATTTCTCAGAAAGTTAAACATAGAGTTATCATATACCTTAGCAATTTCACTCCTAGGTATATGCCCCCCCAAATTGAGAACTTATGCCCACTCAAAGCTTTGTACATGAAGTTTTATAGTGGCATTATTCATAACAGCCAAAAGATAGAAACAACCCAAATGATGAGTGAATAAAAGATGTGGTTTATCTATACAATGGAATATTATTTAGCTATATAAAAAAAGAAAGTACTGATATATGCTATGGCATGGATGAACCTTGAAAACATTATACTAAGTGAAAGAAAGCAGACACAACAGGAACATATTTTATGATTCTGTTTATATGAAATGTCTAGAATAGAAAAATATATTAAGATAGAAAATAGATTAGTGGTTGCATGGGCTAGGAAATAGAGGGTAGAAAGTGACTGCAAATGGGTTTAGGGTTTCTTTTGTGTGGTGATAAAAGAGTTCTGGAATTAAATAGTGGTGAAGATTACACAATTTTGTGAATAAACAAAAAAACACTGAATAGTATACTTTGAAATGGTGAATTTTATCATATATGAATTATATTTCATTTTTTTAAAACTTTAAGAAATAAGCTACATGTATATCAAATCTCTGAATTAATACACTGAGCCCATTTTCGTAATCATAGCATGTTTTTAAATGACCTCAAAGAAAATGATAACCTCCTGGATCACTAATACAGTCACTTAGTGTCTAAATTAGGGAACCCTGAGAGTTTATCATTTCTTTAGAGTTCTTGTAAAAATCATTAACAATGTTGAGGGCTGACTCTGTGTCCAGAGCTATACTAAGAATCTCAC
Source organism: Eidolon dupreanum (assembly GCA_028627145.1). Taxonomy (NCBI): domain Eukaryota; kingdom Metazoa; phylum Chordata; class Mammalia; order Chiroptera; family Pteropodidae; genus Eidolon; species Eidolon dupreanum. Next base: position 20,098,605 of record CM053501.1, on the reverse strand, counting down.
ATGTTTAAATTTATCTAAAGAACTCAGTGTGCTTGCTACTAATATTTTCTCTTATTTTTTTATTTCATTTTATTTTATTTATTTTATTTTACTTTTTATTTTATTTTATTTTATTTTATTTTATTTTATTTTATTTTTATTTTGAGAGGAGGAAACTAAGGATCAGGGAGGTATGTGCCCCAAATCAGAGCCATGATATCTCAGAGAGGAATTGAACCAAGGAAGTCTGGCTCCAAAATCCTTGTTCTTATTCACCACACTTGATTGTCTTTTAATGCAACAAATTCTATTAATATTACTATTCTACTAATGTTTTAAATCTGAATAGTGTTTCACAGTTTACAGGATATTTTAACATAACTAAAGGAATATTTCATTTAATTCAATGTTGAAATAGTATCCTCAGCTAAATTTGGATTCAACAAACTTTATATATTAACTGATTTTCTAAATGTTTTTCCCACCTGTAATTTCACAAATGTTGCCTAGGATAAGGAGTGTATTCATTACCTGAATAAAAGCAATAGTATACCTTATTTCACCTCCTACTTTACAGTTTTGAAAATATTTCCTCATTTATTTTCATTTTTTGATCTTTACAAAACTCCTTGAAATAGAAAAGATGGAAACAATCATTCCTATATTTCAAATGATGATATTGAGGCTCTAAAATGTTAAGACAGAACTTGAACTAAGGTCTCCTGGCTTGTAACCTTTTGTAAAACATGCTGTCTGTCAAGTGAATCATTTAGAGATGATATAGTCACAATAATTTGATCAGTTTGACAAATGCTGTTTTGTTTTCTCTGTTGTAAAAGGCAGCATGCCACTTTCCCTCAGCGTGGCTAGAACCAATTCCTAACAAAAGCCTGCTCAAATAGACGTGTTTCTGTGCTAACCAATGTTATTTTCAATGTTGAACAAAACATTCAGTTGACTGGTGTTATGGACAACACATAGGCAGTGAATGTGGGATGTGACCTCTGGTTCTCCTTGGTATCAACACTCTTTAATTATTTAGTGGTTGGCATGACCATGAGGTCAGTATCTGGACCACACCCCTCTATCAAGAACCACTGAAAGCAGTGGTCACTCTCCTCCTGATTTAGAACTACAGGAAGGAAGGAGATTTCAGTTCTCTTGAAGAGGAGTCACTCTCCTCCTGATTTAGAACTACAGGAAGGAAGGAGATTTCAGTTCTCTTGTAGGTCTCCCATCCCAAAGATATTTCCCTTTATGTTTTCACAGCAGGAAATCCCTCCTCAAATCCAAGTAAATCCCTCTTTCTCTTCTTTAAAACTTCATCTCGTTCTGTTCTCTAGGAGAAGAAGAAACAGCTGGATTTTTCTGTAAAACTACAACCCCTGAAATCTGCCCACCCTAGGGTGCTGTGGGATTCCAAGTATCTTAGCATCAGACACCTGAGTGTAATTAGTTTATCGAGGCTCCCACATAGATGCTGATGGGTGCAAAGCCCAGCTGACTGAGCTAAACATTACAGGAAGAGAAAGCAAAAAGCAGGTTATGACCTCCCTGCTGGGTCCTAATATCATGACACAGATTTTCAAACGTGCTGTGTTGCCATTTCTCACCAGTGCTCTGCCTCTTTGGCAGCCCCTGATGACTCGCACCTGGACACCCACATATACACAAACAGAAACCCTGCAGGTCTGCCCTTTCACCGACTTTCTCAGCTCTCCTCCCACTCCATCTCACCCTACCCCTGATCCATTTATATCTCCTTGGGTGTTGGAATGTGCCCTCCTCTTTTAATCCAAAACTAAAGCCTCTTCTCTAACCCGTTTGTTTTATCTATCCCCTTGTCCATAGCCAGAGAGTCTCAGGACAGCTTTGCACAATAAATACTTGCTCATACATCTCGAGGAATTTTTTCCATAGTGTAGAATAACTGTGAGAAGCAGAGTCTGCATCACTCATTGACAGGAAGACATAGGAAGACCTAGAGAGTAATAAATGCAGAACTAACATTCCATGTGTTTGCTACACCCTGACCAAGGATGCAAAAGAAAACCTTAAGAGTTTATCACTGGTCCTCTTTTCACAAAATCTGCCATGGGTGGGAGGGCAATTAGCTGGAACTAGATCATAAATATAGTCATAATAATATAACATTACATAACAACATTACAACAAATATATTATTTATATAATAAAGATAATTATCTAATAAAGTATATCATAAATATCAAAAACTAGAACATTAAAAAGCAGTCCAATTAGCCGGAGATAGTTCTGGACCCCAGCTCCTAGTACTATACTGGTTCTTCGGGGTCATTGGTAGATCTTACAAAATTTCAACTCCACTCCTACAAATGAAACATTATCAGGAGCACTCAGATCCCGGGCTCCAGGCCCTCATCATCTGGTCCTTCACACAGTACCAATGAGGGGGTCAAGATTAGGCACTGGCAAATGAGACTTCTAATAAGATTTTGACCATTCCACAGCACAGAGGAGTCATAACTTTATAATTACATATGCAATGGCCCTTAATGAAGGGAAAACTCCCCAGTGAGCCACCAAAACCTTTATATATCACCAACTTGGGTAGTTATGTACTGTTTTGCAATTAAATTCACTCTGGAAAATGGAATCATTACTGTGAGGGGTAGCTAACCAGCAAAGGGTGAAAGTGTGCTTTCAGCCATATGGCAGGCAATTCCCAGTGATGTCAACAGAAGATTGCACATGAGTAACTGTGAGGCCAGACTTATCCCTGGGAGAGGCTCTGAAGTTTTATGATCATAAAGGGAAGTGGTGAAGTTTCAGAACAAAACATGACTGTATAAAGCCATCATTTTCATACAGACAGACTTTGTAGGTCAAGTTGACCAATACCACACAGTTCATTATAGCTTATTTTTCCATCCTGTCCAATTTTTAGGGAGATAGAAGGGTCTTTGGCAAAAAGTGTCTTGCAAAAGCTTTATGTTCTAATTTCTTTTTGCACATTGAGGTTCTGCTCATATATTTTAGTGTTTCTGTAGAGATAACTCAGGAGTAGTATCTGTTTTGAGTTAGTGAATAAAAATGGTCAATATGCTGCAAATCATGCAGAAGGAATGTGCAAGTTCTAAAATACAAATTCTACCATGAGAGGGTCTATGTTAGAGGTTATTGATAAGATGGAGAAGTAACACATTAAAAGCAATAAACACAGGTCACACTTTCTACTCAGTGTTGTCGCTTCCTCAGCAAGGAAACAAAAGGACGCCTCAGAGCAAGCCTTGCCACCAGCCTCTTTGCAGACAGCCCCTCAGGTATGAGAATGTCAAACTGGCATCGGGTCCCAGCTTAGTGCCAAATAACCCCGGTGCATATGCTAGCCTTGATCGGCTGCCATACAGCATGTTGTTAAGAATATCCAGTACCCAAAATAAGTAAAAGTCATCATTCCTGTCAAAACACTCTCTTGATTTTCACTCATTTGCATGAAATAAAGTCCCGACCCTAAGGGCTGGTTTTATAAAGGCTGGGTGTGGATGATAAATTCAGAAAGGAAATACACTGTCTCTTGCTCTTACTTGACTCCTGTAGGCTTTTAGTGTGTGATTACCCCCATCGATTGCATAAGAAGGCAGGCTGCCAGTGAGAAAGCAAATGGAAGAGAACAGAGTTAATTAGAAAAAGGTGGGAGGTTCAGGAGCCTCCTTCACTGGGTTCACCATAGCATTGTTTTCTGGGAGAACCATGAGCCAAGCAGGGGTGATGACTGTAAACAGAATAATCCCAACAATAATAAAAATAACAGCAAATGCATACTGAGAGCTCCCTGCATGTCAGGCACTGAGCTAAGTGCTCTGCATGCACCATTGTGCTGCATCCTCTCAAGTATCCCATGTAGACATCAACCTCCCAACTTCCCTTTGGGGTCTGTACTACTGTTATTCCCATTTTGCAGAAGAGGAAAGTGAGGTTAAATAATGTAGGGAAGGAATTGTAAATAAGAGGATCAGTTTTAAAGGGATAGGGTTGGGCAGAAAGAGTAAGGAATGATCTCTGAGTCGGGAAGTCTGGCTAAAACTTGGAAGGGAGAGGATAAGCCCATGACGTCAACAAAGTAGATGAGCATAGACAGGTATGACGGATCCCCACAGGAAGGCAGTGTCTGGACTATTAGAGATGAGCCAACCAGCCCAGTGGTCCATGTTAGTGAGATCTAATCATAGGCACAGAAAAACATTTATTAAACAATGACTCTTTCATACTTGCTGCCACATGATATTCTTACACAATCCTGTATGTATAAATGTTGGGACAAAGGCTCAGAAAGTGCTTTGCCTAAGCCCACATCACTAGGAATCAATGGAGCCATTCACCCAAGTCACCGTTCAAGCTCGGGCTGTCACTGGTAAATTCAGGTCCCTCCCAGAACAGCTCAGGGCTACTTCTTGAAAAGATCATGCCATTTGGGTATAAATCAGAGTCCCAGGGCCTGAGTGCACCCCACCAGATAATTTTTACTCGTGAGAGGAAAGATCATATCTACTATGGAATAGACTATAGTTCCAGTAAGTGACCTGTGGTAGAAGAGGCAAGGATATCCAAGCTAATAGGACAAGGCAGGGGTCAAACCATCAAACTGAAGGAGTGAGCCAGGAGGCATGCCAGGCCAGTGCCCAGGTCATAGCAGACGACAGGTCATGAATCAGTGAATTGGAATGAAGCAAAAAGCCTGGCCTCCAGCTGGCTCATGGCATCCATGAAGAGCCTCAGCTAAACTTTGACTGGAACTGTGCAGTGAACAACTTGCTAGCAAGAAACTTCCTGTTAATAGGAAGGAAGGGGATCTGTGTCATTGCTGAAATGCTCTCTCTGTGTGTTCCAGATGCTGGATCAAAGATAAAAAAAAAAAATGCTCCCTTGAATCCTTATCCCTTTGGGCAACCAAAAGCCAACTCAGTATCTCTTTTTCTCTCCAATACTACCATTTCCATTTAATTCAATGTGATGTCATCCCCAAGGCCTTATTTGAATGCTCCTTTTTTATTCACTCCATACCCTTTCCTGGGAGTCAGACACTTTAAGGCAGGTCCAGAGAGCTGGAGCACTGTGTTATTAAAAACTTCCTCCCAGCAATGTGTTCCCAAGCCCTCAGAGGCTTTCAGCCTCTGTCTCACCTGAGATACAGGTAGATACTAATGTTCAACCATCAGGGTTAATTAACAACTTACTTTCTAGTCTCTTTTTATGGCAAAAAAGATGAAAGGCTAACAATGTTTTAGTCCCACTAAGAATGAGAAAACTCTTTGGTTAATTTTTCTTAAGATAAGAATATCACATTACTCTGAAATAGGGAACAGAAAGGTTTTCCAGCCGTAGCAGCTGGAAAGGTGATAACTAAATGGGAAATCTGTGTGTCAGCAGCTGCACTCTGCAGTCTGCAACTTCTTCCAGGGTGCCTTCGAGGCAGAGCCTCCTGAAAGTGTTTGTTTCTTTACAAGTACAGAATTTTTGAAAAGCAAAATTAAACAAGAATTTTGACCATATGGTTAAACAAAGTTTGTGATAATAGAGCACTGAGCTGGAATTAAAATAGGGAGAAAGCGACTGTGGCTGCCATTAAACACTGTTTGGAAATTAGAAATTTCCGCTGATGAAATAGTTTCAGTTTTCAAGAGTGGACACGTACAAAAAATAGATGATTAATTTTCAAATAATTTGCCTCTTTTTAAATGCATTTACCACTCAAACCATACTTCACCTCATTTAATCATGTGTTAATGTTTCAAAAGACACTTCAGAATCTAGCATGGCTCAAGGTCTTCGCTTTGAATTAGAATTCTAATTCCACCAGAGACTCATCTCACCACCTCTGGCCTTGCCTCCCTGTAGTCTTTTTAAAAATTAAAACATAGTTAATATCTAGTGTTATATTAGTTTCAGGTGTATGACATAGTTATTCAACATTTATATACCTAAGAAAGTCTTGTTTCAAGCCAGCAGTCTGAGCAATCCTTTAAAAATGAGACAGCTCATGATGCTGTGCTCAAAACCCTCCAAAGCTCTCTCTTTACCAGTGAAAGCAAAATCCAAAGTCCCGATGAAGACCCTGCAGGCCACTCATTCTGGCCCTACCTCCTTACCTCTGATCTAGCCTTATTCAGTGGTTGTCATAACTATACCTATTTTATGGATGAAGACATTGTGGTTAAAACAATAATGACTCCCGTCTCAGAAATGGCAAGTGATAGAGGTGACAGAGCTGGCATGTGAGCCTGGGTTTGTCTGATTACAAAGTTTATGCTCCAGATTGTGCTATATCAAAACAAACTAAACAGTGTCTCTCCCTCCCTCCATTCCCTCTTCCTCTTCTTCCCGTCTTCTTCTTCTCCTTTCTCTCTCCCCGCCACCCCGCTGTCACCCTGTACCTTAGTTACTGAAACAAACTCCTTTGCTCTGTTTGCATCCATTAGTTTCTCTTCAGAGAATGCCCTTCTTCAAGATTTCAGCGTGGTTTATTACATCTCCTCCTTTAGATCTGGACACAAATATCCCCTTAGCAGTGAGGCCTTCTCTACCTTCTCTAACCACCCTACTTAACAAAATCCTCCCTCAACACACACACACACACACACACACACACACACACACACACACACACACCCCTCTCCTTTATCGTGCTTTCTTTCCTCCATGTCCCTTACCTAAGATTGCATTCTTCTATTGCTTACTTAATCTGTGACATCCCCCTGTGAGGGCAGAGCTTTATCTGTTTTGTTCATTATTGAATCCCCAGTCTCTATGACAGTGCCTGGTACAAGATTGGTGCTACAGAATATTTGTTAAATCATTTATGCATATGCCTGGCACATAAAAGTTTGCTTGAAAAATTCAAGTCTGGCTTACTTGTCCAGACTTATTGATCCACAGCCTGGGAATCCACTGACTGGCTCAGGAGACAGGATAGGTGATTCTAGTCACTGAGCAGCTGCTAGCTAGATGCATAAACTTCAGAGCCCAGTCTCATTCCTGCTATGACCCCTGTTAATTATTGATTTACCCATCAACCCTTCTTAGACAATAAGTTCCCTGGTGGCAGGAGCTGTATTTTTCATAGTCAACATACATTTGGTAAATGGTTAACATGTGTCAAGATACTCAGGATATAAAAATAAAGTGCAGTGTTGATACAAGGCTACTGCACATCTTTGGGCAGGCTAGTCCACACACATAAAGTTGTGCAGTGTGCAACCTGCAAAATGGCACATAACAGCCCTGCAATGATGATCAATCAATGACCAATTCCAATTGATCATGCCTTCCAATGTCTCTCATACCCTTTAACTGTACTGCTGGTGACCTAGTTTATATCTAATTGGTCTAATTAAATAATCTTCATTGATTATTGTTTTATACACCTGTGACAGCCATGAAACTGTGCCTTGCAGACCTCCAGCTGCAGGGACTGTGACTGACTGAGGACCTCCACTGCTTGAATGCTCTGAAATCCATTGCCAGATCTGTGCTCCTGACCAGTGACTGGGTATGGCAATCCCACCAGTAAACTTGTGTCTAAGGAGGGGTGAGAGATAAATACACAGACCCATTTCTGGGAGACACAGACTTCTCTTGTGGCAGCTATGGCTCAAGGACTCCCTGACACCCTTTGCAAACCTTCCTAAGGCCACACAGCAGCCACCCACCTTTCTTACCTTCCCTCTTGGCTTGTGGTCATGGTCAAGCATACATTACAGTCTGATGGCTCTCCCAGGCTTTTCCAGCTTCCTCCCCAGAAACTCACAATGGTTTCCCCTAACAAAATCCTTGCACATTTAATCCTGTCTCTGCCTCTGCTTCTTGAAAGACTTGGACTGACACACCTTCTTTCTCAACTCCCCAACTCTAGTTTCAATTCCCTACAACATGTCCCCAAATAGAGCGAGCTTCTCAATGAGAAATTTAGATTATATTTCTCCCCTAGTCCAAATTCTTTGCCAGCTGTTCATTCCTCATAGGATAAAATCTGATCCACTGGGAGTAACATAGGTGCATCTGAGGCGACTTCCTGCAGGAGTCTTTGCCAACTTTCCCAATACCTCCCAGCCTCTGCTGCCTTGTACTCTATGCTTCAGCTGCTCCAAAATACTATAGTTCTCCAAAAGGCTATGCTTTTCCAGGCTGCTTTATTTTCAGCTTGTGGTTTTTTTTTTTTTGGTGTTGTTGTTTTTTTTGTTTTTTTGTTTTTTTAGCGGGGAGAGTTTGGGAGGGTATGGCCTGAAAAGCCATTCTGTCCCTATCTTTCATGGCCTCTACACACACACACACACACACACACACACACACACACACACACACGTTTAAGACTCTCTTCCAGTGGTGTGCTCCATGGAGCCCTCTGTACTCCTGTCAAACTGACTCAGGTCCTGAGCTCTAAAATCTGCAAAACGCTCCTTTCCAGAGCCCTTCATAGCAGCATTTAGAGGCTTCGTCCTCACTTTCCTCCACTTTCAGGAGAGCTCCTTGAAGTCAGCAATAATAAAGGGGACCCTAATGGGCTATCTGCTCAGCCTCCCTTTTCCAAGGGCTGCTCCACCATCTCAGCCAACAGGATGACTGCCCTGGGCCCCAGACAATCACATTATTCAATAAAACCTGGCTGCCCTCCCCACAGCTGAATGAACCAGATGTGCATAGTAACATTTGAGCCGGTTAGTTTCCTCTCCAGGAATTTGGATTTTGAACCAAAAGAAAGTCAGACAATCTTGAGGTGATTGGATCTGCAATATTGCCTCCCATCATTTTGCGACTAACGGAGAGGAACAAAGGAAGTGCACAGAAAGGAGGAGAGCAAAAGGTAGCTCTAAGTCCCTGCTGCTCCCATCTTTCCCCTGCAGTGGTAAGACACCCCCATATAAAATGTCTTTATAAGAAACTTCTCTTTGCTAGCTTGAAAAAGGCAGGCAGTCCTTCTCATCTCTGCATTCCAAGTGCCTGACATGTAGTAGATACTCAATAAGTGTTCGGAATAGAATGAATGAACAAATGAATAAATGAATGAGCGGGTGAATGAGTAGAAAGTTCACAGTGGAGGACCATGATGCCTATCATTGATAGAAAAAGACACTTTGACTAAGAGACATTTGAAGACAGCCTTCTGTGACAAGGCAGTGACACTTCTATTAAGAGATCCAGAGAGACACTCACAGTAAATGTTATAATAACAGCACTCTACACACGTGCAAGACTACCAGGTCAGGAAATAATAAATTCCAACCCAAATGGATGTTTCGAAGGCAGCCATGCTGTTGGCTAACAAGTGCTTTGACTACCACCCTGAGTCAGGAAGCCCTTGGCGACTGTGCAGGAGGGCCTTGCAAAGAAGTCTGTCCTGAATTTCTAGTGATATTTCATGCTTGTCCCAGTGCCCATGCCTTTGAATTCAGTGACACAGTCCTTTTGGGGGCAGGTGTCTTAGCAGCATTAAGTGAACTGACCCTGAAGTTGGAGGTCTCATTCTAGCCCTTAGATGTGCCAGGTGGTGACAGCATCTACCCCCTGATGTGTAGTACACAATACACAAGGCACTACCTACAAGGTGCTTCTCACAGAGCCTGGCTCTTAATAAATGCTCAATAAAACAACTTAGCCTGTCTCAGCCTCAGATTCTTGTTCATAGTCTGAATTAAATTGGACCAGAGGTGTTCTAAGGTTTTTCTACTTCTAAATGTCTATGATTTTAATCAATCATAGCACAGTTTAGGGTCATAGCTTTGGAGCATTCTCGGTGTCACCCAATTAAACCTGTGTCCAAATCAAAACCTGCCAAGAAAACAAGCATCCCATGAGAACTAAAGGAGCAACTTCAGGGATGGTGACAGTGATGGCAATGTTCTTTTGCGGAGTTAATGGTCGTTAGCTGGTCTCCAAGGGTCCCCTGAGTATCTCTGCTGCTAATTGGGAAAGATGCAGCAAGAGGCATCTTGGTCCCCAGGGTTCCCGCTTCATAATTTCTCATGACTCCCACTTCTTTGTGGTTGATACTCCATCCCATTAGTGCAGGCTGCTCTCCTTATCTCTGATTGATGGGAATAAAGTAGGACAATGGCAGCAAGAGGCGCCAGCAAGCCTGGGTCCCCAGGCAATGCCTTTGGTGCCATCCCCCAAATGAGGACCCTGATCACTGGAAATCTCCCAGCAGAGTCTAGACACTCCCTTGTAGCGCAGAGCTCAACCCACCTTCATTCCCTCAGTGTTTGTGAAAGGCCTCTCTATGCCCCAGACATGAGTAACTAGGCACCAAACTTATAAACAAGGAATTAGTGCAACATAATAAGTGCTTTCACAGATATATGAAAATGTGTCAAAGGTGCCTGGCACTGCTGGAGAGGGTACTCAAGAAGGAAATTTCTGATCAGGACCGAATGGCCTATCTGAGTATTTGATAAAGACCAGCCTGTGCCTAACTCAGTTGCCTCAGTCCACATTCCAGCTTCTTCTTTTTTTCCTGCAGCCCTTGTAAACTGAGGTCTCAGCACACCTAAGACCTGAAACCAAATGGTCAAGTCTGTGGACAGATTATTCTCCACTCTCCACTCTAGACTGACCCTCCGCATTTCTCCCCGACCCTCAGTTCCCAGGAAATTGCCAACTTGGACTCCATCAATGAGGCCCTCTGGCTGTCTTGAGTTGACCAGAAGGAGATGGCAGGGCAGGAGGAGACAAGGGTCAGAGTGTGTATTCCCCAGCTTCCTCTCTTCTGGCTGTGGCTGCACAATGCTGGTTCCTCCATCCAGGGCCATACTCCTATGAGGTGGCTCCTCTTGCAACAGCTCTTGCAGAGTTCCAGGACCACCCTCTTCCCTTGCGCTTTCAGGCCCAGGATGCTAACAGATTCCTGCCATCCCCAGCCCAGGGCACTTGACTGCCTGTCACGGGTTCCCTTCACCTGGCCCACGTCAATGTAAATAGCCCCATCACTGTAGTCTATTCCCTTCCCTTTGTACTATGCCATCTGTTTCCTGCCAGGACCCTGACTGAGACAGATGTTTACATAAATACTTTGAGACTAATGGATTTAGATCAATCCCAGAGTTATTTCCCTAGTGGACACAATATTTTATAGAGGGGCTCATTTGTAAACTCAAGAAAGAATTTGACAAATGAATATCTAAGAAACCCTCTTTTGGTATTTCTTTTCCCCTAGGAGGTTTTCAAGAAGCTTAAAATCCCCTGGAATTTGATCCTCCTGAATTTCCGGTATGGAATGACTACTCAAAATTATTTAGTAACTGCAAATACCTCAAAGAACTATATAAGAACGTCTCACTCAGACATTCAGACCCCATTATAATTAGGCACTGACCTGTCTCACTGGTTTAATTCTCTCCTCCCAGCCTGAGCCTCCATAGCCACAGCCCCAAGAGCACTGCCTCTTCCCCCCATTCATTCTAGTTCTTTTGGCTGGCGTAGCTCATCCTCTCTAAACACCTTCCACCTCCGATTTCTCCTGTTATTGAAGTCCTAGCCATTCTTCAAAGCCCCATTCGAATCCTGCTCCCAGTCTTGCCTGATACACTGTTCTTCCTGGCCTCAATCCATCTCCTGTTTTCTCCCTAATGTGGGCTCCCAAAGCACTTTTATTTTTTTTTTAAATAACACTTAGTAGAATTGACTTTCTGAGGGATGTACGGTTCTATGAATTTTAACACATGTATGGATTCATGTAACCAGCACCACAAACAGGATATAAACAGTTCCATTGCCCACAAAAACGCTTTATGCTACCCCTTTAGAGTCATATACACATATGTATATGTGTTTGTGTGTATATATAGCTACATGTATAGAGAAAAAATTTTATTATAAGGGATTGTCTCATGTGATTATGAAGGCTGTAAAGTCACAAAATCTGCAGGGTGATTCAGCCAGCTGGAGACTCAGGAGGGCTTATGGTGAGGTTCCTATCCAAAGACCCAGGCTTGAGACTCAGAAGGAGTTGATGCTTCAGTTCAAGACGAAAGGCAGGAAAAAGCCTATGTTCTAGTTTGAAACCAGTCAACCTAGAGGAAGTCTCCCTTGCTTAGGGGAGGATCAGCCTTTTTGTTCAGGTCTTCAACTGCTTGGATAAGGCCCATCCACATTAGGGAAGACAATCTGCTTTACTCAAGTCACAAATTTTAATATTATTCTTATCCAAAATTTTTTTTAAAAAGAACCCACAGAAATACACAGAATAATGATTGACCAAATATCTGGGCACCCTGTTGCCCAGTCAAGTTGACATATGAAGTTAACTATCACAATCATATAAATGGAACCACATAGTATGTAAAGTTTTGAGACTGACTTCTTTCATTCAGCATAATACATTTGCGATCTATTTGAGTTGTATGTATCAATAGCTAACTCCTTGTTATGCATAGTACTATTTATTGTGTGGATTTACCAGTTTGTTTATCCATTTACTCATGGAAGAATATTTGTGTTGTTTCCGGTTTGAGACAATTGTGAATAGCACTACTATAAACATTCATGCACAGGTTTTTGTATGAACATAAGTTTCATCTCTCTAGGATAAACTTTGGGTGGGATTGTTGAGTCGTATAATGACATATTTAACTTTGTAAAGGGCTGCCAGTGTGTTTTCCAGAGTGCCTATGCCATCTTGCATTTTTACCAGCAATATATGAGGGTTCCTATTGTTTCTCACGTGTGGTATTTGTATTGTCAGTAATTTTATTTTATTCTTAGCCATTCTAATAGGTATACAGTGATACATAATCATGGTTTAATTTTCATTTCCCTAATAATCTTGGACATCTTTTTATATGCTCATTTGACTTCCATATAACTTCCTTGGTGCAGTATCTGTTCAAGACTTTTACTAATTTTCTAATTGAGTTTGTTTTGTCTTACCATTAAATTTTGAGAGGTTTTTTTAAATATATTTTGGATATAAATCATCTGTCATATGTGTGATTTGCAAATATTTTCTGTCAGTCTGTAGCTTGTCTTTTCAAATTGTATTTTTCATGGAGAAAAAGTTTTAATTTTAATGAAACCACATTTGCCTTTTTTTATTTCTATTGATCGTACTTCGGTTTCATGAATAAGACTCTTGCCCAAACCACAATACCAAGGTATTCTCCTGTGCTTTCTTCTATTAGTAATTGCTTTACACATTTTTGGGCTCCCTGATTGGAAGCATAAATATTAATAAGTGTTATGTCTTCTTGGTGCATGATTCCCTTTATCATTATGAAGTGTCCCTCAGTACCTTTCTTTACCATTTTTTATGAAGTTTATTTCATCTAATATTATGCCATTTGCTTAAAATATCATTTTCCACTCTTTCACTTTGAGTCTATATTTGTCTTTGGAGCTGAGATGTGTCTCCTGGAGGCAATATATGGCTGGGTTTTGGTTTTCGTTTCATTCTGCAACTCTATGCCTTTTTATTGGTGAGTTAAGTCCATCTACATTTAGGCTGATTATTGAAATATGAGGTCTTCTTATAGCCATTTTATCTTTTGTTTTGTGGTAGCTTGGTGTTTCCATTGCTTCCTTGCCCTTGTGTTTCTGTTTTCTTTGTTTTGATTGGATTTTGTTGGTTTTCCCTCTGGTCTTTCTTGTTTTATGTTATATTTCAGTTCTGAATCTTTGGTGTGTGGTTACCATTATGAATATGTTAAGGATAGTTATATATATACAGTCATCCATTTTCTTCTACACATGCCTAATATCCATTCTCCTTTGCAAATGTGGATCTTTGAATCCTCCCCTTTTCAATCATTGTTGTCTCAGTTTGTCCTTATGTATGCTGAACATTCATTACTATCTTGTTATAACAATTCTCTTATTATTATTTAAGCTTATAATGCCCTTTTCTTAGTAAGGGTTGCACTCTTCTGCTTCTATTTGCCTGATAGTCACTTTACTCTTAATTATGTAATTTTTTTTTGTCATTTTGTTTTAGGTGAGCTGACCCCTTTCAGTATTTCCTGTAGTGCAGGCCTCGTAGTGGAGAATTCCCTCAATTTTTGTATGTCTGGAAAGGTCTTAATTTTTCCTTGATATCTAAAGGAAAGCTTAGCTAGATACATTATCTTAGGCTGGTAGTTCCTTTCATTTAATAGTTTAAATATTTGATTCCATTTTTATTTATTTATTTTTTTTAGCTTATAAGGTTTGCTCTGAGAAGTCTGACAATAATCTGATGGGTTTTCCTTTATAAGTTCCCATTTCCTTCTCCCTGGTTGCCCTGAGAATTCTATCTTTGTTGTTGATTTTTATCATTTTAATACAATGTTCTTTTGAAAGCCTTTTTGGGTTGAGATAATTGGCTGTTCTGTTGATTTCTTGAATTCCAAGCTCCAGATCATTTCTTAGATTTGGGAAATTCTCATCAACTATTTGTCTGAAAATGCTTTCTAGTTCCTGCTCCTTTTTTTGCCTTCGATAATGCCCATTATTCTTATGTTAGCTCTCCTGATGGTATCAGCTAGATCTTGTATTTCTCTTTCATTATTTTTTATTCAGTTTCTCTCTTCTTCCTTCTGATTTATTTCTATATTTCTGTCTTTGATATTACTGATCCTTTCCACCATTTGGTCGACTCTATTTCCCAAGCTTGCTATTTTATTTTTCAACTCTTGCAGTGTGTTTTTTTATCTCCAGAAGTTCTATTCTGTTATTTTTGAGGGGTTCAATCTCCTTGCTCTGCTCATCTAGTAGTTTTTCAATTCCTGAAATTGTTATGACTCATTTCGGAACTCACTGAGTTTTTTCAGAAGTACCATCCTGAATTCTCTGTCATTAAGTTGCATATTTCTATGTCTGTAAGCTTATTTTCTGGACATTTTTCTCTTTCTTTCTGAGATGCCATGTCAACTTTGTTGTTCATGGTGTTTATTGGTGTTTGATGTTTAACTATTTCTCCACCTGGGCATTAATGGAAATGTATTCTGCTTTTTTTCCAGAAAAATTTATTATATAAAAGTCTTTCTTTAGCCTGCTGCAAAGAAGGCACTTTTCTTTTTGTTTCCAGTAGGTGATGTCCAAGCCTCTTGGATCCCTGTTTTATAAAAAGCCTTAAAAATGCCTTTTTATTTTCTGATAGATATTTAATCACACTCGTCACCCTCAATTTCAATCCCTGTCAGTGTTTGCTCAGATTCCCCTGGCTCCACAGTGTTCAGTCTTGGAGGGTATCGGGGTAGAGGCCCTCTGGGTTGGGAGTTCGGGTCTGTGGCTCAGCCTTGGTTATGCAACTGTGACTGGTAAAAATCAACTGTTGTTTTTCTGCCATCCTGCTTCTCTGTTTTCAGCCCTGATGACTAGGCCCTGCCACCAGCTGCGTGGAACTCACAACTCTCCCAGACAGGGCTGTTTAGGGAACTCACTGCACCTTCTCACCTCCCCTCCTTCTACAGGTATCTCCAGTGGTTGCGAGAGGCAGCTTCTTTATTTCTCCCAATCCATCGCTCAACAGCCGGGGTTCTGAGCTATGGTAGCTCTTATGCTCAGATCTCATGCTCAGATATGCTGGTGTGCAGTTTGGGTGTTTTTTGTTGAATTTTAGATGTTCGACTTATTGTTGTTTCAAGGGAAGAGATCTGAGGACATCTCTCACTTGGTCATGTTTCTCCAAAAGCTTCTCCTGTGCCTTCTTCTGAAAGTTTTATAGTTTTATCCTTTACTTTAAATCAATTATCCCTCCTCTTTATTATGAGTTAATTATTGTATAAGATATAAAGTTTAGGTGGAAGTTCATTTATTTTTATACAGCTGTGCAATTGTCCCCAAATCATTTATTGAAATGACTATCTTTTTTCACTGAATTTCTTTGAACAGTTATCAAAAATCAATTAGCCATATTTGTGTGGGTTTATATCTGGACTCTATTCTCTTTCATTGATCTGTGTATATAACCCTTTGCTGACACCTGTTTTGATTACTGTAGCTTTATGGCAAGTCTTTAAGTCAGTAATGTGATTCCTTCCACCTTATTCTTCTTTTTTAAAATTTTTTCAGTTATTCTGAGTCTTTTGCTTTTCCATCTAATTTAAAATAATTTTGTCTATATCTCAAAAAATATTGCTTGGATTGTTATTAGAATTTCTTTAAATCTATGGATCAGACCTGCATTCTGTGACTGTGTTAAACTCATTTCTTAGTTTCAGGAGGTTTTTGGTAGATGCCTTGGGATTTTCTGTGTATAAAATCATGTCATCTGTGAATAGAGATAGTTTATTTATTTCCCATCCATATGCCTTTAATTCTTTCCCTTGCCTTGTTGCATAGTCTGGAACTTCCAGTGTGATGATAAATAGGATGATGAAAATAGATATCCTTTCCTGGTTCTCAAATTTGAGGGGAAAGCATTTAGTCTTACACCATTAAGTATGATTGTTAGCTACAGCTTTTTGTAGATGCCCTTTATCAGATTGAGGAAGTCTCTTTGTATTCTTAGTTTTCTCAGAATTTTTACTATAAAGAGATGTTTTCATCAAATGGGTTTTCTACATTAATTAATATGATCACATGTTTTTTTCTTCTCTGGACCATTAACATGGTAGACTGAATTAATGGATCTTGAGTGTGAAACCAGTTTTGCATTCTTAAGGAAAACTCTACTTGATTATGGTGTTATTTTTTTCATACATTACTGAAATTGATTTGCTAACATTTGAGGAGAATTTTTACATTTATATTTATGAAAGATATCAGTTTGCAGGGGTTTTTTTTGTACTCACTCTGCCTGGTTTCATATCAGGTAATCCTGGCCTCATAACGTGAGCTGGCAAATGTTCCATTCTCTCTATTTTCTAGAAGACATTATATAGAATTAATGTTACTTGTTTATATTTTGGGTAGTATAAGCCACTAAAATCATCTGGTTTGGGAGACTTCTCTTTCAGGGTTTTTTAAACTATGAATTCAATTTCTTGAATAATTAAAGGTTCAAGTTATTGTGTGTCTTGGGTGAGTTTTGGTAGTTTGTGAGTTTCTGAGGAATTGGTCTATTTCATCTAAGTTGTACTATTTGTGAGTGTAGAGTTTTTCATAGTATGCCTTTATCATCCTCTTAATGGTGATACACCCTCTCTCATTTTTTATTTTAGTCATTTGTGTCTTCTCCATTTCCCTCTTTGTTAATCTTACTAGACACATAGCATTTGATATCCACTTTCACTTTTTGATGTTTCTTTCTTGCTTCTTTGTATTTTAGCAGTGTTGACCCCATGTATACTTTATGTGATTCCCCATCCCAAGGTTCTTCCCAGGAACTAGGATGGAGCCCCACACACTGCTGAATGGATGATAAATTTTTCTTTTAAATAAGAGAAGCACCCATAAGCCTGTGTATAGGTCCTCTCAGAACACAGTTCTGACTCCCTGAGCTACATTTTTATGGTACCTGTACCTGCTGCTGCCATATATGCCTAGGTGGAAGCAGCGGCACCTGCTACTGGCTTATAAGAGAAAATTCACTCTCTCTCTCTACCTGCTCATGCATACCCTCGCCTCTAAGCATGAGCAGTTCTCTAGTGCATTGATTAAGTAGAGGGACAGTCACTGAATCATTAGGCCAGGAGAGAGAAAGAGAGAGAGAGAGAGAGAAAGAGATCAAGGTGGTTTTACTCCAGGAAGAACAAGTGGTCTGCTCTGCTCTTAGCGTAAGGTCAAATACTCCATTCTTTTCTCCACTGGTTTGATAGTGTTTCCTTAAATTGGCCTGTCTTCAATTTTCAAAGAAGATAGAGAGGGCCAAACTGTGAGTGGTGTGGGCTTAGAATAAGAGGAGTGGAAGAGCTTGTCTAGCTTGCCTTAGCTCTGTCTTGAGTCTACCTACCTAGGTGAAAAAGAAAGGCTCTGTGTGACCCAGTTTAGTTCACCAGGAAACAGTGCTATGGTTTGAGGAAAAGCTTCATAGTATCAGAATTGTACTTTTGCCTAGCCCTTCACTCTGGGTATATAATTCATTCAGGGATCTTGTGAGGTGGGACTAGGAGAGGCTGTGGCAAGAAAAGTTTTTGAAATTCAAGTGCTGAGCTCCCAGCCATAATCCCAGACAAACAAAGGGCTCTATTGCAGCTTCTGACCAAGAGGCCACCATGGAGACTCCATGGCCTCCTAAGAGGGCTGTGATTTGGGTCACTCTGCAGATGAAAACAACACGGGTAACAGGCTCCTTGGCTTAATTAAAAATCAAGCCTGTGCAGCTAGAGGACAATTCAGATGAGAATATTTTGAGGGCTCCCAGTTGTCCACTCCATCTACTAAGCAAACTTTCTGGTCACTGAACCTATAAATATTGGTTTCTGGATAATGTCAGTCTGCTAAAAGCCCTAGCCCAGCCTGGATCAAGGAGCTGGGTGTTCAACTCTGCCCCTGTCATCCTTCTCACACCAGCTTGGGCCAAACCCTAAACCAATTCATACAAGCAAACCACAGATAGCTCAGTGAACCCCAAATCATATTTATCATAAGAGCTGCCATGAAGTTATCAACAAAATTCCAAAGCACAATTTTAAATAATCCATCATAAATTTCATTCAGCTTTTTTGGAGTACAGAGGAAATCAAGTTAAATGTAAAAAAGCATTCTTAGGAAGCATCCCTACAGTGTCCTTTTCAAAGATTTGATCAAGATTTATTAAGTTTCAATTACATGGGAAGCACATAAGTGGATACTCTGATGGATATAAAACAAGTAACAAGTCTGATCAACCTTGAGAGTATGTGCTCTGGTATAAAGACAATTAGACTTGGCACCAGTGCTTAAAATCCAGGTCTCTCACTTACATGATGTATGGTTTAGGATCTAGATTTGTAGACAAATTAATAAGAAATTTAATATTAAAGAAAAACTTGTGAAACTGGGGTGATAACTCCCTCAGGGTGTTTTGTAAAGGAAAAAATAAAACTACTTGTGTGAAAGCAATTAGCATGGCATTGGCACATGGTGGGCCGTTGGTCAATATCAGCTGTTTGGATGGTTAGTTGGATGAAGCTTGCATCGATAAGCTTGCTCTCTAATTGGAAAACTAATAATACTATACATAAAACATTGAGAAAATAACCTTAAATTATGCACAGACCATAATATAAACTTCATACTTAATGTTATGGGTAAAATAAAGTAAAAATAAGCAAATTCACTTGTAGAGAAAATTTGACCAAGCAATACTTTTGGGAGGGAGGAAGATGTCAATTGGATTTGAAAATATGGGCACAGTTTGGATCAGCAGAGAGAGAGCAGCAAGCAGTGAACCACCATGAGTAAAGACGCAAACAAAACAGAAAGGAGATGTGCAACAGCCAACATCCATATGCAAGCCTTCGGATGCCATTGCAAGTAGAACCAAACAAAATTAAAACAGTGTGTGAAACCTAAGTACTACTTGGCCTCTAGCTATACCCTTAACTAAGCTCCATGCTTCATCACACCAGAAATGGCACATACTCAGATTCCCAGCATCAGCCTCTCTGCCAGAAGCTCTCTAGAATTTCTGGCAGAGGAATAAACCCTAAAATACAGTCAGAAGGCCTACACATGCAGAGCATCTTCGTTGACTGTGAGCCTTCTCACACCTCAACCTCTCGCATTCTCCAAAGGAAATAGTGCTTTCTCCTTTCCAAATAGGTAAGCTCAATACAGACAGCGCTGCAAGTCAGACTACAGAGGGGGTGTGGAGGCGAGCTGCCCTGCGCAGCTGCAATAGCACTCAGAAGCACCTCCCTTAGTGCACGTGGTGTGATGGCTTGTTTGTGTGTCTAAGTGCCCCACTCTGAGCTCATTGTGTAAGGAAGGGGGGAGGGAGGTGTCACCAAATTCTTGATAAATTTTAGTTATCAAGCTAGAGAATATATTTCCTGCAGAAGAGAAAAATGTCCTCTGTTAGAAAGTGAGGCAGAAAGGATTTTACATTTTCAGGAGCACATTCAGAGAATTCTGTGCCAGACAGCATGCTAGGTACTCGTCTATGTTACCTTCCTTGATTATTACAATTTGAGGAGGTTGGCAAATGTATCCAAAATTTACAGTAGTGAAACAGATTCCGTGTAGAGAGATCACATCATGAAACTGGGAAGTGGTACAATGAGGATTTGAATGTAGGTTGACTCACAAGCATATTCTGAATGTACCAAATGCTGAGACAGATTATGTGGCCTAAGAAAAAGTAAATTACATCATAGAGTTCCTTGTCCACGATATCTATGAAACTTGGAGCAGTGATCTGTGAAATATAAAAGGCAAATGAATAAATAAAAAAATATGTGCCAATTCTAGTGCAGAGAAGTATGGAGGACAAGAATTTGATATATACAAGAGGTTTAGTGAAAAGGTAAGATATCATTTCTTAGTATCATTATACTTCATTATTAATGTTTCACAGTCTCAAATTTTATATTTATTTGTGGCTTCGTGTTAAATACCATCTCTTTTTGATATGAAAGTCATGTTGACAAAACACGATTGATTAAAGTTTCTAATTATCTGTCATCGCAGCATGACCAGTGGCAAATGGAATGTATTTTCTTGTCTCTTCCAGCAAAAAAAAATTGAGAGCTCTCTTAATGCAAGACACAAACTTCTTCTGGTTCACTCAAGTGATCAGTAAAAACCTGCATGGCTGGGCAATAAAATGGGTGGATGACATCACACAGTCTCCCAGCAAAGCTAATTTTTCATTGAGAAGACAATCAGCCAGTGCCAAAAGTAAGCACTCCAGAATGGATCTGCAATGCAGACATTTTATAGAATAATTATAATTCTCTTCCTGTTTTTAATTTTGGTACCATATATAACTGGTTACATCTACCCTTCATATGGCAGCAACTAAACAATCCTACTGAAATTCTATGTGAGTGTATTACTTATAGCAATACTAGCTGCTATAACAGACTTTCAAAGTACCAATGACCTAACACAAAAGAAATATATTTCTCATTCATACAACAGTCCAGTGTTATCAGTCATAGTTCGTCTGCAGCCTTCCACAAGGTGAGTCAGGAATTCAGGCTCCTTATTTCTGTGTTTGCCCTATCCTCTAAAGCCTCAGAGTTCCCTCAATCCAGCCAGTGGATAGGGAAAGGTACAACCACTTTTTAACCTCTCTAACCTGTAAGTGGTAACTTAGGTTCAGTTCATGGCAAGAACCAGTCATAATGTCAATAGCGGCTAGTCAGCCACTGCCCAGCAAAATTCCCTTTCCTGGAAGAACTCAGACTTTTAGCAGGCATCGAGTCATCTTGCCACTGCTCTTTCTTCTGGCCACCAATATCCACTTGCCCCCTTTCTTCCACACATGTATATCTTCACCCGCTCCTTAGGTCTCACCCATCTAGTACATAGTACAAGAACTCAGAATGAAGAGCAGCCATTTCTATCCAGTTTTTAAGAAGCTCTTCATAGTATGGTAAGTCATGTACTAAAAAAAAAAAATCTTATCTGCCCTTTATACACTCACAACATATATACACAGCGGTGATAAGACAGAGACTAGAGAATCACAAAGAAAGGAAAAAACCTCCCATTTTTTGTCTGCTGAAGGGAAGTTCAGCACACACCAGTAACTCTATTCTCTGATTCTTTTCTGCCAGAGCTACTGCTTTAGAGACATTCAGTTTTTCTTCTAAGTCACTGCAGACAAAAGTTTTATACCTATTCAGTCCCTGTTAACAGTATCCTGAAAATTTGCCACCCACACACCAAGCCAAAAGCATAGGTTTTTGGCTTCTTCTAATGGCAGACACCCTCATCAGGGAGAACCTGAAAATAGGAACACTGCTGCTGCAGAAGAAGGCCTCTGCCCTCCTACGCCCAACAGAATTCTGAAAATGCCCCAAACTGGCGTTAGAAGAGAGTCATCCTAGAGATGGCACGCATATTTAGCAGGCTACGCTTAAAGAGATTTGTAGAGTGGTTTTTATTAACTTCTTAGAAACAGAGAAGCAGTGAAACTGTTTTTTCTTTCAATCTATGGTTTGATCATTTTAGAAGCAATCAAGGACTAATTAAAAACAAATGTGATCAATTTGGTAACAACTTGTCTAGGCTGTGTATGTCTAGATTGCCCCTTAGAAGAGCCTATATTTGCATCCCAACCATGGTTCTCTTTACAAACCATCTTCAGAGCCTGCAATGCCTTCTTTTTATTCTCTTCATTGTGTCATAGCTTTGATATTAGGCTATTTCCAGAAACCCCATCAACCAAAGGTATCCATTACCATGTCCGGTGAGTAAAATGGATGACAGAATGCTACCACATGGGGTCAACAGTATGGGATGTGTTCCAACAGGAGCATAAAAATAACCTGTGTATGACAATCACATGTGGAACTTTATAAAGCCAAGTACCCTCAGCTAGGAATTTGGAGATATGTACATTTATTTTTTTTTTCATTTTGTAAAAAAAGGCCTGAGAATGCTATGCCATAGACTTGTGAACCCATCAGTTGAAGAAACAAAGCCTTACTCATAAATTGGAAGCCTTCCCACACCATACAACTCTGCAGTATCTGCATCACCCCACTCCTCCACCCTTGCCCAGAGTTACCTATTCGTCCAATAGAAACTGTTTCCCGTAGGTGTCTTTATATTTCTTTATACTTTTACTATATGTTTATTAAAATGATATGTAACATTATTTCATATATTTTTGAGCCTTAAACAAATGATATGCTATACTCACTGCTGTACAACTTCCTTTTTTCATTCAATCTTATATTTGTAAAATTTATTCATGTTGATAGATATAGCTCTAGTTCATTTATTTTTCACCTTTGTGATTTACTGTATGAATATAACACAGTTTGTTTCTGTGTTCTGCCATTGCACATTTAATTTATTTCTAATTTGTCACAATTACATATATATCTGCGATGACTATCTTTGTATATGCTTTCTTATCCCATCTATCTATATCTATATATACATATATATAAAATTTTACAAGTATTCTGCTTGTCCACCCAAGGTTGATAACTGATGCTCCAGTGCTGGTGGTCTTAAAATGTGGTCTCTGGACCAGCAGCATTCACAACACCTAGGAAATTGTCAGAAATGCAAATTATCAGGCCTCACTCCAGACTTATTGAATCAGAAACTGGGGAGAAGGGAGTAGTTATCTATATTTTAACAAGATTGTGATCCTTGCTAATGTTTAAGCACTACCGTTCTAGTCTCCTATAATGATACTTCTTGCTTTGCATGACTTGTAACCCAAATTAAAATATCCAAAATGTTCAAGCAATGACTGCAACATTAAAACAAATTCAGAAACTCCATTGACTGCTTCAAAGCACTACATGCATCTTAATGAAATAAACTAAGATCTAGGGAGGAGCTTAGAAAATCATAAAGCATAATACAAATTAGTAATAGTCAATGTGGTAATTTTGTTTCAAAACCTGTTCTGTTACTTTCTAAGTCACGACTCATGTATCTAAAAACAACAGCCAGAGAACAGACATACAAGGGCATAGTCATTTCAGTCAAGTGTAAGTGTTTAAAAAAACACTCAAGAGCATCTGAGGCATTAAATATATTTCTGAATGAGTTTCAGCATCGTCACCCATATGGCATGGAGTTGTTTCCCTCTGTATTTCCACGTGTGCTCTTGCTGCATGTAGCTGTCTGGACTGCTTACAATTCTATGCTCTTGAAACAAGCAAACAAAAAGTCATATCTCAGGATTTGTTGGTGAGGCATGGTAGCTTTCTGGAAAAAGTTAAGAGAATGTGGTGAGAATTGCTCATCCAACAGGTTCAAGGGGAAGGATATCACCCAGGTCAATAGTGGAAGGTCAGCAAAAAAATAGGCATAACCCAGCACCCAGTGGGGTTGGTGTTTTCTCATCACAATTCAGGAACACGGTTGAATTCTTGGGTCTTGGGTGTAATTGGAGGTTCCCAGTGGATGGATATGCATGGCTTTTGGTCATACAAATAGAACATGGATAGAGAAATCAAAGAATCACCAATAGTTTTCATCTGGGGTATAATCTGATCAAAGGACAGGGAGGGAACTGTCAAGAGTAAAGAATATCTTGATTCTCATTAAGGGAATGGGGTTACCCAAAGAACTGAGAATGAGAATCCAGTACAGTTCAAGTCCTAGGAGGGGTTATGGAGAAAATCAAGCACAGAAACTCCATTAGCAAAAAGGAGGTAGCATGACAGTGGGCTAATGTGGATACCAGGAGGGGAGCCCTGGGACATCCTTCTAAGGATCAGAATTGCCTGAAAAATAACTCAAAAGCAAGTCCTTAGATGGAGAAATGGAATATGTAAGTATATATGGTCTCAATCAAGTTAGGCCCAAAAAAACAGGCAGGTAAAGGCTAAGTCTGTGTAGAAGCATCACTGAGCCCAGATGTAAGGAGATGGGGAAGGCAGACCTAGGGAAAATGCGAAGAAGTCAACAGAAAGAAGGAGAAGGAAAAATAAGTCAAACATTTAACTTACTGGCCTATGCCTCTGTTTCCCCAAGGGATTGTTAATAAAACAGCCCAATCCCCTTCCTTGAGGGAATAAAGTGAGTGGAAGAGGAGCCTCCTTAATGTAGGTGGGCACTGTAGGGAGCCAATCAGAGCCAGAGAACAAGTAAGGCAAGTTGTGTCATACTAGAAGTATCAAGGTCAGAGCCAGGAGAGTAGCTCAGTCCATATTAAAACATTGAGCATGGTAACTTAAAGAAAAAGTAGAGGATGAAGGGAGAAGAAATAGGTTAAGGATCTGGGAAAGTCAAGATGGAGGAGAAGTCAAAAAAATAAGCTAGAGATGTTCTGGAAAAACTCTGGCCACCAGGGCCATTGTTCACAAGGTGAGAGAGCCGAGTTCACCCGATGGAGCCAGACCGGATGGACAGTATCCTCCTGAGTCACATTCAATCAATGGTGAAGAATGAGCTTGGTGACAAAAATCTCGGGCTCAGAGAAATGAAGAGAATAGAATCCTGATAAGACAGATTCTGCCCTTGAGGCAAGCTGCAGCTCTCAAGTAATCAGACAGGTATTGGACCCAGAAAATTGGATACTGCTGAAGTTTGACAAGACTGGAAAGGCCAAAGCTTCTTTCACTGAGTCCTAAATAAACAGAAGTCTAACTTACAAAGCAAACTCTCACTCATTTACAAATCTAATTTATGCAAAACCACAAATGGCCAGAGGGAGATTTTATTACCACTGGTAAATTGCTTTCTACTGTGACAACACCAGAATCTTTGGGCTGCTTCATGTTTGTTGAACTAAACTGAACCCACATTAGAAGCCGAATGTTCTCTGTGAACTTTCTGAGTGCCAGGCCATGTGCCCCAAGAACAAAAGTGAACCAGACCTAGTTCCCATGTCTGGAGGAGGCAAGCATGGAGTAGGAGAGACAATGTATCAGTAGATCACTCCAGAGTCATGTGATTAACCAGGTAAACATTTATGTCAAGTGTGGGGTCTTTTTTCCCTCCCTAATAGAGCTTCTGATTCTGCAGTGATTTCACCAAAGGGTCAGACAGACATCTGAAAACAGGGCAATTACAAAAAGAATGTTTATTACTATATTGAAGCCTTAGAACAATACTATTTGCTTAACAACAAAAAGAATTATTAAGGTGAGTACATGGTGGACTGGTTAATGAAATACTAAGTGGATAATTGAACTACTGAACTTTTATCCTGAGCCCTAGGCTAACTATATTATTTTTCTCTAATTTTTTCCATCACTTACACACAGAGATTATCAGGATAGGCCTAGAAATGGGAACACTTTCTTTGTTAATGTAAAAAAAAGAAAGAAAACCTTCAGTTCTGTTGAGTCACAACATTCTCTTTAGTGTAATTCTCTAAAAACACATTTAAATTAAACAATAGTTTTGTTTTTTATTAAGCCAAATGAGTGTCCAATAAGTGGCACCAATATATTTCTCACTTACATTACCCATGTCTCCTGTGGATGAGACACAGTGGCAAGAACCAGACTCATCATGTGTCTAACACCATTGGATAGAAAGTGACTCCTTAACTTCTGTTATCATTTTACTTATTAGTAAATAAGTACATTTAAAAACCAGAGAGAGGTCCATGTAGAAATGACACACCCACAGATCATATATCTGTGCACTAAAGGTGAAATTACAATTTGGCTTCTCCTCTGTCTGTGAAGAGTAATGTGACTGATAGGCACAGGGCCTGCCCCAGGCAAGGGAAGTAGTCAAGCATAGACACTGGATCCATCTCCTGAAACTGTTGTCACAAATTATCATAAACCGGGTGACTCAAAATAACAAAAATTTATTCTCTCATAGTTCTGGTGGCCAGAAGTCCAAGATCAGTATCACTGAGCCAAAATCAAGGTGATTCGCTGCCTGTGGAGGCTCTACAAGAGGATCTGTGCCCGGCCTCTTCCAGTTTCCAGTGGCTGCGGCATTCCTCGGCCTGTGGCTGCATCTCTCTAACCTCTGCCTCCAGCTTTTCTTCTGTGTTTGTTGAATCTCTCTCTGCCTCTCTCTTGTAAGGATAGTTGTGATGACATTTGGGATTCAGCCATATAATCCAGGATGATCTCAAAATCCTAAATTTAATTGTATCTACAAAGATCCTTTTTCCAAATAAGGTAATATTTACAGGTTCCCAAGATTAGGGCCTGATACATATGGGAGGCATCAGACATTATTTGGCCCACCTCACCAGCTTCCCATGAGGTTAGGCTAACGTTGGGACTTCACCAAAAATTAACCCACACTTGGCTTCTTCCTTTTCCCTACCTGCTTCTGCGCCTCCCTGATTAGCATGTCTTCCATCAACTACTTCCCTGTCTATCTTGGGCAACCTGACCAATGACAGTAACATAGCAAAGGAAGAGGATGATGATACATCTAGGTTGTGTTGTTTTAAGCCACCATATTCAGTCATTTGTTATAGTAGCAATGGGGAAATAACACACCTGGAGTATGATTTAGCCCACAGTTTGTTCCTCCTCAAGGTACTGACTAGGGGCAGCTGTGGGAGAGTATGAATCCCCAGTTACTTTCTGCCTGGTGCATCAGGGTGAAGCGCCAGCAGCCCAAGGTGCAGGTGTAAACAGTTAGGAGGGAAGCATGCAACACCTAGAAAAAGACACATGGAGCCAGAAAAGGGAAGCTGGGAAGAACATTGACCTTGACTGCAGGTGCAATTAATTTTTTTCCTTCATCTCAGACTGAGGAAGCTCAGCTCTTCAAGACTCAGCCCGTGTATCCTTCAGCATCAGAATCCTCATTTCTGATATCTGGGTTCTTTGTGACAAAGTATTTATCTCTCTAGAGCCAGCCTCCTGTCTCTCCAGACTGCCCTGTTTTAGGAGCAGGAATTAACTAGGTTGGTGCCTATGCTGGTTTTCTAAGACTGCTGTAGCAAAGTACCATAAACTGCATGGCTTAAACAACAGAAATGTATTTCCCACTATTCCAAAGGTTAGAAGTTTGAGATCAAGGTGTCAGCAGGGTTGGTTCCTTCTGAGGACTATGAGGAAGAATCTGTTCCATGCTCCTCCTCTAGCTTCTGTGGTGTGCTGGCAATCTTGGGCGTTCCTTGTCTTGTAGATCTCTGCCTTCATCTTAATATGGAAGTGTCTATGTGTGTGCCCGTGTGTGCGCACATATGTGTGCATGGTCAAATTTTCCCTTTTCTTTAGGGTCCCAATCCAATATGGACTGGAGCCCACCATACTCTAGTATGGCCTCATCTTCACTACATTTGCAGCAACACTATTTCTAAATAAAGTCACATCTGAGCTACTGGAGGGTGAGGACTTTAACATATGAATTTGAGGAGGACACAATTCAACCAGAACAATGCCCAAGGGCCCACCACCTTCTTACAGATTTCTCTGATGCTAACTCTCTGCCTCAATTTCTGTCCATTTCCTGCTTCTGAACACACTCTGCCTATCTTCCTGACCAGGGCAGCCCTGGCATGTAGTGTTAGGTATATAGATACAGACTGCTTCCCTGGGCTACCACCCACTGACAATCATCTCGCCTTTTCTCACTGCTGACCTGGAGTTCTTCCCAGAATTTGCAGCTATCATGCTGGTACATTCAATACCAGTGTAACCATTCAATAGACAGTCATTGAATTAGCTAATCGATTGCTTACTGTCTAACAGGTGAATGTACTCAGGCTACTCAAGTTTATGCATGTAAGACATACTCAGCCACGTCTTCAGACATGACATTATCTAACAGTGAGCTATTGAAGAAATGACTAAGAATCCATAATTCTATAACTCTTGTGTTGTAGGCTCAGGTTATACATGGCAGCAAAGGAAGAGAAACACACAGCTTTCTGATAATTCAATAAGGAAGATAAGATCATTCACAGTCCCCAACTGCTATCAAAAACTGTTAAGAACAAAAGACTATCTTTTTGTGGCTTCAAAGTCTTAGAAAGTCAATGTGATAGAAATTGAGCCAGGAAAGCTAGCAAGTAATCCTGTTAGGTATAGTTTTCCTAAGATATTCAGCTTAAGTTCAGTTCCATAATCGCCTAAATCTGCATGTCTAACTGCTCCCCTCCCCTCCCTGTCCTTCTCTCTTTCCTTCTAGGTGTCCATGCTCATCACCTTCATCTTCCAACTCTAATTCAACATCATCACAACCATCCCAGAAATCCTAACTTCAACACAGATTAATCTGGGGTGAAGAAACAAGATCACTATTCATTTTTGACATGTCGATGTACACAAAAGCCCATAAGCAAATCAAAGAAAGGAAAGTAGAAAATACTTTCATCTTCTACTCCTCTAAAAGTTCATTATTTCTTTTCTTATACTGTTTTTATTAAATACTGTATACATAAATACTATATACATTTATGTCAAGGTTATAAAGAAAGTCTCTAACAAATGTGAAGGTCCAAAAACCCAGATTGAAACAATTTCAGTGAGTTAAAACTAGTATTGCATTGGATTCCATCGCTGATTTTTCTCATGAGTCACTTAACTCAGGGAAAATACCTAAAAGAGAAAATATCCCACACCTGCACACTTGTTCTGGTAGATTTAAGTCAGCCCAAGTTTACATTTCATTAGTTATAGCTGGCAGGATAAACTCCTTGTTCCCCCCAATTGTCTTAGATCCTTCTTGCTTGATTTGTACTTTATAACAATTTTGACTCTGCCCTAATACCTTGAACTCTGTCTTCTATATTCAGCTTCAGGTTCACTTTTTATATTTATTGACTGCTCATGGGAGTTTTAACCGCAAGAACATTTTGACTTAAACTCAATTATCTAGATGTTTCCAAAATTCTGATTTTATCAATTCTAAATATCAGAAATCTTTGCAGGTCTCACTCTTCTGTCTGTTTTGTCTGTGTGACCTGAGCCTCCAGCCTGGCTTGCTTAACTCTCACGACAGCTGAGCTCAGACCCACTCCAGAGGGAATCAGGATATGCCTATATCTTCTAAAACTGTCCTATGCCATCCCCACATGGATGGTTATTTACAAACAAACAAAAAAAAAGAGTTTAAAAACAAAACCTAATTGAGGGATATTTTAACCTTATCTGCCATGGGAGTGATGTAGGAGGCCGGGCACACAAATAAAAATAGATATTGAGTATGTTATTTCTAAATAGTGAGTTACTCATATGCTAAGCATGAAATCAGTTCTCTTTCTTCAAAACTCTTCAAAAACCTGCATAGTAAATGCCCTACTGTTAATAGGGGTACTGGATATATAGACAGGTCATTAGAACACAGCATGGTAAAGGGGAAAACCACAGGCACTCAATAGGGTACAGAGAAGAGGCATCTCACCATCCTAGGGTAGAAAGAGTGCAGAAGGTCCAGGGATGTCTTTCTGGAGGAAGTGACATTAATCTGAGTCATAGAAGAAGAGTAATATCTTGTCCTTTGCTCCATTTTTTTAAAGCTTTCACCCAATATGGCTTAGGAAAACTCAGGAAACTTCCTGTCATGGTTACTATTCTGTGTCAGTGTGGCTAGGTTTCTGGTGTCCAGTTATTTGATGAAACAACAGCCTAGATGTTGCTATGAAGGTATTTGTTAGATGTTACTAACATTTAAATCAATAGACTTTGAGTTAAGCAGATTATCCTCCATAACAGAGGTGGGCCACATTCTGTCAATTGAAGGCCTTAAGAGCAAGAAATGAGGTTCCTCAAAGTAGAGAGATCCTGCCTCAACACTACAACATAGAAATCCTACCTGAGTTTCTAGCTACCCTGCAGAATTCAGACTCAAGAATGTAACATCAAATCTTATCCAAGTCTCTAGCCTACTAGCCTGCTCTATAGATTTTGGACTTGTGAGCCCCACAAATATATGAGCTAATTCCTTAAGATGGATAGATAGATAGATAGATAGATGAATGACAGATGGTATAGATAGATGATGGATAGATAGATAGATAGATAGATAGATAATAGATAAATGGTAGAACTCCTCTTGGTCCTGGTTCTCTGAAGAACCCTAACTAATATACCTTTTAAATAACAAAGCTCTAGGGTAAGTGGGTTTTGGTAGAGCTAATTCAAGACTATCAACAGCCACTATACTGTGAGGCAGGGTAAGGGGGTAGGTGAAGAACCCACAATGTCAGGCCTTCTGTGAGGCAGCTGCACAATCACCAAAGAAGTTACTTCTTGGACAACTTAAAAGGCCTTCCCTGAAAGAGCAAGAAATCCCCTGAGGCTTGTTCCTGGGGAACCCAGAGATGTGCCGCTAAATGCCACCACCACTGGGAAGGCGATCAGAGGCAGAACCCCTGAGACCTTCCCTCATTCAATGGATTGAGTGAGCCCCAGGGACTTGGAACTCCAGTGAGAAAGGATGGTGGGAAGAGGGAGAGGTCACACAGTCTTCATATAGAGCAAGAAAAGTTCCCACTGTGGGGAGGTGAGTCTCTCTGAATTTTTACACATTCCCCCTGCTACCCTCTGTCCCAAGACAGAATCTGAATCACACATTTCTGCAAGTCTCTGTGTGGTCCCCCATGGTTCTCTTGCCATGCTCTCATCTTTCCCCCAATCTGAATGCTTGTTTGATTAGAGCCTACCTGTGCCATTGGATGTTCCTGGTTTGGGGGCTTAATTCTCAAAAGGAGGCTGAGACAGGATTCCAGACCCTCAGGAGGATTTCCCAGAACACTTGGGAATTGACTCAAGCTTCCGAGAAATGCTGTATAAAGTCAGGAGCTATTCACGAGAGGAGCTTACAAGATGGAGAAATTAGGGCCACCAGAGAGGTCAATAAAGTCCTCCTAAGTCATGCTTTGAAGGAAACTTTAATGTGGGTGGTTGAGGAATGGGGTAAAGAATACATCTTAAGGGAACAATTGGCAGCATGGGAAGGGAGAAGGCGGGGGCAAAGAGAAGACCCTCCTGCTAGATCATAGAATACAAGTCAGGAAGTTGTTGAAAATACACGCAGCATAAAACAAGGACTCTGTCTTAGTTTTTCTCTTCTCCATGAGCCCCACATTTCTTCTGAATCTCTCTCCCTGACCCTCACCTCATACCTGATTCTGGCCACTCTCAGTGTGACCATGCTGACCATCCCCAAGCTGCAGCCTCACTGTAATGTTGGCCCAGCTCCAGCCTCAGCTGATCTTAATAAAAACCTTGGTTCTTCACACTGTTAGTTGGCCTCAATCTTCCTTCAAAATTCCCCTCATGGTTTGACTTGGCCCCATGACCAGCCCCAATCCCAGTCTACCCATGAGTGAGGAGCAGGCCTCTAAGACATTGTCCCTGCCACCCCACCGCTGTTGCCTGACTTCTCTACTGGACATTTTCTCCCAAGTCACCACCATCAACAGTTGTCATTGCACATTCTAAATGCTCATTATCTGCAGCTTTAATAGAGATGCAAATTCAGATTATAAAAAGCACTTTTAAAAATAGAACGTCTTTGCCAGTAGAATACAGCAGCAGTGTGTATGTGTGTGTGTGCACGTGTGTGTGCGTGCACGCGCGCACACACACACACACACACACACACACACACACAGAGTTTGTCAAATAAAGCCACATCCTCCAAGTTGTGAATCATACTATCCCCAGAAAGTGGTGCCACTTTTCTGTGACGGTGTGACAGGGTCAGTGAAGCAGGCTACTTCAAGCCTGTGAGAAAGTGCAGCTTCACAGAATGAATTAAATGGTCATTTCCACCTGTCACTAATTTCCCTTACTGGGTGAGCAACAGCTCTATTAATCGGGAAAGACCTTGATTGGTACAGCTTCTCTGTCTTCAGATTCAGATGTGCCCAGGGTGGCGTGTGGAGCGCGACGGGGGTGCTGGGCCTGCCAGCCTGCTGGTGGTTGCAGCAGTGGGTCAGCAAACCTGATTATACTGCTGCTCTGTCCAGAGTGTCTAGCTCTGTTTTCTTCCCCCCTCTCCCTAAAGAGTGGTGTGATTACTTTATGCCAAACCACTCAAGGATAATTCATACTGTCAGGCAACCCTTGTGTTTGCCCATTATCCGACAGTTTGGGCTCACTTCATATTCCAGAGTGGCATGATATAATGTAATGCGATTTGAAATACTGTAAAGCAATAAGCAAAGTAACACAGTTTGACATCTTGACTCTCAGAGGAGGCATGCACATACTGGCTACACTGTACTTCCACTTTCCCAGTACCTGCTACTTGATATTATTTGACTTTGTAAAGCATTATCTGTTTTTAAATACAATTAGAAGAGTGAGGCATTAGCAAAGAAAATTTGTCATGCTTGAAAAGGTCAATGGTTTATCCATCCTACATAGAAGCTCTCCAGTGAGGACACCCTGTGCCCTCACATATGACATACCATAAACTGAATAGTCAGTGCCCAGCCTTGTCAAATGATGAGATGGTGCTAGCTAGTTTATGGGAGCCATGAAGTTCTTTGTACATCACACCCATCCAACAAATCACACCTATTTATTGTGCACCTACCATGTGTAAGTCTTTAAGAGGAAATAGCAGGCATGTGGATTAGAAATCAGACATGTTATGATGGGACCTACCAGCCAGCTCAGAGCAAATGTTGTTTAAAGGTTCTAGAATGTGCTAGATCGAAGCACCAGGCTTCCTTGCCCAACTGGTTTGTTTGTTCTTCACATGTACCAAAAGCAAGGGTTTGGGCCAAACAGGGAGTGGCCTCAGCAGCCTGAAGTTCTGAAAAGCCAAGAAATCTGCCTCAGCATTAAGGCCCAGATTTGGCACAGAGCCCACTATAAGGCAAGGAATGAATTCTTGAAAAATAAAAATGCCCACAATCTCTTCTCAAACTATTACCCAATCTATCTTTTCTTTCACTGCAAACATTTTAGAACAACAGTTTCTACTTGCTGAATCCATTTTCTTACCTCCTGTGCTCACACCAGCCTGCTACAATCCCACTCCCCACCCAGTCATTCCAGGGAGTTTCTAAGTCCTCTACCTTCCCTCTGCGCTTGACCTCTGAGCTGCTCTTGAGACGCAGACCATATTGTCTTTCATAACATGGCCCCTTCCCACAGCCTACCTCCGTTTCCTCCTACTCACCTCACAGACTACTTGTTCCAGGTCTCCTTTGGGGCTTGTTCACCCTCTCCCAAAGTTCTGTGCTTGATTCCCTTCTCCTCTCTACTAGGGTAAACATGTCTGCCTCCCCCTTGACATCAGCTGCCACATTTGCATTTCACTCCCAGATCCTCACCTCTAACACAGCCCTGATTCCTAGTTCCCAGTCTTGGAGTTCCAGTTGCCCACTAGCAATCTGATACTCCTCTCCTCCTAACTGATGTAAATGTCAGAGGCCACCAATGTTCAGTTTGGGGCTGTTCATGTCATTTCAGCTATCCCGATCCAATTCTTTGAGTTCCTTGAGTATGCCAAATCCTTTCCTACTTTTCAACTTCATGTTCCCTCCTCCTGAAATATTCTCCACTCAAATCTTCACATCCTGTTCTCAAATATCACCTCCTCAGAAAGGTCTTCCCTGCTCAAAGAGGTTGCACAGCCTCCCACATTTATTATAGCTCATCAGTAATATTTTTATTTATATACTTATTTATTATCCATCTCAATTGTGCCATTTCTAGAATGTAAACTGCATGAAGGTAGGTGCTTATCTGTCTTATAGACTGATTTATTCCCAGCACCTACTAGGGAATAGTAAGTGCTCAGTAAATATGGTAAATGACTGATTGCTAATGACACCCAAAATTTTATATTCAGCACAGACCTCTTCTTTGAGCTCCAAACTGATATGCCCTATGGCCTACTAAGCATTGCCTCTGGATGTCAAGATAAGTTAAATCAAGCATATGTCTAAATCCATATTCTTGATTTTCTCTTGTTGCTTCTCTACCTTCATCACAGTAAATGAATGGTGCCAGGTACTTGTTGGTCAAGCCAGAAACCTGAGAGTCATCCTTGATTTCTCCCTCTTCCTCACTTCTGCTCGTATTTACTTCATGATGAAGTCCTATAAGTACCACCTTCAAAACATATCTAAAACCTTCTCTTTAGCTTCACTCTACACCATCTTCCTTGTTAGCTATCATTATCTCTAGAGGGAAAGCAGTGTCCCTGATTGCACTTTTCCTCCACATAGCACACAATTTTCTTTTAGAATTTAATTCTGGTGATGTCATGCTTAAATACTTTTATTTGCACACCACTCTCATGCATCCTATAAACTCCAGCATGTTATGAACTTAAGTCTTCTTTCCTAGCCTCTTCCCATGTTCTTCAACAACTAGTCACCTTCCACACTGGTCTCCTTCTACTTCTTGGGACACTCAGAGCTTTTGCATATACTAGTCTGTCTACCTGGAAGGCTCTGTTCCCTCCTTTCCAAGGGGCTACTCCCTCTGTCCTTGAGTCCCTGGCTTAAATGCCACCTTTTCAATTCAGTAAGTTGGTTCTTCCCCCACTGCCATCGTTCTTTTTTTCCCTATTACCTGTTTGTTTCCTCAAGATACCACCTACCTTTCTTCTCTACTAAATGTAAAGCTCTCCAATCACAGTTTCCAAGTCTGTTTTATTCTACAATGTGTACCTAATTCCTGGTGTAATTTACAATATGTGTTAAATATTGAAGCACAGGAAAGAAGAAAGTCTGGAAGGAAAAAAGGAAGGGTGGAAGAAAAGACAGAAGAAAGGAAGGGATGAAGGGAGAAGAGAAGGAGAAAGAGAGGGAGGGAGAAAGGAAGGAAGGAAGGAGTTTCACAAGTACTTTTAAACTGAATAAAAAACTTTATCTTTCCCATCATCATACAACCCACCAGGCATCTTGAATCCCCTATCAGTTGATGGCATCATCATTCACCATGTTGTTCAGGTTCTATATCACAGAATCATTTTTATTTCACCTTTCATCTCTCCATCTAGTAGACTATCAAAAGTTATGATCTCGACCTCTGAAACACATCTCAAATTATCCCCTTTCTTCATCCTCACTGCTTAGTAACTTGGTTACAGCTTTTATGGTGTTACATCTGAAACACTACGTGAGCTTCCTGGATGGTCCCTGCTTCAGACCTTCTCTCCTGCCAGTATTCAAATTCTAAAATAGAGACGTGATATAACTTTTCTTTAAAAATCTTCAATGCATCCCCATTGACTGATGAATTCTTTGTCATGGCATTCAGAGCTCTGTATTAAATATTAAAATCTATCTACATATTGTATTTTTTGTCTTATCTCTAACGGATGCTAGAAACTCTCTCACCCTCCATTCTCACAGACCCCTTATCATATCTTAATCTTATACATGCTGCCAACCTTTGTATTACTAACTCTTCAGTCTAAAATTTAATTTAAACTCTTTTCCTATCTGCAGGACTCCAACTCATATCAAGCCTGGTCATTTTCTCATAAATTAAGTCAATGTCATCTTAAATAAACTAAGTAAAAATTAAACATTTTTACATAAACTTTAAATCAATTATTGGACTTCTTATGTTTTATAACATGTAAGCAACTAACTTGTCTCTACAATGAGCACCTA
Source organism: Eidolon dupreanum (assembly GCA_028627145.1). NCBI lineage: Eukaryota > Metazoa > Chordata > Mammalia > Chiroptera > Pteropodidae > Eidolon > Eidolon dupreanum. The sequence continues at coordinate 20,062,655 of CM053501.1, read as the reverse complement.
CCAAGTGCTAGTCTTTGTTTTTAAGCCTTTACACACGCCCTATAAAATAGATATTACTATATCTCTAATTTCACAGAGTAAGAAACCAAGCTTAAATAAATGAAATTAATTTACCCAAGTCACCCAGTTAGCAAATAAGAAAGCTAGGAATCCAACTCACGTGAGTCTGACTCCAGAGCCTTTTGTTTAAAGCACTATTTAGCACACCCTCAAAAGATGGAGGTCCCATCTGATTTATCTTTAATGCTCAATATCTAGGCTACAGTAGACAATCAATAAATGTTTGTGGACTGAAGGAGAGAGAGTGGAAAATGATCAGGCTTCCCAAGGTTCACAAGGGAAACCAGGAGACTCCTTTGTAATTTGGTTGAAGTAACTATTCAGTCAACATTGAATCAAATGTGAATTGAATTGAGTTACCTCAAGTAATAGAGCTAGATATGTCTCCTGAATTGGAGACAGAAAACTCCCTTCTATATGACTTTGCAACTTATCACTGTCAGAAAGGCTGAATAGGAAGAGCTAGGGCTGAGTTGGCATACACAGAAGACTCTGAAAAATAATCAATTGAATTCAAACTACCATACATCATGGATGTTTAGAGCCAGAAAGGACCTGGGAGATCATCTGCTTCTCTTCCTTCATTTCACAGAAGAAGAAAATAAGGCCCAGCAGGAAATATAGCATCCCACAAGTCACCCAGATTAGTGGACCATTAGGGCTAGGGGCACACTAGAACCAGCCTTATTCTCTTCAATAGATTAGCCCATTGCTTGCCAGAATGCAGCCTTCCATTGCCAAAATGCCTACCCACATTATTCTCTTTCTTCCTAGATAATTTTTAAATAAATATCCAGATTTTTTTTATTGACTTGTACATAAATTAGAACTTCTACCTATTCTTTAGTTAATGGGTATACTGTTTTTCTTTGAAGGATTATCTGCTTAAAGTTTTACTTAAATTTGGGGTGGGGGAAAAGGTAATTTATGACATCAGCCAGCAAATAAAATCCATATGTTTATAGAACTTCCACTTTCAGGTATGAAATGTGGCCCTTCTAGCCATAAGCTCAGCAAAACATAATAGGTTCTCATTGTTAAAATGAGTAAGACCAAATCAAACCCAGGGTAAAAGGGACAAAGTTCAGATGGCAAGAATATGCTGAAATTCCATATCAGCTAGGGTGCTCTCAGTTGTAATTCAAATGGAACACTGCTCAAACAATAAAGGGACTGTATATCAGCTCATACAACGGAAAAGTCCACAGGGAGATCTGGCATCAAGTGAGGTTTCCTCTAGCAGTAAAAAATGGAATATTTATGACTCATATTTACTCAATTTGCAACTTAAAAAGGTGAAAAAAGCATAGGTAGGCATTCTCCAAAAGTTTACTAACTATCGAGGGAGACAGATCTCTTATGGTCATCTTTTAGAAACAGTAATCTGTGCATGCTGAATCTACTTCTTCACCATTTATTCAGCCCATGACCCATTATAAGTGCATAAAGAGAGATGTACACAGAATACTTGAGAGACTAGAAAGGGGTACTTCTCCAAATAGGACATGGCACTAAGGTTTTCTCCTTAGAGAAGCCAGGAGATACATCTAAATCCTTAAAGAATTAGTTAAAACTCATCTGGGAAGTAAAGCTGAAGAGGAACTAATAAGCACAAGGACAAAGAGTTTTTCTTTGTGGGTCATGGTAGGGAATTACTGACTATTCAGTACTGACAGATAACAATTCAGAAAGGAGAAGGAAAAATATCAAGAATTAGGTAGCCCCAGTAACAAAAGATCTTTCACACAAGATGGAGAGACACCAAGCAGATGAGGGCCACAATTTAAGGAATTAAAATGAATGTATATTGGGGGTTTTCAGCATACAGGACATTGGAGTGGGGGTAGTCACACAGGTAGCATTTATTGAATGAGAAAAGAAGATGGAAATGGGCCGATCCCTGAAGAAAGCCATATTTAAGAGATAGACATAGAAGGGGGCCCATGAAGGATATAAAATACAAATATAGGTAGGAGTTAGTTGTCACAGGAGACAGAAAGATTCTTATCCATGAACACTTTCCCTGAAATAATATTCAGAAATGCATTTGTCAATAGGTACTTTTTATAGGAAAAAAGATCTAAAGATTGCATCAGAAACTCAAAGATATCTATGACCCAAAATTGATTTAAAAATCGCTGGCAAAAAATAAATAAATAAAAAAACAACTTCAAAAAGGAAGGCATGACAAATAATTTTAACCCCCTCAGAGGCCCAGTTATATGAAAGGCAGAACACTGGGAAAAATTCAGTGGTCATTAGTGGCCTTAAAAAGGCCTATGTCGATGGTGGGGAAAAGAGGAGAGTGAGATCTTGCCTTAATAGGCTGAAAAGTGGATGAAAAGGAAGTCAGTGGAGGCAGCATGTCTGGACCATGTTTCTAGAAGTCTGGCCGTAAGAAAGAAGTGAGAGACTAGGACAGTAACTAGCAGTGAACGTTGTAGTCAAGAGGGTGATTTTTAGAATGTGGGAGAGTCAATCATGTTTATGGCTTAAAGGAAGGAATCAGTGAAGTAAGTACTGGAAGAATAAATCAGAGGCATTTTTGTAGGTCCAGAACTCTGATGAAATCTTTCTCAGCCTAAAAAGTATGGGTTTCCAGGTCCGTCATTCAGTAGAAAGCTTTCCATAGCTACAGACAACATCAATCATCTTCATATTCACTTAAAGACAGGATGATAAATGAGGTGCAATCCTTCCCACATGTTAATTTTTATCCTTTGTCCCCTGAAGTCTCTTGCTATTATAAAGGCCCACTTGAGAAATCTGTTTGCAATTCCCTAACATTACCCCTCCTCTTATACTAAAGAAACATGTTATAGAATATTGAGGATACAGTGTTGTGCTGTGACTGTGAGAGAGGCACATTTTATTTTTTCTTTAAGATATACAGACAAGATGTTAGTTTATGTTGAAAAATTTTAAATTTTTCTTCTTGATACCCCAAAATAAAGTATTTGTCAAATACTAAATTTGGTACCATGTTTCTATTAGCTATTTCTACAATAAAGCTGCACAAAAACCACCCCAAAACTCAGTAGCTTTCGACAATAAATATTTATTCTCATACTTAGGGTTCTGTGGGTTGAATATGAAAACACTGATTTTGGCTCAACTCAACCAGGTGGCTCTGCCCCAGGCTACAGTTTGGGCTGATGTCTGCTCAATACGTGTTCTTGTGGGGATCCAGGTTGAAGGGGCAGCATCTACCTGTGGAAAATCCTTCCAGTGCATGTCACCAGAGCACAGGTATAAGCAAAAACATGCAAGGCTTCTTAAGGCCTTGGCCTAAAACTGACACATTGTAAATTTTGCCTACATTTCATTAGCCAAAGCAAGTCACATGGCCAAATCCAACAGTAATAGTGCAGGGAAAATGCTCCACCCTCTCTCTGGTGGAAGCTGTTGTAAAGACAAATGGCAAAGGCCATGAGTGTCTAAATCTAATACAAGGAGAGGTGAATGGTTGTGAACAATGATTCAATCCACCACAGTGTAAACCATGATTTGGGAAGAAAGAATAGACAAGTATTTGTCAAACACTAAATTTGCATGTTAACAATGCATGTTAAAGATTGCATTTGCCTTTTTCAACACCTAGCATTCAGTGGAGTTGAGCACTACAATTACACACTCACGCACACACCCAGACACACATGCACACACACACACAGACACACACCCTTAATGTTGTTCAATTCTACTTCCTAGGATGAATGTACCATCAGGGAGGCCATCTTCTGAGGAGGTGGTATGGTTGAGGGAAAAAGCCCTGTGCTAGACATCAGAAAAGCTGGGTTCTAGTCTTCTTTCAGCCCCCAGCTGATACAATTTGGGCTTAAAAGAGAAAAAGCCTTAGTTAGTCAAGAGACTGAGCTTGCTGTGGCTAAGATAAAGGGTAAATAAGAAACACTTCCCAGCAGCAGTTGCATTGACTGTCAAGAGTCTGCCCCACTAATCACTTGGGCACTCTAGACCCTGGGTTTAATAAAATAATTATCTTCCAAAAAATAGCAGAAAGACTTGGATCTGTGATTTTGCTCCCAGTGCATGTACATGGAGAAAATATCGACAATAGATTTTGCACCCACAACCAGACTCTCTGGGGAAAGCAACACTAACGCTGAGAGGCCCCAAGGAGCAGATATATCTTCTAGCCCACACTGTTGGATATAGCAGAACCAGACAAATGTAAACAATATTCACGTGGGTCTTTGGGGAACGTTTTATCTGCAGGTATGAGCAAACCAAAGTGCCCCAAGCAGAGTAAAGAGACCACAGCAGATCACATGACTCAACTGAAACTTTCCTGACCATTTCATTCATGTTTTTGAGGAAAATCTAGATTTTCTCTTTTGGAGTGTGCTGCACCCACTTTCAGTCTATAGCAGAGCTTCTTAGCCTAGGTGCCTGAGCACCCAACATCCTATATATGGGCTGTTGGTGTGCCAGGATATTGGCCCCTTAGTTCCTCCTGGCAGCCGGGGAGGATGTGGGATCCACATTGTTTCTAGACTCATTGCCTCTGTTTCTCTTAGTGCACCATGTGATACCATCAATTTCCATGTGTGCCCAGACATGAAGGTTGAGAAGCACTCAAAAAGGTTAAGAATTTCAAAGGTATATCCTAATATTTGCTGAAGAACTAGTAGAATTCTCAGCCTGGGTTCCAAGAAAGAATCAGCCCCTAAGGCCCTAAGGTAACCATTGTATGCAATAAATTAGACTCTCTTCTGATCATCTAGAAAGATACTAGTTATATTCCACTCTTGGAATAATTGCGAGAAACAGTCATTGGAACAGTATCTGTGTTCTACAGTTCTGATTAGGGTCCCAGTTGAGAATAACTGCATGACTTCTTATTGTTCATTTCAATTGATTCTAACTCAGGTTTCTTTTTTAAGAAAAAAAAAATAGCTGTTTGTCAATTAGATAGTTCAAGTATCTAAACAAAATAAACATCACACCAATATAGTTGTACATGGGACTGCATGGTTTGATGTTTTTTGCAGATGTTTTCTTTTATTTGAAATGGGCAGATGGGACTCTTTAATTTTTACAAAAAAAAAAAAAAAAAGAAGAAATGGGGTCGGGGAGAGTTCCAGAAGGGGCAGTGGCTCATCACATCACAATGGTTACTTAGAGATGAAACTGGAACCAGGGTCTCTTGACTCCTGATGAAGCACTCTCTCCCTTGCTCTGTTCTTTTTCTGTCAAAAACATGTTTGCTGATTATTTTCCATTAAATGCATCATTCACATTCACTCTCCAGAGAGCACTTTTGAAGCATCCTCATTCTTTTACCCAATCACTTAACATGGTTGTTCTGCGAAATCTGTGGTTTAGAAACCTTCTCGTTGCTCCTAATTATTCCCCTTCTTGGATTCCTTAGGATGTGTGCACCTGATAATCAAGAGTTATTCATTGGAAGTCTTCATTACATTTGATGTGGATAATACAAATTTTACTCATGAAATGCTACTCAGGGTCTCATTTTTGAATGAAGACATTGATTTACTTACATTTTCAGAACACACACAATAGATGAAGAATTAAAATAATGGACAACAACTAATAGAAAACAGGTGTGACTCTGAAATTTAAATGGTACATTCTCCAGTCTTGGAGCAATGCTGGGAGAAGAATGTTTACCATACAACAATGAAGACAGCAAAAAATAAAATGAAATAAACGATAAATTCTCATTGACTGAGTATAGCTTCCCGGCTGGAGCCTATTTCAGCAGCTAGCAGTGCAACCAAAAATGAACACACAAAGTCTGCTAAACAAGGTTGGTTTTATTTCCCTAAGAGACTGGGAAGAAGATGGCAAGAGTGTAATTTAATTTTTGTAAAATGTTTTCTAAACAAGTTCAAGGGCTGTATCATTTAGGTTGACAAATTGAATACCAGGTCTGACGTTCTTGTAATAAGGTGTATGCCCTGACTTCATAAGAGAAACTCATCACTCAAATCCACAGCTGAGAAGGCAACAATATTTCAGGGATACACAAAGCACCAAAGGCCAAACCTTCAGGCAGTTCCCAATGCGTGACATGTGAAAGGCTAAGGATTTAATCTGCTGACCCTCAGCATCCAGAAGTTGGAAGTGGTAAGGGCTTCCATGAGCAGTTATTTTAGCACCCTGTGCCCACTCATGCTGTAAAAGTGAATTAGTTCCACAAGACAGTTTTGGCTGAATGGCCATAATGGTTGAAAAACTTCTTTTCCTCTGGTTCTAAGTTCTAAATTACATTGCCAAATTGGCCTAATTTCATTCTTGGTGCATTTCTACAGATCTCATTGTATAGATGAATTGAAATTGTTGAGGGGAACTGAGCCTGAGCTGGGACAAAGATTAGTCTCTTTTTTTTTTTTTCTGAAGACTAATCACCTAGAATATCCAGGCAGTACTATAGACTAACTGTTTGTATGCTCCCAAAAATTCATATGTTGAAACCTAATCCCAAATGTTGTGTTAAAATTTGAGGTGGGGTCTTTGGGAGGTGATTAGGTGATTCAGAAGGAATTAGTGCTCTTATAAAAAAGACCCTTGGCTCCTGGTCAAGATGGCGGCATAGGTGTTCACCTCTTCCCATGACCATATCAAAATTACAACTAAATTGTACAACAATCAACCTGGAGAATGACCTGAAGATTAGCTGAATAGAATTCCTATAACTGAAGATATAAAGAAGAAGCCACATGGAGAACTGTAGGAGGGGTGGAGATGCAAAACAGTCTAGTTCCGCACCTAAGTGCGGTGGCTGAGAATCAGGAGGGATATTTTGGCTACAGAGATTCCCCCCAGCCCCACACCAGGCTCTCCAGCCCAGGTCTCCAGTGATGGGAAGAGAAGTCCCCACAACAGCTCACTGTAAAAGTCAGTGGGGATTTTATCCAATCCCAGTGAGACAGAGGGCTGCTCAAAACCCAGATGTCCTCCTAAGGAGCCCAAGCACAGACTCACTCACAAATATTCACCCTAAGCTCCAGCAAAGGGACAGCAGCTCAAAAGGTACCAGAGACATATGAGGGAAACTGAATTGGGTAGTGTCAGAGTGAGGGCCTCATCATTATTGTGTTGAGCCCTCCCGCCCCCCTCCCCCCCGCCCCCGCCCCAGCCTGCAGGAGCAAGAGGGCACCAAATCTGAATTTGTATTAACCAAATAAACACCACTCACCCCACCCTGATGACTCCCTGAGATCCTGCCCCACCCAATTCAGTGGGGATTCCTTCTGGGTGAAACCATGGGCTGCTGGAAACATCAATAAAGAGATAGTAAATAAGAAATCCAAAACTCTAATTTGAAAAGATATATGCACCCCTACTTTCACTGCAACATTATTTACAACAGCCAAGGTATGGAAGTAACCTAGGTGTCCATCAATAGATGAATGGATAAAGAAGAAGTGGTATATATGTATATACACATACATACACACACACACACACACACACACACACACACACACACACAATGGAATATTACTTGGCCATAAAAAATGAAATCTTGCCACTTGCAACAACATGAATGGACCTACAGATATTACGCTAAGTGAAATAAATCAGAAAGAAAAAGACAAATACCATATGATTTAACTTATATGTGAAATCTAAGGAACAATATAAGCAAACAAAACAGAAATAGACTCATAGATACAAAGAACAGACTGATATTTGCCAGATTGGGGGGTGGCTGGATGAAAAGGTAAAGGTGTAAGAAGTACAAATTGGTATTTACAAAATAGTCATAGGGGTGTAAAGTAAAGCATAGGGAATATAGTCAATAATATTGTAACAATCGTGTATGGTGTTGGGTGGGTACTAGATTTATCAGGGGGATTATTTTGTAAATTATATAAATGTCTAACTACTATGCTGAACACCTAAAACTGATATAAAATAACATCAAAAGTCAACTGTAATTCAAAAATTAAAAAAGAGATCCTTGCCCCTTCCACCATGTGAGAAAGCTATGAAAAGACAGCCATCTATGAACCAGAAAGTGGGCCCTCACAGACTCATTATCCCTCACTCAACCATACTGACACTCTAATATTGGATGAGCAGGCTCCAGAACTGTAAGGAATAGATTTCTGTTTTTTATAATCCACCCAGTCTATGGCTTTCTGTTATAGATGGACTAAAGTAGGGAGAGAAAAAGTGGAAAGCTTGTGGTATAGAGAAAAGGGGCCTTATGAACAAAAGTGATCAAAGAGGGCACCTCCAGACCCCATCCACATCTCCCACTCATTCCCACTTCCTCAAGGGTTTCTAGCTATATAGCTCCTCAAATACTCTTCCAGAGACAAAACGAGCCAAATGTTTGGAAGGGATCTTACAAGTTACCTAGCCCAGCTCTTTTCAAGGCAGTACTCATTACAGCTATGGTTCTCAAAAGTCATGAGGAACTTGTTTAAAATTCAGGTCCCTGAGCCTTGCTGCCAAATATTCTGATTCAGTAGCTGTAAGGATGGACTAAGAATTTTCATTACCAACAAGTTCTCCGTGTGATTCCAATGCTGGCGATCTACTGAATGTGCTTCGGGAAATGCTAACCAAGGCTCTCATGCCACGCCAATCCTTCCAGACTTCCAGGGATGTGGTGCTCGCTTCCAAGCAGACAGCCAATCTTCAGACTGGTCTGATTATAGAAAGGTCCTGCTTGATTTTTAGCCTATTGGTGCCAGCTCTACAGTCTGAAACCACACGCTACAGTCCCCCTCCTGTAGCGACCTTCTGGAGATAAGAAGACTGTTCTTTGGCCTCTCATCCTGAGAGTTCCCTCCTCCTCCCACAGTTTCTGTCAATGGCTCCCTACCTCAGTTACAATAAAGTTCAAGCCCCTCAACATGTAACACCCCCATGACCTGGCCCAGACCTGCCTCTCAACAGCCTCATCTCTCTGCAGTCCTTGCCCCAGAGGTTAGATTTCCAAAAACCCAACAGCAGTTGCTTAAACATATTACCAGCCATGTTATCACATCTTTGCTCATGGTTTTCCTCATGTGTGTCTCAGCACGCCTCCTTCCTTCTCCACCTTCTCCTTGAAGTGGTAGAACTTCAAGACCCATCTCAAGCATTGCAGTCACTAAGAAAACTTCATCACCATCACAGAATGGGCTAAATGTGATTTTTGTGTTATTCATGCCATCCCAGATACCTCAAGTATGCCATTAATCCCCATTGTATTAGAATTACCCATTATCTCTGTCTCTGCTGGTAGACTTAAGGACAGAAACCTTGTCTTATTAATTTTCCTGTCCCCAGCCAGTATCTGACCCATAGAAATTACTCGGCAGATGTTTGTTGAGTTGAATCAAATCCTGCAGGGCTTAAACACAGAAGACAGACTATTAGCCAAGCAGCCTCCCACTGATCATGTCTTTTCAAGGGATCAGTCATGTTTTGATCCTCTCTTGTGTGCCAGCCAGTGCGCAATGCTGGGGGACAACAGGGTGGACAAACAGCCACCCTGTCATTAAGGAGAAATACAGAGTCCTATTAGGAAGACATGTCAGTATGATATGATGTAAAAATATGTTATGTTATGTTAGACAAGACTATAATACAGAGGAGGGGAATCAACTCTGAGGAATAAAGGAAGAGAGTAACATTTCCATTTGCTCAAAAAATACTTATTAAAAATGATTACGTGCTAGTGAAAATTTTAGGGATTGAATAATACACCTTTAAACAAAGCAGATAAAAATCTTTTCCTTCATGGAGCTTACAACCTAAAGAGTGAGAGAAACAATGAATTAAATAAGTAAAATTTCTAGTATTTTAAATAATGACAAAGAGTACCAAAAAAAAAAAAAGAGAGATGGGAAGGGGGAAAGAAAGTGTGGGGGGGGCATAATTTTAGTGGGTAGAAAGAGAATACCTCACTGTAAAAGTCACATTTGAGGAAAGACATGAAGGAAGTTGGGGAGCAAGCTATGAAGACATGGGGTTCAGTCTGGAGGAACCAGTGTCATACCACACTGAAGCATCAGTGTCATCCACAGAGAGCAAGGGGGTTTTGAGGTCATTGCAAGGCTTTGTCTTTTACTCTGAGTGCTTCAGAGAACCACTGCAGGATCTCAAGGACAGAAGAAAGAAGATCCACTTTATATTGCTGGACAATTATTGTGGCTGTGCATTAAGCACAGACTGGAGGGAGCAAGAACCTGCTATGTTCCAGGTTCTTGGATGTACAGGATGAACCTGAGAGCCAAGTTCTGTTGTTCCTTTGGTGCTCAGAAAGATTAAGTAAGGAGCTCATGGTAGCACAGTGAGCAAGTGGCAGATCTGGAATTCATGCCAGGTTTCCATGGCTCCAAATCCATGCTAGTTCTCTCCCCACAGTAGCACTATCAATCTCTAAGACTCTAGGAGGAGGACCTCACTCCTGCAAAGGCAGCGAGACAGCAATAAGGAGGGGCCAGAAGAAGCCACAGCCAATGAAAAGAGCTGTGTGTGCCCTTCTAAATCAGAAAGAAAGCCCGTAAGCCAGAGTAGCATTGTCTTGTAAATTCTCTCTGGCTCTGTTTTTGTCCCTGAGCCTCAGTGCCCTCACTGAGCATATCCTCTCTCCTTTGCCTCAAGTATAAACTGCCCCCCCACCAAAAAAAAATCATTTTTTCATTTCCATATTAGTACCTGAAATTAGTTACTATTTCCAAACTAAAATATATTCAGACATCAGAAGGAACAAATTACAGAAACTCTAAACATCCAAATAGGTAAGCCCAGCCATGCTCCCTGGTTCAAAAGGCTGCTTCAACACTAATGAGTCATTAACAGTTGTGAACAGTGGGCACCTACAGACCCCATCCTGTTGGATGTTGGTCATTAGAGTTTTTATAGTTGCAACACACTTCTCCAAAACATGTTCTCTGTGTTCCTTCCCATCTGACCCTCTCCTGTAGCTCACCTGGGCCCTTCCTGCTCACCTTATCCAAGTAGATCTCATCAGCCCCTATCACTAAACCCATTTTATTTTCTTCTTGGTCCTCATCACATCTGAAATAATTTCAGTCACGTGGCACTTGTTTGCCTTTGGTTTCTTCTGGTAGAATGAACATTGCCTGAGGTCAGAGGGCAGGTAGGGTTTGTTCACTGATGCGACCCCTACACTTACCATGGACTTGACACATGTCAGACATTCCATAAATGTTTATTAATCATTGCCACTTTGTAAGACCTCAGGCAGGAGTCCCAGGAGTCCCACTAAGTCTTCCTACACTTTGTTCAAAATTTGACTAAAATTCAATAAATGCTTCAGCTGTTTAGGCTCTGGTTAGTCTCTCAGCCCACTTTTGGAGTCTCCTGAAATTTAGCCAGCTAGAGAAACCTAAACATCACCCACCACTTTCCATGGAAGAACAGGGTCTTGGCCATTGTAGAGCCCCTTCCCCTCATACCATGATCTAACAGAGCTGAGGACAGAAGGAAAAGCCAGAATGAAACTTGGAGGCCCTGCGTGTGGGGAGCTGTGGGAGCTGATGATCGAGCAGATCGGCACAGATCCGCCCAGGCTCAGACCCCATTCCACGACTCAGTATGAACAGAAATGAGAATCGAATAATCTGAGAATCACTGACTCTACTCACCCCTGGGTTTCTATATCATTTTACAAAATTAAGAAGGAATAAACTCAAATATTAAAGGAAAAACTCTTCATCCACTCTGAACACTTTTGACACCAAATGTATGGGGATTTTCCACACCAACGACCAGCTCTCCAGACATCAACTGGGCATCCTACAATTCAATTCAATTCTGACACTATCAACCTAAAGTTAGCATCAAATTCCAAAGGTTAAAGTCTCAGTCTCACAGGACTCCCCACTTTGCACACCAATCACAAGTCCTGGGCCTCCTGGACTACTGTCTCCATAGAGTTTAGGATATGCCACCATCCCACTGTTTCAGGTTTTTATGGAGGCTCCATTACCCAGGCATGATTAAATCATTGGCCATAGGGATTAACTCAATCTCCAGCCCCTCTCCCCTCTCTGGAGGTCAAACCCTTCAATCATTTGGTTGGTTCCTCCACAACCAACCCCCATCTTCCCATAGTCACCTCAGTAACATAAATTCAGGTAAGGTTCAAAGGGGCTTATTATGAATAAAAAAAGATACCCTTCTTACTCCGATCACTCAGGAAATTCCAAGGGTTTTAGAGGCTGTGCCAGGAACCAGGAATAAAGACCAAATATAACATGAGATGCTCCTATCACCTTTTCACTCCAAAAGTATAATGGTTAATTTTATGTGTGAACTTGATTGGGCTAAGAGATACCCAGATAACTGGTAAAACATTATTTCTGGGTGTGTCTGTCTAGGTGTCTCTGGAATAAATTAGCATTTAAATTGGTAGACCAATGTGGGTGGGCATCCTTCAATCCACTGAGGGCTGCAATAGAATGAAAAGGCAGAGAAGGGTAAATTTACTCTTTCGCTCCACTTGAGCTGAGACATCCATCTTCTTCTGTCCTGGGACATTGGCACTTCTGGTTCTCAGACTTTCAGACTCAGATCAAGACTCACAGCACTGGCACACTAATCCTTAGGTCTTCAGACATGGTCTAAATTACACTACTGGCTTTCCTGGTTCTCCAGCTTGCAGATGGCTCTGGCTGTGGGACTTCTCGGCCTCCATAACCATGTGAGCTAATTCCTATAATTAATCAGATAGATAGATAGATGATAGATAGATAGATAGATAGATAGATAGATAGATAGATAGATATAGGTATATCCTATATTATATATGTATATATAGAATATAGAATATGTGTGTGTGTGTGTGTGTGTGTATGTGTCCTATAGGTTCTGTTTCTCTGGAGAACTTTGACTGACACAAGAAAATACAAGGGTTTTAGAAGCTCTGTGCCAGGAACAAGGGGCAGAGTCAAATACATATTCTTATTCAGATATCATTCAATCCAATTCCATTCTTTGACAGAAAAAGAAACTGAGACCAGAAAGGCTGTGTCTTGCTCAAGTGCACACAGCAGCTGGTGCAGAAACATAGCATCTGAACTCCCATAGTGGTTATTGTTATATACCACCTGGATCCTGCTTGCTGCCCAGCAACAGGGAACACGATCAGCACACAGCCTCCAGCCATCAGTGCTTCAGCTTGGCTACAGAGAGCCACTCACTCATGGCCACCCCACAGAGGCAGCCCAGAGGCAACTTGCATCCTGGTCCTGAATGAGGTAAGTGAAGAAAGGCGTGGATATTTCCACCTGACATGGGAGACACAAATTCAGAGCTGCTACCGCACTAGCCAAAGCTTTGTGGGGCCTGCTTCACAGTTTCCCTTCTTCCACTTCTTCCCCAGCCAAATCCTATTGCCCCACTTCCTTTTGCAAAAGATCCCTAATAAATGTCTTATACTCTCAGCTTTGTCCCAACATCTGCTTCTAGAAAACCCTAGTCTCCTGACTGCAAATCCAGTTTACTTCCATAAGCATCACAGATAGGCTTCTTTAAAGTCTGAAGAACAGATCTCAACACATGTTCACCTGAGGCAAGGAGGGTAACCGATCACATTTCTGTTACACAAAAATCTCTCCAAGGTAAGCACTGCGTGCAGGCGTCTAAGCCCCTGGAGTTGCTGCAATTTATATTTAATGTGCAAACGCTCTGGGGAGGGCTATGTGTAGAAGCCAGATCAAAACATTTATCCTCTATGTATCTTGTAAAAAACTTATTAGCTTGCTGTCTACCTATATTCAAGAGAAGCAGAAAAAAGAAGGGGGAAAAAAGGAAAAAAGTCTGTTGCTTCCAGATAAATAGAGGGAGCCCCTCGGAGCGCCAGGGAGGCTGGTGGCTACTGTAATATATTGTTATGCATCACCACCGGAGCACTTGTAGAGCAACCACAGACCATGTCTGACATCGCCTTCGCTGACCTTTTCAATATTGCCCTGCACTGCGGAGCCCGTGTTTCTACAGGAATTCAAATCGAATGTACTCAGGCAGAAAGGATTTGGCTGTGGGCAAACCCTATCAGTCTCTTCACGTTTCGCCTTGTCATTCTCATGTAAATTGTAATTCTTTATTAGCATGGCCCATTTTCCACCCAGGTGCAAGAGGCACTGGCTAAATGGCAGTGAGACAGCATCTGTCTGCACGGGGAGCCAGCACTAGCAAGGACACCAGCTCAGTCCACTTCGCAGAGCAGGGATAGGAGATAAGCCCACCCCAGTCCCACTTGAAATCACAAAAGGGGAATGTGAAGTTCAAAAACAAAAGGGAAAGCACCCTCTTAACAAATTTTCAGGTGTACAATACCACATTGTTAACTACAGGCACTGTGTTGTACAGCAGATCTCCAGAACTGTTCTTCTGTCCTCTTATTCCTGCTCACCGCTTACCTGGCTCAATACAGTGCTTCCCACAGTGTGGCCCCCAGAATGGCAGCCTCAGCATTACCTGAGAACTTATTAGAAATGTGAATTCCCAGGCCTCATCCCAGACCTACTGAAACAAACACTTTGGGGATGGAAGGGGGCAGCAATCCGAGTTTTGACACGCTTTCCAGATGATTATGGTATACGCCAAAGTGGTACTAGCATCTTTGCCTATCTCTCTAGCCTTATCTGCATCTAGACTATGGATGTTTTACCAGTTGAGGGAAGAACAAGATTTATCTCCACACTGTCACTCCCTGAGTGGTCTATCTAGGGGGAGAAGCTTGTAGACTTTGGAAAATAGAGCCAACAATTTAAAGTTCCAGAAACTTGAAACCAAAGAATCAGAAGAGAAGGATTTAATGGGCTGACTTCTTCCCAGAGTCAGAGCTTCCAAAAGAATAGTAGCTGAAGATCATAACGTGGAGGAAACTAGAATCAGCCCTTACCTGGCCTTCCTGAAGGCAGGTGAGCCTCTTGAGGAAGTAGCCATATGAGGGAATCTAAGAATCGTGCAGTTGAGAACACAAGTCTGCTTCAGCTTGGAACATTCTTGGCTGGGCAATCAGGAACCATTAGCTGAAGATGGAGAGCGACGTCACCACAGGAGTAGACCAGGAAAGATTGTGCAGCATCCCTGCCACTTGCCTAGGGCAAGTCTCTAACCCCAGCAAGTGGCAGAAATACCAGGCAGAATGATGGAGGAGGCAGCCTAGCATTGGGAGAGGACTGGGAAGTAGGTGGAACTCTAACCAGGTAGCAGCTTGATGGCAGCACCAGAAGGTTCAACTGGCTGAGGCCTGATTTATACATCCTGCCCCAGTTAGGGTTGGCTCATGAACTGATCAGCCTCATTTTGATGGGAAAGGCATCAGACACTCCTGTGAGGAAATACTGGGAAGACAAGAGCTGATAGATCCAATCCAACCTTGCATGTTTGAGAGTTTAAATAAATTCAAGGACTTTTATCCCCCAGGTGAGGGTTTTGTGGAGTTTATTGGAGCAGATACAACTGACTCTGTGCTAAAAAAAAAAAAAAAAGAAAGGGCTTGCAAAGAAGGCAGAAAAGTTTTCCAAGACATCAGAAAGCTCTGGGAAAACAGTATTTTCTCAAGTTAAGTGTAAATTAATAAAAAGCACATGGATTATATTTCTCTAAAATCACACACAGCTCTGAAAGTGAAGGAAGGAAAGGAAGCTGGTAAAATCTGTTTGGGTTTGGCAGACTCTAGCTTGTTTGGAAGTGAGGTTCAGCACTTCAGGGAACAGGTTTTTTCTATTATCTTTCTTTTTCTCCACCCATAATCATTGGAATTCAAAGATTTTTAGAAGGGAAAGACCTCATAAGTCATCTACTTGCCTGCCTCATTGAACACATGAGAAAACTGAGGTTCAAGGAGGTTAAGCAATAGTGCAGTTTCACAAATAAATGATGACCAACTTGATAGTGTTTGGGAACCAGACCAGAGATGATTGCACTAAAGCATATCCCTTTTCCTCTCCTTGCCTTCAAGTGACATATCGAGGCACCATTCAAGACCATGTGGTCCACATAATCTGCTGATCTTTTTTTTCCTATACTCAGGTCACACGTAGATATTGGTTAAAGTGGAACCTGATGGGTCCATCCTAGTCTTAGGCCTCACTAGACATGGGAGCTAAACCAGGATGGACGTCCCATGCCTGCCAGGCCTGTGCCACCCCACTCAGTCTGTGATCTGAAAGACAGATCAAAAACCAGGAGTGAGGATCATTAACAAGTCGCCCAGAAGCCTGGCAGTGAGACACCAAAGCCCCATTATCCATTTCAGAGATACATACATAATTACATAATGTTGAAAGGATCGATCCACAAAAAGTCACAATTCTAAACGTAGACTCATCAAAACACAGATCCTCAAAATATATAAATCAAAACTGATTGGGCCGAACAGAGAAATAGACTAATCCATGACTATTGTTGAGGACTTCCACACCCCTGTCTTAGCCACTGATAAAACTACTAGACCAAATATCAACAAGGATACATAAAAATTGAATAACAGTCAGGCAGCAGAATCTATTTGACAAATATAGAACACTCCACCAAACATCAGTAGAATACACTTTTTTTTATCAAAAGCCCATGTAACATTCGCCAAGATTTATGTTCAATGTGATTGCTAGTAATACACTTAAGTATATTGCCTTGTAATTTGTTTTCCAGTTGCCCCTTCTTTTCATTGTGTCACTCTCTTTTTCTGCCTTCTTTTGGATTAACTGAGTTTTTTATGTCCAATTTATGTCCTTTATTTGCTTAAAATCTTCATTTTATTATTTTGATGGTTTCTCAGTTTATCATGGTTTACCTTCAAGTGACATTTTACTATTTTACAAATAGTATAAGAATCTTACAATAATATACTTCCATTTTTCCCCCTGACCTATGTGCTATTATCATACATTTCACTTACACATATATGAGAAACCCCAAAATATATTATTATTTTGGTTTAAACTGTTGATTATCTTTTAAGGAGATTTAAATGACAAAAAAGAAATTCTCACATGTAAACCAATGTAGTTAGGATTTCTGGTGCTCTCCAATCCTTATGCAGATTTATATTTCAATCTGGTATGATTTTCCTCCTGACTAGAGACTTCTCTTAATGTTTCTTATAGTGTGAATGTGCTGGTGATGAATGCTTTTAGCTTTTATATATATGAGAGCATATTTATTTCACCTTGATATTGAAATATTTTTGCTGGGTATAGAATTGTAGGCGAACAAACTTTTCTTCCATTATTTTAAAGACATTTCCCATTGTTCTCTCATTTGTATTGTTTCTGATGAGAAATCTAATATAATCGTAATTTTATTCTATTTTTCACTTGTAGCACGTCCTTTTTCTCTGGATGTTTTTAAGATTTTTCTCTTCATCAGCAGTTTGAACAATTCGATTATACTGCATTATGGCATGGTTTTTCTGATATTTCTTGTGCTTGAAGTTCAGCTTGAGCTTCTTAGACCTATAGGTGTATAGTTTTCATCACATTTGAAATTTATTTGGTCATTTAAAAAATTTCTTTATCCTCCCCTCCTCTCCTTTAGGGACTCCAATTACATATATAGCAGGCTGCTTGAAGTTGTCTTGTAGCTCGCTGATGCTCTTATCTCTTTTTTCTTTAATTTCCATTTTACTCTGTGATTCATTTTGGATAGTTTCTATTTGTATGTCTTCAAATTTACTAATCATTTCTTCTACTATGTTTAATCTTCTGTTAATACCATTCTATAAATACATTTTTCATCTCAGACATCATAATTTTCATCTCTACAACTCTGACTTGGAAATATAGTTACATATTCCATGACTCTACCTGACTACTTGAACTTGTGGAAGATAGTTATAAATTCTATCCTAATATCCTTGTCTGTTCATTCTCACACCTATGTCCATTCTGGGTGGTTTTCATGGACTAATTAGTCCCCTCATTATAGAACATATTTTCCTGCTTCTTTGTATGCCTGGTAATCTTTTATTGCATGGCAGACTATGTGAATTTTGCTTTGTTGAATGCTTTTGTATTCCCATAACTATTTTTGAGCTTTGTTCCAGGATATAGTCAAGTTTCTTAGGAAAAGTTTGATATTTTGGGAATCTTACTTTTATAATTTTTTAAGCAGATCTAGAACAGGACTATTACCCCCACTATTCAGGCAAGACCCTCCTAAGTATTCTACCCTATACCCATTAATTACAATTCTCTAGTCTAGCTGGTGGAAACAGGCATTATTCCTGACAGGTGAGCTCTAGGCACTGTTTTCTAATCCTTTCGCTATCCTCTCATGCATGTGTTCAGCAGTACTCTGCTGAACATTGAGGGGAATCCCTGCAAATCTCCAAGGTTATTTCTTCATGCAGCTCTCTCCCCTTCAGCCCTTTGGTCTCCCTGGACTCTTATCTCTGTCTTCTCAACTCAGGGAGCCTGCTGGATACTTCCTGGGATCTCTCTTTTTATACTATAACTTGGAAACTCAAGGCAGTAAATTAAGGCAGTTGTAGGGCTCACCTCCTTTGTTTCTTGTCTCTCGGGGATTACTGTTCTTTTTATAAGGAAAAAAACACATTATTTTAAGTATTGTATCTGGGTTTCTGTTTTTTCCTGCAAGATGGTAAATCCCATCCCTGTCTCTCCATCTTGGATGAAAGCTTATAAGAGTTTAATCTGGGGCAAGAGCCCAGCCACAGGGATCTTGGCAAAGAGGCCAGAGTTGAGAAGTTATCATGCAGCATCCAGAAGGAATGTCATCTTTGGAAGTCTCTCTTGGTACTTATGGTCAGTAGTCTTGTCAGTCACTTTTAATCCCAGTGGTAGTATGAAAATACATGTTAATACCTTCTCTTTGTGCTTATACTGGCTAAACGAGGGGGAAAATAGAAGAGTTCAAAGTGAATTGTTATTTAATGTAGAGTTTGTTTATTTTTTAAAAATGAAAACAGCTCATTGACCCAATTTTTAAAATCATAATTTAAATTTAATTTATTATAACCATAATGTAATAGAATGATAATATGGCTTTCAAAATAACTTTAAAAATAATGGTTTTAAAAATGAGACTACATAGCTCTTACAATTTACAAACCAATTTTATAAGCATTATCTTTTTTAATCTTTTCTGATTTTTTTCATACAGATACATACACTAAGGCTTGTAATGGTTAGTTGATCAGCTACAGCTAGGATTTAAACTTAGATCATTATTTAACTACAATTTATAATGTATACATAATTATAAACTAACTTTAAAAAACTAATATCATAAGGGGAAAAGTTAGGGTCTATTCTAAATTAAGGCAATCAAAAAGACTAACAAAATACAAAACGTAATTCTGTATTAGCATTATGGTTTAAAAAACAGCTATAAGAGATATGTAGGAAGAAAACTGTGGAAATTTGAATACATATTGGATATTAGGTCATATCAGAGAATTATTATAAATTTCACAGGTGTGATTATGATATTGTAATTTCTGTTGGTAATGTGCTTATCCCTAGGACATACGTGATGAAATCATTTGGAGTAAAATTGATTTCTACAGCTTATAAATGAGTCAGGAAAAACTTTATATATATATATATATATATATATATATATATATATATATATAGACACATATATGTAAGTAAAGCAAATATGACATCTAAGTGGTGAGTATACAGGTAATGTAAGGTATTCACTGTATGATTCATTCAGTGTTTCTGTATGTTCGAAGGTGTTAATAATAAAAGAGATGAGAGAATTGAAATGACAATATTAGACTCTGAAACAGAAGAAAAAAAGACAAAATCTATGGATAGACAAAGAATGGCTATAGACTTATTCTCACTCATTACAGGAATCACAGGACTATGAATTTTTCTCCCTTACATCAATCATGTGCCCAGTTTCAGATTCAGGTAAGTGAAATTTAAAATGCATTTACTTTGAACTAGAAAGCTATTTAGGTTAAAGTATTGTTAAAATGAGTAAACTAGTGTTTATGCAAATATGTTTGGGTGTTTTGAGTCTTCTTTGTTATATCAATAGCAATTCAGATACTTTTTATTGTAGGAACCCACTTCCCTACAGCCTGACAAAAGTAGAGTGAGGAAAAGACTGCAAAATTAATAACACTCTTAACAATTTACAAGTTAGATGTGCATTCGAGTCTCTTTATTTCCCACAGTGATGTTCTATAAAATTGCCAGGAACACTGAATTAACAAATGCTGAATCATTACTCCTATGAAAATATGTACATGTATACGTTCATAGCTCTTATGGATTATAATCTTAAATGATCAAAATGAACTCTTACAACATACGATTTTTATAAGATATACAAGATAAATAAAATCTTATTTCATATTTATTACAATCTTATCATGCCAAGATTACAGTAAATATATAGTCTGCACTCCATATTTGCAGGTTGTACATCTGTGAATCCAACCAACCATGGATCAAAAATATTCTGAAAAAAAAAAGTGTTATGTTGTTGCTAACATGTACTATGTAATTAGGCCAACTATGGTCTCATATGTACTGAACAGGTATAGACTTTTTTCTTATCATTATTCCCTAAACAATACAGTGTAACAACTATTTACATAGCATTTACATTGTATTGGGTATTATAAGTAATCTAGAGATGATTTAAAACATGTGTATCCTTTGCCATTTTATATGAGACTTGAACATAAGCAGATTTTGGTATCCACAGGGGCTCTGTAATTAATTCCCTGTAGATACCAAGGGATGATTGCAATCTTAAGTCTAAAAACAGTGCATCCTAGTAGATTCTATTTTCCTTGTTCTAAAGAGGAAATGAGTTTCAGAGAGTTAAATGACTTGTCTGAGGCCACCCCACTAATAGGTGCCAGAGTTGAGACTCAAACCCCTGTCCAACTGGCCCCAGGTCTGGAGCTTCTTGTGCTGCAGGTCCTGCTCCCTACTGTCTTCCTCATCTGTCCTCTCTGTATGAGAGCTGAAACAAGAAGGGAGAGCATGGCCTCATTTGATCTCAGCTGAAAAGGTGCATGTTAGGTGACTTAAATTTTTCACTGCTCTGTACATATCTGCGACATCTACAAAAGTGCAGTGAGTATTGATTTGGGCGTTACAAGTAAATTTTACCAATTTGACAAATTTATAAACAGAATTTGCAAACAATGAGTATCAACTATAATTTGTAATTGTAAAACTTTCTAAATTGCAATGGGTGGTACCCTGTTAAATTCATTTTTGTTTGTTCAGTAGCATTAACCCCAGAGAAAGTACCTGGTATGCCTTTGATAAATAACTGAATGGATTAATGTAAAATTAATACCCTACACTCAATTGATGATGCAAACAAAGATGAGAAGGAGTTAAAGCTCACAGCATTGCCTGCAGACCTGTGGGGGAAGGGGGCAAAAATGCACATTCAATCATTGCCAGGCAGTTCCATAATTACAAAATAAGTTATATACCTATCAAAATGGGAACTCACTGTTTAAAAATCAAGACAGATTTTCTCAGGTTCTGAATGGTGCCTAGTTTCCAGTCCACAAAAAGTAAATATGGTGCAGAATGCCCGTGTTACCACGATGTATTAACTGTGAGTAAAGGCATAAAGCACAAATTTGGTGCTAGCCCTTTGGTCCAAGGATCACACAATCAGTGAACAATCACCTCACAATGGGTCGCTGAATGTGTGCCATTCAGTTCACACCCAGACAGCAAAGTGTGTAGTCATGTTGCTTCCTCATCTCCCAGTAATAAATCTATGTGACATTTTATGAAAATGGATACACTAAAGAGGGAATGGGCCAAAAAGATCAAAGTGCAGCCAAGAAACGAAAAGTGATATTGCTAGAAGTGAAATGTGATTCTCATGTCAATGGGGGTACAGAAAACTGTGGGGATGCTGACACTGCTGCTGGGCTCGGTATCTGCAGCCGCAAGACGTTAGCGAAGGCGAACTTATCAACACAAACGTGGAAGGATTTTCGAGAAAGGTGATTATGTTCCAGAGGAAGTGATGTTGGCAAGAGACTTCAAGTTAAAGGAATGCTCAAAGATATTTCATGACATTGAAAGCGCAAAGAATGAAATGTTGAAAGCTGAATCAAACTTAGAAAAGAATAGGATGGTTCACCAGAGCTCATTGTGTCATAAATTAAAGAGAACTCAAGCCCTATTTAAACTACTCTTGTGAAGTTTTTTACAAAGAAATAAGATGTTTTAATTCTCAACGTTTCAAGTGTTTTATTTTGTACCAAATAAATGCAGTTTCCTCATTTTTTTCCTATACATTTGTAACTGACAGCAAGAATGTTAATGTTTGTCAAAAAAAATAAAGGTTCTTGAACAATTGTGATTTTTCCCCATTGATTATTAAGGTCATTTTGCATGGTTTCAGCTTATAGGGTCATTTTATGGTCCCCACTATCATGGAAAACAAGGACTGTCTATTTGCAATGATAAAACAATATGTTATTTATCATTAAATAAGGTTGGTAATTAAACGGATCAAAATAAAGTAATGAGATAATTTCATCTTTAAAACCTATTATATTATTCCACAAAAATCTTATGCATTTCTGTAAGACAAGCAACAATCTGACGAAGTTGCAGAATTAAATTTAGTTTAAGAGTTGGACTTCTTTAAACAAAAAATCATAGCACTGACATTTTCAGTAAGAAAAAAAACTTTTTAACCATTTTCATTTTAAAAAGAGAAGAATGCTTGTGAAATCTGTTAGGCCTGTGAACAGAATAGGGCAGGAGCTCAGAATTGCCTCTGTCAGCAAAAGACCCTGACTCCCCTGTGACACTCTAAGGTATCCTGAAACCTGGACAATCAGGGCCTTACCCTTCCAGCTAGACTACCCCCTCTCAAAAGCCAGACTACATTTGACTGTCCTAGGCACCTAATAATTCAATCAAAACTTGTAGACTTATTATAAATCTTAATTTTTAAATTCTTAAAAATTGACACACATTGACACGATAAAGTTATCATCCTATTCAAGCCCAGCGTACTTATTGACATGGAATTGCATCTCGGATCAGGATACTGTCCTTAAATCCCTGACATCCCATAGTTTACAGTGGGACGAGGCAACCAACAAGACTTGTTCTCAGTGGAGGGACAGATGGTGTCTATTTTACTTGACAACGCAAAGACAGAGCATTGAAAGCCCAGTTTAGTTCCCATATGTTTGTTGAGCACCTACTGCACCAGGCATGGTGCTGGGAGCGCAGGACACAGCAATGCCAGAAACTCTACTTGCCGCAGAGCTCACCAGCCTTTGACCAGATGGACATGTGCAAGAATGACAGGAATAAGGCTCTGCAGAGACACAATGAGGGAGTGATTCCTTCTGCCAAGGGATATAAGGGAAATTAACAGGGAAGACGTGGTGACTGCAGGCCGACTATAAGGACAGGATGTCCATCCGCCAGAGCATCAGAAGAAAAGCACAGAAAGGGGAGGAAAGTGCAGGGTGTACTGGGCAGCCTGCTCCACACATAGGTAGGGCCCAGGTTGTCTGGCGGGGTTGGATGGAGATGGACACTCAAAGTCAGGCTGCCACCATAATGCCCCAAAACCTATTTTATCCTTGGTCAAGGGAGACACTTTAGCTCCTTCAAGCAGAGGTGCAGGCTAGCCTTAGCCAGTTATCACCACACTCACTAGCAGGATCTCAGCCCCACCCCACCGCTGTGCCCCTCCCCACCAATCCCTTTCCATGTTCAGAAATAGAAAGCCGTGGGAGAGGAGGGCAGGATAAGAAGGCATAAGCCTGGAAAGAATAAGGACCGTGAGTGGTTTTTTTTTTCTTTTTTTCACTTCTGTGCTCCCAGCAGGCAACACAGCGCCCAATAAATGGTTGGCACCTAATCAATGTGAATAGACTTAGTCACCAGTGCCCTTTATAAGGAGCCTTTGGTTGTACCAAAGAAAGTCTAGATAGAAGGAGCAGAAGCAAAGAATTTAAAACTCTCTTTCTTAGTGAAAGGCGTCTTCTTTGATGAAGGCATTTTGGCAGAAGATTTTTTAAACTATATTTTTTTTAATGGTAAAAGACTTGAAGTTTTCACTTGGTAGCCTCAAAGACTTTTACCAGGGGCTGAGGCAGCTGCAAAAAGTATTACTGGGTTTTTGCTCTAAGGAGGATTGGGCCTCCACAAAATAACATTTGGCTGAAATCAAAGAGAAATATAGCTTTTAGGGTACTTCCTGTGACCAATAAATTTTAAGAACAGCAGAATCTGATATTCATTTTTAAGTTGTTTCCTGCCCTGTACTGTCATTTCCTGCCATACCCTTATCCAAAATTCTCTAGTGAAGTCAGGTGTGGGTTGGAGGGGCTGTGGGGTTGAAGGCAGGGCACCTCTACTCACATTTGGTGTGAAATAGTAAGTGAGGCACATAGCACAGACAACCAGTGACTTTGGGTGATATGGCAGTCAGAACCACACAGCATGCCCTGAGAGGGTGGGGAAAGCTCCAGACTTACCACAGTGAGTCAGGACAGAGGCTTGTTAACCTAAAAATAAAAAGGTCTTTCAAACCAAGAGGCAAACAAGCATTTATTTGAGATCAATAAGAAAAGCTACTTGGGAATCATTAATACAGGCAGGAGCCCAAATAATGTTCCAATTAAGAGACAAAGGCAATGGGTATTTATGAGAAAGGGAAGGGGAACAATTACATCAATAGAAGGAAGGCATTTCTATTGGTGTAGATAACATAACAAAGTGACATTAACTCTAAACAATGTTTTTAGTTTTCAGTCCAGTAGTCATCAATCCAGTAGTCATAATAATACTTTCTTGTGATCTTTGCAAACAGGTTTTGTTTTTGCTTTGTTTTGTTTCTCCTTTTGTTTTTGAGGCACAAGTTTGCTTTGGCCCAGTCCAAAGGTTATTTTGCCCTGTTTTAACATTTCAAGATTTCAAGTATAAGATGTACAAGGCAATTCCTCCGGCATGGCAGCTCTGGCTCCAATTTAAAGTGGCTTCATTTATATCATTTGGTTAACAAGCTCCAGTTATATCACTTAGTTAAGAAAGGAAGGTTGGCAAACCTGGGACACGCAGGTTGCCTATGTTCTGCCCGACGCCCCAGAACCTCTCCTAGCTTTTAGATTCCTTGCTAGTGGCCTTAAGCCACTTTTCAGTTGTTTAAGCCTCTACACACTTGCCATAAATTCACATGCAGGTCTCATCAGAATCACACCAGCTTTGCTGTTTAAATATTTTACTTGCCACCTGCCAAAACCAACTGCCTCTTTCCTGCCTGCTGGGCACAATCAGCCCACATCCCCTGCTGCAGGTACCAAATGGGAGGATTGTTCTCAGTTCTTGGCTCAGGCAAGAACTCACTAGTTTGTCTTGCCACCCAATTCACATCATCTCTGTGGAGTCCAATCCATCTCAGGTACCCTCTGCCTTCCAGTAAGGAGACAGCATCTCTGGAAATCCCTACCGATTGCTCCTCTCTCCTTATCCTCTGAAAAAGTTCTTGATCCTCTGCATTCAGCCAGTCACTTCTCCATTGAAAGGTTTGTCCCCAATGAGATAAATTATCTTGAAAGAGGAGTTCCCAAAATAGAGTGTGGCAGGCTGAAAAAAAGCTTTATTTGTTCATTTAACAAAGGTTTCTGAGCTATGTGCCGAGTATAAGGAACACACATGGATTCTTTTTTTAAATACACAGAATATAGTCACTGCTTTCTTGAGCTCAGTTTCATGGATGATAAGAGTACAATCTATAAGTGATGCCATGAAGGAAAGGAACTCCCTTCTCTGAGAATTTTTAAAAGAAGAGTCTGGCCAAACTGGGTAGCCAAAAACTGCTCCCTTGAAGGAGTATCATGTGTGTGAGGTCTGGGAATAAGTAACAATTAACTAGTCCATGGGGCAGGGACAAGAGCAATATGGTTGTGGGAGGCAGGCAGGTACATGTGTATATAAGGAACAGAGCAAATTTGAGGAGACAGAAGAACTTCAGAATGGGGAAAACATAGAGCATTTGAGTTGAGACCAGGCATGTCCTCTACAGAGGCATTGTATATGGAAAGGGGCCCAGTGCAAAGATAGCTCTCTAGTGAGGCAGACCTCTAGGCACTCACACCCTTATGGAGTCCCCTCCCCTTGAATCTCAGTGGTTTCTGAGACTTACTTTGGACCAACAGAATGTAGTAAAAGTGACTTTGTGTGACTTCTAAGGCAGGTACATAAGAAGCCATATGTCCTCCACTGGGAGATCTTAGAAGTTTTACACTACCCTAAAACTGCCATGCCACAAGGAAGCCAAGACTAACCAAGTGGAGAGGGCACATGAAAACAGAAATGCCCAGCTCGCCCAGCTGAGGAGTCAGATATATGAGTAAAGAAATCATCTTAGACATCCATCCCAGTTGAACCTTCAGAGAAGTCCAGCCCCAGCCAATATCTGGCTGTAACTGCTTCAGAGACTCCAAATGAGAACCACCCAGCTGAGCCTAATCTACCCACAGAACTATAACACCAAAATAAATTGTGTTTCTAAGTCACTGAATTTGGGGCTGGTTTGTTCTGCATAAATAGAAGAATAGAAATTGGAGCCTGGAAGCTGGATGTGGCCCCCAAAAAAATGACAAAATCATAAAACAAGTCTCAAGACATGAAAATGTTCCAGTGGATCAATAGGTTGCCCATTTCATGTCTCGAGTAGTGAATGCTGCCCACACAGGCTTAAGGGAACAATTCCTGCTGGACAGAAGAAGCCTGGCTCCTGCCTACCTGTTGAATTTCTACAGTCTTTAATTTGAATCATGTGTTTTCCTGATGGACACTTATAGTTCAGTGTGTCCTTCTGGGCACAGGGTGTGAAATTGTAACTGAGTTGATTAATAAGGTGTCTCTATTTCCCTTCTTTCAATCACCACCATTTATTTAAAAAAAAAAAAAAAAAAAAAAAACAAGCAAAAGTGGTGGCAAAGTATAGACCTGTCAGGATCCTGCCTTAACAGAAACAAAGAAAAATGTGAAACCATTAAATCTCAAGTGTTCTATATCCAGAGGAACATTATTGCATCCTCTGTGGCATCCCTCAACATCCCATAATGCCCCTATCAGTGAAAAAACAGCAGTGTAATGTGCAGATGTTTCTTCTAGGTTTATTTTCTTTTGGTTTGGTGATGCCCAGGATGATTTTTGAATCCTAGTGAGACACACAAAGTATTCCTGCCTTCCCAAATGGACAAAAAAATGTTTTATTCATCATACCAGCCAGACTAAAATGCACAGAAGGTGTCACCTTGGTCTGTGAAAATTTTCTAGTACTATTAGTAGTGATTTTAGATGTCATTCATTTATATAAGAAGTCAATTTATTTATTTCTTCAAAGATTTTTTTTCTTGAACACCCCCTATGAATCAGGTGCTATACTTTCCTAAGTCACCTTTCTCCATTGTGGTAGGTGACTGTGGTCTTAGGCTGCAGAGTTTAATTAATTTCCAGGTTCAGGTGGAGCTACTTCTGAGCCCAGGTTTGGGAACATGATGGTCTGTGTGTTTCTACTGCTCAGGTTTCCAGAATGATGTTGGTGCCTTTCCTTCTGGATATCTTATTCAGTTCTTTCTTCAGTTCCAAGAAATATTGCTCATCCTTTCAATCAACTTTTCTTTGTTTAAATTATCTGGAATCCATTTTTACTGTTTGCATCTAAGAAATACCACTTGATACACTCCTATTTAAAGATCTGATGGCAAGGAGTTTTATTTTCTTCAGGACCTCTATCCAACTTCAGATAAAATAGAAATCGCTACTTTGTATCAGCCTTAAAACTTTCCAGTCATATGTATTGGAAGCAGTCACTTTTGGTCATATTTACCTTAAGTCTGAGTAGCTGCTATATGGCAGACCAAATGGGGAAGTCCAAATTGAAAAAGAGACAGCTCATGAAGCTGTGTGTACACCTGTCATCTGCCTAAATATACTGTAAGCTTCTTATTGTGTGTTCACTTTTACATCCTCAAAAATAGTTTTTGCTAAGCATTTGTGCTTCAAGGGCAGTGGACATGGTTTTCAAGACTCATTAGGATATAGAGGGCCATTAGATGGCTAGGAGTTTGGGAAATATATGACAGCATATCAGGATATTGCAGAGAATTTAAGAACTAAACCCTAATAACATCGACATTTAAGAAGAAAGGTAGAAGGATATGCCAGCAGTAGAGTCAGAGAAAACAATCAGAGGAGTAAGAACCAAGTGCGGTAACACAGAAGCCAGAGGAGACCAGACTTTCGAGAACTGAGTAATAGTCAACAGTACTCAATGCTGCAGAGAATTCAGGCCAATGTAACACTAAGAAGATTTCAACCAATTTGGCAATAAAAAAGTTACTGATGACTCAAAAGGTCATTCCCAACAGAGTGATGGCTACCAAAGCCAGACTGCACCAGCTGAGGAGCCGAGTCAGGGTATGGCTCTTTATTGTGGTGGTGAAAGAGGAGGAAGAATTGGCATGACTTTGTGGCAAAACACACACACACACACACACACACACACACACACACACACACACAATGCTCGAGAGGGGCTGTGGCTGTTCTTGTAAAGGAACAAATTATTAAATGAATTATTAAGTGAATAATTACTTTAAAAATGAAATGTCCTAGTTAATGCTTAATTCTCTGAGTACCACTAAACCCCAAATTCTATTTCAAAATAATAAAAATAATTGATATTTCTGTAGGACTTTGTGGTTTACAATACTTGGGTTAGTGTTCTTTGTCTCTGGTGTTTAAACAAAACTGATTTACTCAAAACCCCAAACCAAGAATAGTCTTATACTGAATCTCAGACAAACTAAGACTCTAAAGCCCTTCCTTTGATCAGGGACTGAGAACACTTGAAAAGAATATTGTGGTAATCCTCCCACTCTCCGCCTCTAAAAAAAAAAAAAAAGTAACAAGCACTGATGTAAATAGCAAGTGCTTCTTTGTGCTTTGAACTAAAAATCACACAATGCCAGAGAAGTAAGCAAAGTGCCCACATGAAGATTTTCTCTAATGAAGACAAAGGCAAAAATCCACTTCCTAATATTGTCAATGGGGCTTAGAAAATAAAGCCAAAGTCATTTTCACGCTATCTGGATGCCAAAACTTTTATCCCTGTAATAATACGTTTTTGTAGTTATTTTATTTTGTTCTTTTAGAGAATTTCCTTTTAATGTTAGATGTGGACAGTACACATCCTCAAGCCAATGATAAATCAGCTTGATAGATCCCTTCTACACTCCATCTTTGCTGCCCACTAATCAGTCAACTTCTTGAGCAAAAGGACCTTGTCTATCTAGTGCATATCGTGTTCCTATGACATAGCACAATGACTGGCATGCCATAGTTATCTGTTTAATTAATTGATTAATCTTTAGCTCAGCCCCTCTTCATCTCTTGTCCAAACAATTATGTTCCCTAATTGATGCCCCTGTTCTATTCTCTTATATCAGTTATCTATTGCCATGTAGCAAACTATTACTAAATGTAGAGTCTTAAAACAATAGTTATGTTTTATTTTACTCTCAAATATGAAATTTTGGCAGGGTTTAGCAGGGACAGCCCCTCTCTGCGCCATGTGGCATTAGATGAAATGGCACAACTAGGGACTGGATGATCTACATCCAAGATGACACACTGACCCGGCTGATAAATTAGTAAAGATTGTCAGCTGGGAGCTCAGACATGTCAGCTGGGGTCCCGAATTCTGCTCTGTGCTTGGGCATCCTTATAGCTTGGTGGCTGAGTTCCAAGCATACCAAGAGAAGTAGATGGAAGCTGTAGTTCCTTTCCTTCTATGATCTGGCTTGAAAGTCACACAGCATCATAAGTCTGCCAGATACTCTTCAACAAAGGAGTGTCAATATCATATTGTAAGAAGAGCATATGAGTTAGCCGATCTTGTTACAGCTATTTATATAATCTGCCACATTCTCTCTAACCATCTTTCTCAAGGCTTCAGATTTTCTGAAATACAAATCTGATTGTGGTGCCTTCCTGCTAAAAATTGTCCAATGCCCCCCTTTATTAAAAGGATAAATTCTATACTCTTAGTGGAGGGCACAGAGAGCATGGAGGGCATGAGAGGCTCCCATGATCTGTCCCCTGAATCTTTCCTACTTTCACCACTCACCTGGTCTCCCAAGTTCACATCAGTAACACCTTTCCCTCACTTGTTCTCCTTGATATCACCAACAGGTCATTTTGCTTATTTGATCAGGAGCATCTTCACCTGGGAAGGATGAGCGATCACCCTCACCGTTGTTCCTCTGCCACCATCAGGGTTAGGGTGCCCTCTGTAGAGCATCCCGAGCAGCCTTCCATTGAACCTGGCATTCTCCATTTTAAGTAACCATTTATTTTTCAGTCTGTCCTTAAAAATGACCTCCTGGTTAGAACAAATCTTGTTTTATTTCATATCTATTCATATGCATAGTATATATCCCAGAACTTCACAATAATAGTTAACACTATATTACAGGATACAACTGAGACACACCAAGAAAAAGTAACTTGCTCAATATCACTATAAATAACAGAGCTAGAATTTTAATCTGAGTCATTCTGATTATAAAGCCCTCACTCCCCAGAGAAAGCAGTCTACATGGTTCTGGGATATACCACTAAGGTGCTATGAAGAGATAAGCCAGGATCACAGTTTCTTCAGCACTCAAAACTAAAAAAATTAATTTAAAACCAGAATAAAAATAGGCAATAATCAAAAAAATAAAAGGGTCATAAGCATATGCGGGTTATAACCCTTTTCTAGAAGTCTACGAATTAGCTCTTCTTATACACATGTCCCCCCAAAAAGCCAACCAGAATAAAAATGGTCAATGGACAAAATCTGAAAATATCTCACAAATACCTCATAATTTCTAGAGAAGCAGGCTGAGGGCATGTGTGGGCAGTCAGGTGAAAAGATGTAGATAAAGCTTCAAAAACTGAAGCCCTCTCCCACAATGTTAGTGTCTCACCTCTGCTATTCCCTGGCTGAGAGGAAAGCTAGAGAGGGAATAGAGAATGATTATAATTGCTCAAAGCTAATTACTTTCAGCAATAACAGGGATTTAGCAATCCAGTAAAGAAAATAAATAAGACAAGATATCCTGAGGGAGAGAGAGACTTAGAAGGGAAAGACACACAGAGAGATCCAATTTTATCTCTCTCTTCCTACAATTCAAAACATTGTAGCCAAAATCCTTGGGTTTCACCTTCTGTAATTTCCATGGGCTGAGTCAGTGTAAAAACAGACACTGGGGAGAGGTGGGTAAAGTCTAAGAGAAACACTGGGATTAAACATCTGTTTAAAGTGAAATATCAGGACTCTGCCTGGAATTAGGGAAGTGACCCCAAAGCCCAAGAGCGATCTCAACAACAACCAGAGGACAAGACTTTTAAACAAAGTTGCATAAGGGAAAGCAGAAATCAATCTAATCACCATAGTGACTTCTTAAATCTTCCGCTGTTTCTCTCTCTCTCTCTCTCTCTCTCTCTCTCTCTCTCTCTCTCTCACTCACTCTCTCACCCCATCCCTCTCCCTTACTCTCTCTCCTCTTCCCCCAACCTCACACTCTGCAAAGAGAAGACAAAAAAAGACACTAAAGTCAAGAAGCCCTTATTCAGACCCCATTAGAATAAATAACACTGACAAATGGCCGGTGTGGGGGAGCCTTAGCCCTTATGCTAAATAAGTAATACAAAATATGTAAAAAGAAGATATACAGCATGCAAAACACCAGTATCAGTACAGATTATAAAACAGCTGCATTTAAAATATTTAAGGAAATAAAAAGTAGTAAAAGAGAGCAAAAATTAGGAGACTTTCAAAATAACCACACTAATTTTAAAAAAAGAACCAAATAGAATTTCTAAACATAAAAAATAATATTATTAAAATTTAGAACTCAGAATGGTTTAAAGAGATGAGTAACACAACTGAAAAGATAATTAATACACTGGAAGTAGACAGCAAAAGATTATCTAGAATGTAGCATACAGAGACAAAGGGATGAAAAATTTTAAAAAGCAGGGAAGAAAGAATGAAATAGTCTAACATACATTTAACCAAAGTTTCAAAAGAAGAGAATATCCAGAATGCAGTAGAGAAAATATTAAAAGAGATAATGGCTGAGAAGTTTCCCAAAACAGTGAAAGATGTGAATCTTCAGATTCAGGAATCATAACAAACCTAAAAAAACCTAAAAAGAGTATCCACAGTAAAAACACAGAAAACCAAAGACAAACTGAAGACTAGCTAGAGAGAAATGTCAGATCACCTACAAAACAATGCCAATTAAACTGCCTCCGGATTTCCTTAACAGCAACTATAAAATCCAGAAAGGCATCAAATAAGAACTTCAAAGTGCTAAGAGCTCTTCATTTTTATTAATGCCTCACCTCTAAGTGAATCTAAGAAGTTTAATATAAAATATAATAAAATATATATTATTTTAAAATATAATTTTATAAAGATGGAGGTGGGACAATGATGCAAGAATAATTAATTTGGGGTTCTTTTCAACTCATCAAGATGGGGGCTTACATTTGAAAATAAATATAAGAATAATAGGATGTGCTATTTCATACCAAAATAAAATAAATGCAAGAAAATATATCCAGCTAAACTATGATCCCATCCAAGAAGGAGTGTTAACTAACAACATCAGAGAAATCTTGAAAGGGTCTGTGACCAACAGATCTTATAAAGGACCATCCAAAGTATAGACTTCAGAAAAAAAAAAGGAAATGGTCTACAAGAAAGTCTAAGATTCAAGAAGCAATGTTAACTAAAAAAGCAACAATCATGTCAGAATATCTAAGGCAATTTGGCAAACTGTGGATCATCGGCCAAATCCAGCCCACTGTCTTTTTTTTTTTTAATAAAGCTTTTTTGGAATACAACTACTCATTTGTTTACATATTTGTCTATGGCTATTTCTACAGTACAACAGCAGAAGTGAATAATTGTAACAAAGACTCGATGACCAGCAAATCTGGCCCTTTACAGAAAAAGGTGCTGGCCCCTGATCCAAAGCATTTGCAAAATAAAACAACAAAAATAATAATGTAAAGATTAAAAGAAAAAATCAGCATAAAACTAAATATTGATCTACAATAAAATATGTGAGACATTAAGTGAATTTAAAGTGTTCTAAGGTCTATTATTGTTTGGAGAGAAAGATATTGTTTAACTCTGGATTTTATGATTTAAGCATATTAAAAATTTGAGAATAGTAACTAAAAGACTAGGAATAGAGTGGAAACTTTCTAAACAGTAAAGAACCATGAAATTTAAAAATGCCATCAATCTTAAAGAAGACAGAGAAAGAAAATGGACAAAGCATAGAAAAGCCAGATCAAATAGAAAGTAAAACTATGATATCAGAAAGAAGTTTGAATAAATCAATCATAAATATAAATAGACTAATATTCAGCAGTTAATGGGAATGTCAGATTGACTTTGTAAAAAACCAGTGATATGCTTGCATACAAAACAATTGAAGATCCAGAAAAAAATCTGGTGTAGTTTACTGATATTAGATAAAATAGACTTTAATGCAAAAAAGTACTGTTATAAATAAAGAGAATTACTATCATGATCAAAGGTTTGCTTCACCAGGAAGATATAACAATTTTACTTTTATTCATGATTAATAAATAGCACAGTCTCATTTATAAGACAAAAACTAAAGAACTATAAGAGAAATTGTCAAATCCATCAACAGAGTAGGAGAGCAAAATGCATCTTTCCTAGAAATAAATAAAGCAAACAATCTAATTTTAAAAAGGTTTGAACTACACAATTAACAAACTTAACCTGATGAATCTGTGTCTGTGTGTTCCTGAACCAAACAATTATGGAAATCATATTCTTCTCAACATTCACAAAGCATTTATAAAAATTGACAACACTGCAGGTCAGAGAGTTCTTGAAACTTTTCATGGAACTGACATCTAAAAGACCACATTCAACCAAATTCAATTAAATTAGATAATAAATTAATAATAAGAAAATAACTGTAAAACCAATTCATTTAGACATTTCAGGAACCCATCTTTTTAAAAAATATTTTTTGGAATATTTGTGGAAATTTCCAAACATGCATATAATTGATCCTATCACCAAGTTTGATTATCAGTAGTCAAACACATACATACGTACACACAAACACACACACTTTTAAATAACTCGTGAGTCAAAGAAGATGTCATCATGGGAATGTTTAAATGCTTGAGACTGAACCATAATAAAATCTTACACATCAAAACTGTTGGCATGCACTAAAGCAATACTCACAAGGTTAATTTATAATTTTAACTTCTATTAGAAAAAATCAATACTAAGAATTAATGATCAAAGCATCTAATTTAAAAAGTTAGTAATAGGAAGGGAGTAGGGGGAAAATAATAAAGATATGAGCTGAAATTAATAAAATCTAAAATAAAGATACAATGAAAGGAATCATCAGGGCCAATAATAAGTTATTTGAAAAGATATAAAAAAATAAATAATTTTTCACTGAGAATACTTAAGAAAAAGACAAAGAAGTCACCATTTCATGATTGGAAAGGTCTAACAAAGGGAACAAGTAAAGGTAATAAGAGACATGCTGTGCATAAGAGAATGAATACCCTGATTCCAATAAATATGAAAACAGAAGAAATGAAAATGAATACTTTCTTGGAAAAGAGAATTTTATCAAAGTTACTCAAGAAGAAATAGAAAACCAGAATGCTCCTAAAACAACTAAAGAGATTGAATCAGTACCTTATCCAATAGCAAAGAACAAACTCATAGAAATGTCCCCAAAATAAGTAGGCTTTCGATTTTATGAGTTTTTTTCTTCATCGGTCCCTATGAATCACTTACCATGAGGTTATTCATATTATATAAAGCCATGGTCTTCAGCTACCAAATGTGATAACTGTTTGGAGATTCAGGGAAATCTTTATAACCAGATACTTCAAACATCAAGAAAACAGGTCCTAGGCCAACATAAACTTAGAACATAGGTACCCCAAACCATAGAGCAAGGCACTGGGAGTTGAGTTTCAAGTTAAAGACAGGCATCCAAAGGAAAACGAGACATCTGTCAAGTCACCCAGATTTGGAAGTAAGACATTCCATCCCCTAGGTTTTCTCTTAAAATTCTGAAATGGTTCAAAAAGTTGCCTGAACATTTTCCAGTGTGGATGAGCAACATGTCCCAGGCTGCTGTGTTTATAGTTCTCTTAGTTGCAGGTGTCAGCCTTCCTTGGTTTAAGTTTCCCCTTGAATGTTTCCCAGGGCTCTCATAGTGAACCCTCAATTCCAGCCTCACTGTCCTTCTGTCAGCTGTTTCTTTTTTCCTAAAAAACCTGGAAGTCAATAGCAGGCATCTTAGGGCTGTCAGAACAGAAACTAACAGGGAGTCTTGCAGTGGAGAGGGAGTGGAAGGACGGGCACACAGACACATACATAATAGCTCTTCTGACATACAGAAAAGGAAAGAGCACTCGCCCAATTATCCAAGAGCACCGCTGGTGCTACTTAACCCTATTACATCTGGCAATCGAGGGGGCAGACAGAGAAAGAAGGAAGGGAAAGCAATACAGCCCTGGGCTTTTCCCACCTGACTCCACCCCGTCCACATTTAGCAAGAGCTTATTACCATCATTTGCTTCTCTAGTGAATGCAATTAAACGCACCTCCATGCTCAATCCGCTGGGAACCTGAAATGTTGCTTACAAATTACCTACCTTCCTTGGCCATTAGTGTGCTTGTTTAAGCTGGCATTACACTCTCTAACAACAAGAGAGGAACTGTGTAAAAAACAGGGTTTGGAAGGGAGAGAAACCTGAGTTTATATCCTGCAATGTGGTGGTCTCACACCTCACAGTTTAGGATGTGCTTCAGCAAAATTTAATTTTAACATACCATTACCAAAGCTTTAATTAAAAACCTCAATCCCTTTGGACCTGCTATTTGTCCCAGATTCCATTATGCCCTATCCAAGATCCACATAATTGCCTTGCTTTCTAGCTGAGGTAGCTCTAGGCATAGCTTGAAGTTTCTGTGGTCCTGGAACAAGGTCTCTGCTGATGCTGTCTCTGGCATTATAGACCCACCACCCATAGTGACAGCTGCTACTGGCACCTGATGTCAGTGAATATACCCACATGCCATCTTGCCTCATACCTGTGCACTGCACCTTCATTCTGCTAAGGTGTAAGATGCATCAGGACCCACTAAACACCCACACTTAACCCGGAATGCAGGGCAAACTTCGAACAATAGGCAATAAACACCATAGATAAATTCTTTCCACCTTTCCACGCTGGGCTACATGGCCTCTCTGAAGGCTACTTGAGAGAGGGAGATATCCACCCTGTGATGAAGCCGAAGTCCATTGGCAACACACTCCCTTGTGTTTACTCCCCTCCTTTCAGCCTCACTCCTGCTACCCTGGAATTGCATGCGCCAATAAAGTGTTAGGCCTTAAGGCTCTGTTTTTCAGGGAAACCAGAATGAGATACTATTTTAAAATGAGTTTCACCCTGTCCTGCCACCTTTAGGAACTGACAGCCTATTTATGGGGCATGGTCTAAAAACAAAACTGATCACTCTTAGGACACTCTGGCCTGCCCCTTGCCTGGCTCCCACCCCCGCTCTTAAATCCATCACAGAACTAGCAGTAGATGATGTACGAAGGCTCAGCTTCAAGTTTTGCAATGGAACTTTCAGCTTGAGCATTTCATAGCTATATTTTTTTTAATAGAGCCAGAAAATGAACACATTTTTTTTCAAGGAAATGTTGGTTCAATAAAATATGAGGCAAGCGAAAGGGGAGAGCATCATTCGTCAGGCAGATTTTCAGATAGTTGGGTGGTTTCCTTAGGCTTTTTTGATAGGAAAATTTAACTGTAAAAATCAAAATCTTTTAAAGTATTTTCTCTAATCACACAAAAGAGTGATATAAAAAGAAGATATAATAGAAAATTTAAAACTTTGCTAGACCACTAGGTATTATGTTACATTTCACATTCCTGAATCAATAGATTTCAGAAAAAAAAAAAAAAAGCAAAACAAATATTACTGTTATAATTTGTTTTTGCTATCGCTGTGTTAAAAGAAAACATTTTTACATGAAATATTAATTTAAATGCTTAGGATTTTATATTGCTTACTATCTACTCTCTGCTACTTCAGCTTTTACCCTTTCATGATTGGGAGCAGGGAAGCCTTGAAATGCCTATTGGTTCTTTCATAAACCACATCTTGAGATGTGAGTTTTTCTATCAGAGAATTTCAGCATTTTCACAAACCTCTGTTATCTTCTTTCAGTGATGTTAAATATATAGCACAAATATCACTACTAAAGTGAAATTTAAAAAGGAACCATGTTCTTTATATAAGCAAGTGTATTCACTCATTGGCTATATATCCCACCAAAGCACCCATCTCAGACACAATTCAAGACTTCAGGGGAAAAAAAAAGACTTCATTTGTCATATCAGGACTCAAAAAGATAACCTGAAAGATTACAACTAAATGAATGTGCTGCCTCATTAGATTCTGAATAGGCAAGTAGATATGTATCCTTCTCTTCTTTGAAGAGATAAATAAAAACATTTATTAAGCACTTCTGTCTGTCAGGTACTTGGCTCATCATTTTGCATACATTATCTCCTCTGATTCTGTAATAGGGTAACATTATCTGCTATAACAAACAAACCCCTAAATCTCAGTGGATTATCACACTCTACTGTAGGTGTTCCTGGTCAACAAGTGGTTTTCCTCCACGTAATGAAACAGTTCCTTCCATCTGGTGGTTCCACCATCCGTTTCCCAGGATTCTGGAATCTTTATCCAGCTGGCAGGCTAGGGCAGAAGAGAAGGAAAGGCAAACCCATTTCCTAATCCCTTCTGCTCACATGGCAAGACCAGTCCAGACCTTCCTCACTTAGGTACAAGAGGGCTGTCAGTAAATGTAGCCCCATCTGGCTGGACATCCCCTTCCCAGAGACAAGTCTACACTGCGCAAAAGAAAGCACACTTTTTAGGGGATATAACTAGCCATCTTCCTCCCTCCCTCTCTCTCTCCTCTCCTGCTTCCTTCTCTCTTTCCTCTCCACCATACACACACACACACACACACACACACACACACACACACACCCCACTGTGCATGTACACAAACCCTATGAAGTAGGCATAGTTTTTCCATTTTTACTAATGATAAAATGGGCTAAGATGGGTTTTGCAAATTGTCTGAGGTCTCAGAGTAACTGGGTTAGAATAATAACATAAGCCTATAAGTCTCCAAAGCCTGAGATCTTTCTAATATGTCATGTGATATAAAACAAGTATTTGTATGGCTCTTTCAATATACAAGCATTTAGGGTTCATTAGGAACTGGTATGTGAAGCAGCATACCCCTCATCAGCTTATATAAATAATGTATTTCTCACACTTTTATCAATCAATTTTGAATGAATTAGTATATGCCCCAGGGGGCTTTGAACAACAATATATTCATTTCTTTATGAAATTTTTTCAGATTTGTTTTAGAGAATAGCATATTTTTATAGCATAATAATTTTAACATGGAAAAATATTTTATAAGGTATAGAGGTTTGCTTGTGATTTGAATAGGAAGCTTATAATGAAAAAATTAAACAACTTTAACTTAGTTTATTGTTCATTAAAAACAAAAGAGATACTTGGAACTGGTTCTGCCTGGGTTCAGTAATTTAATATGGTTAGTTCTGGCTTCTAGTTAAGTTAAATTCCTTGTTCCTAATAAAAGAGTCTTATTTCAAGTAAAATAGTTGGTTATATATTTTTTAAAAAAACTTTCAATGTAGAGTTGTTCTCTTCTTCTTTGAGGCAATAAATCTTGGTTGAGATGAATATTCTCTCTACTATTCTGTCATATGCCTCCTTCCAACTATGTCCATCAAATCATATACTACGCCTTCTATTGTTTGTTATATTGATCATTTAGGTAATTAAAATGGAGTTTCTGAATTCAAGTTTACATTGAACCTCAAATGAAAAGTAAGCATAAAGGGTGTTCCAGTGACCTATCTTCATACAACAAACCAACTTAAAACTTAGTGACTTAAAACAACAATTTTGTTATGCTCATGGATTCTGTAGATCTGAAATTTGAGAAGGATACTTCAGGGACAGCTTGCAGGCTGGGGGTAACTTGACAGCTGGGTGTAACCATATGAAGGCATCTCCATTCACATATCTGATGATTGATGCTGACCAGGACCTCAGGTGATCTGTTAGCTGAGACATCTACATGTAGCCTCCCCATGTGGCCTGGGCTTCCTCACAGCATGGTGGCTGGATTCTAAGAGTAAATGTCCCAAGAGAACAAGGCAGAAGTACCTGACATTTTAATGACCTACTTGAAAAATCCCCCATACTTTATTCGTTGAGGCAATCACAAAGTTCAGCCCATGTTCAAGAGTGGATGTAGAGCCCACCACTTGATGGGAGGATTGTCAAGTTCACATGGTAAGAAGAAGATGTGGAATAGGAGATATTGCTGCAACCATCTTGGAAAATACAATAGCCACAGAGGGTTCAGGAGACGTACCCAAGTAGTAGCTCTCTCCCCATTGATTCACTGCAGGTGTGGCCACAGAGAAGCAATGTTGTCCAGACCGGGTCATACTGCTTATCAGACTTTCCGAAAGGCGTGAGATTAACCAAAGAAAATAACAATACAGAGAACTTAATTCTCTAGACTAAATGTAGCTGTTCTCAGATGCACAGACCTGGCCTTTGTCAAGCAGAGCCCTCAGTCCAAGGCCCATCCTCAGCCCTGGAATGCTACCAGGTTGTAAGAGTCAGCTTCCCTCCCCATGGTGGCTACACTCAAGCTCAGGTCTCCTCCCAAGGTCCAGAATATAGTTCTCTGAGGCTCAGATAAAATCTGCAATCTCCCTCTAAAATCTGCCCTCCCCACCCCAGGCCTATTGACAATGTATTATCTTGTTCTTTGGTACCCCAAAACATACCAGAGCACCTTAGTTCTGCGTTCATTTATTTCCAGAGTATAGCACATTTAATACTGACTTCACCAGGCAAGGGCCTCCACTGAACAGTCCAGTCTGAGTCTCAGCCATTCTATTCAGGGCCCTTTGTGTTATCTTCCAGGAGAAAGGTGAGAATTTTCTTTCTTCTGTCTTCTGGGTTTAGTTCCCAATTTCCTGTGAACAAATGCATGAAAATACATGCACACACTGCTTCCTAATACACAGTCATATTTGATGCTCATAATTATCTATTAGAATAGGTATTAGTATCCCCATTTTACATACCAGGAAACTCAGACTTAGCAAAAGTTAAGGGGCATGCTCAAGTGTTTTAAACTGGGATTCGTAACTCAACTTCTAACTCCTGGCTGTTCTTTTCTTCAGACCACACTGGTGATGCAGATTCCAAAATTCTAATTTTGAATCTCATGTACACGAGTCGATATTCCCTACCTAATATTAACTCATTCATCATTTCCTTTACAGAAGACTTTGCCACTGTTTAGAGGTAGCTCCCCACCACTGTTCTCCTGCCTCCTTCCCCAGGCCTCCCTTTGAGGCCATCAATTTATTTTCCATCGTTATCGTTTGGCTTGGATCTGCATTGGCTCTCTCTATGTGATAGAACACCCTGTATCCCAAAAAGAAATGCTGCTGCTGCAAAGCAAGCCTTTGAGAATCTTTTTAAAAAGAGTTCCTACAGTGCGGCAGATTCTAATGGCCCCCATCTCTCAT
This sequence comes from Eidolon dupreanum, assembly GCA_028627145.1. Classification (NCBI taxonomy): domain Eukaryota; kingdom Metazoa; phylum Chordata; class Mammalia; order Chiroptera; family Pteropodidae; genus Eidolon; species Eidolon dupreanum. The sequence goes on along the minus strand of CM053501.1, from coordinate 20,021,847 downwards.
GCCTGCACTGGGTCACCTGAGTCACACTGATGAAAATGATCTAACCACTTCATAATGCAGGCCGAGGCCAACTCAGGCTCACCACGGGGTGCCTGGCCTAATTCATTACCCTCCTCAAAGCCATAAATCACTGGATTCTCCCTGTCTCCTGCCTTCCCTTTCACCAAAAGGTGCACTCACATGAAATCTATTTACATGGGATGATTAGTCAATTAATTTTTTCATTACGCTTGCCAGAAAGCACTGCCAGGATTTCTAAAACTGCCCTGTGTGTTTGCATTAATGATGACGGTGGTCCCTGCTACTTAATTTAGCAATCATGGCCCATTTGGAGGTCATGCCCAGCCATAGGCAGACTGGAGACCATGAAGGGGTGGCTGCCTGGTCAGGAACACATGAGTGCCTGACATGTGTTTACGATAATCACAGAGATATTAATATCTTTACATCCTGTCCCCACGGCTGTGGCCTTAGCATAGGCTTGGACCCTGTTTCTGTCCAGTCCAAGTAATTACAAAAGCCCCTAATTGCTCTCCGTGCCTCTTTGACCTTTTCCAATCCATTCTCCATATAGATTGCCAGAGTGCTCTTTCTAAAGTATAAATCTGAAATCGTTGTTCCCTTGCCTCCTACACTTCAGGGGTGCCTTGTGGCCCATGGAATAAAGCACAAGCTCACAGCTTGCTTTTCATGCAACAGCCTTTGTGAGCTGGCCTGACCCACATGGCCAGCCTCAGCTCTTAACTACCTACTTCTCAACCCCAGGATGAGGTCTATGCTCCAGCCACATAAATACCTCCAAGCCACTCACAATTCCTCAGCCAAACAAGCTTTCTCTGATGCCCCTACTATTTCCTCTACCTGAAGTGCCTTTTACTGCCTTATCTACCTGGCAAATTTGCACCCACTACTTAATATCCAGTTCAAATGTTGTCTTTCTTGGGAAGTTTTTGTGGCCCCCACAAAGTGCTAGCAATCTTTTCCTGTGGTCTCTATAGCACACTGTGCATCCTTTAATCACAACCCTTACCTAAGATTTTAATTCTCTGCTTTCCTGTGAGTTAGTTAGGTTAGAGTCCCAGTCATTCTTTCTTGTATTCCTACTATAACACACTCAAATGAGAACTTTAAAAAAACAAAAAACAAAACAAAACAAAAAAACAAAGATTATTTGAAGTTCACTTATACCTAATAGGAAGCCCCAGAATTGGTATTTTTAAGTTTCCAAAGTGTTTCGTTTGCTGCCAGCCTGCCTTGAGTCACAGATTTACCACCCCTAGCACATGGCCTGCCTCAGGGCAGGTGTTTAATGATTGTTGCCTTAATGAATGGAGGAATTCATGTCTATTGGGCAGACAGAATCGCAGAGTAGGTTCAGCTGATGATGGCAACAGGGAAGTGTCCACCCTTCCCCTCCTCCAACCATTAAAGGTATCCTAGCTCTGTAAGCCAATTAGGGGAAAAAAGAAAAACAGGTATAACATTGATTTGGGGCTCACCTACATGCACTTTGACTTTTAGGCTCCAAGCACAGCATATCCCAGCTTCCTGGCATCTACCAATTCCCATGGGAAGAGGAGGAAGACGGACAGGTGATGCATGCGCAGACCAGGTCTTCAGCTGATGCAGTTGCAGGAGTTACTGCTGAGTATTCCAGCATGCCTCTGGCAATTCAGCCCTCTCTTCTTTTTTCCAGGCACAGGGAGATCTTTTGCATCCATTGACCCTCCAATCTGTGAGTCAGAGTTGTAAATGTCATCTCTCATCATACTATTGTCCCCTGTAATACATCTGCCTCCTTTCTGGAGCACAGCATCTCAGGGAAATTGTCTGTGGCTCCTGAGTGGACTTTCTCTTCTGGTTTTACTTAGAAAATGCAGTCTCATTCTCAAGCATTGATATATAGTATTGAGAATATAAGACTTTAGCTTATCAGACCTTCATTATCAGGCCATCAAAATCTTTGCTGGAAACAAAGCTTTCCCCGGAAGGACCAGGAACTAGAGGGGAAATTTGTCTCTCACTATGGTTGGCTGCTAAGTTCAAGTCTGTAACTGTCTGTGCCTTTATGAAAAGGACCGGGCCTCTCTATCCTGCAGGTCTGGAACAATCTGTGCACTGCTGACTTGAGGTATGCAGAATTACCTGCCTGCCTGAAGCCACCTCTTGACTGCCTGCCATGTTACTGAAATCCCACCCCAGATACCACCCATGGGCTTCCTGACTTGGACACTGTACCTTCCTGGGAGCAACCAACATGCAGAGCTTTAGGGACCAGACTCTCAGTTATCACAGGCCATTATGTTCCCACCAGAACAACTCTAGGAAAACCAAGGAAAATCAAGGAAAACCAAGAAAATGAGAAAAAGAGGAACTAACATTTATTAGCCTTTACTAAATGCTGAGAATTAAACATGTGTCATTTCATTAATGCCCACAACCACCTCATAACATAGGTAATTTTGTCTCATTTACAGATGAGGACACTGAGGTTTATGTGGATTGATTACTTATCTAATTTTGTATGGGAGTCAAGGCCATGGCTATCTGACTCCAAACCTTTAATCGTTTCATTATCCAACCCTTTCTCCAGGTAGTGCCTTCCAGAAGCACGTGGAGTAAGTCTTTGTATCTTTGTGTGCCTAGTGTACATTTTAACTTGGGAAAAACCTGTAAAGAAAGAGGCAATACTCAGTACACATCAGGCTGGGGCAGCCAAGACCCAGAGGTTCCTAAAAGAGTGGGCTACAGAGGGGTCCAGGGCCAAGGACCCCTGCTGAGCCACTAGCTGGAGAAGCTCACTCTCCCTGGTCCTCTGCAGGTAGGGAGACAATCGGCCAATTCATTTCCTTAGTTGGGAGGATAGTATGAAAAGAGCCAGCTATGAAAATTCAAAATCAAACACACATTTATTAAGGGGAGAGGGGTAGAGGAAAGAGGGAGGAGATTCAAAACAATAAGACAAAGTTTGCCCTCAAGAACAGAGGAGAACAATAGACTCACAAGCACAGAATTACGACAAGCCTGAGTCTTGCATTCTGATGACTAGAAATGTGCTTAAAATGTGGAGTGAGTCCACAAGAGGCAATTCATTCTAGTGGGCAGAAGAGGTGTAGGGAAAGTGGACAGTGAAGGCTGAGGAGAGCACTCCATCCCTGTGGCTTCTGCCTGCGTGAAAGGAGCCAGCAGGAGAAGGGTCTCCAGAGCAGGTTATTCCCTCCCAACCACATAGAGGTGGCAGGTGATTATTTTTTGTCCCCAGGCAGATTTATTTAACTTCCTTCTGGTAGAGACCTATAAATGTTATCACATAGTCCCCGCTGTAAAGTTTTGCAGTCCCTTTTAAAAACACAGGCTCTTCATTCATTTCATTGCCTACCAGGGACCATGAAGTCCTCAATGAACACTGCAGTGTGAGAGAGGAGGTGGCGTTTTCAGCAGCAGCAGTCATGTCTCCTGAGGAGCCTCATTCTGTGCTTCCTTCCTGTACTCCTCCCCTCCATTCCTCTCCTCTTCTCTCCTGTCCTCCAACTCCGGGTAGCAAAGCCAGCTACAAAAGATACACAAGACCTTTGGAACGTGTAGGCTGGTTTAACAGAGGTCCTTCTGTTTTTCTCCTGTCAGACTTCTCAGCACTTTCACCCCAGCCTCCCAGGAACCACAGCCTGTCGGCAGCCATCTTAACTCTTTTCTCGGGATTAGCAATAAAACCTGTCATTGAGCCTTTTGAACAGCTTTGTGACTGTCTTTGGGCCTTTTTACCAGAGACTGACTGAGTCAAGAATGTAAATGCTAGTCTTTAAGCTACTCAACTGCTATGGTTTCTTTTCTATTTTCTAACACAATGTTAAACTACAACTTGAGCTTACTGGTCTTCATCTGAAACTAATGAGTCTGTGAAATATTTGTTAATGTTGCAAAAATGGTCATAGGATGGCCTTCTGCCTGTGCCACTGAAGAAGGAAAACGCGGAGATTTTTTTGTTTTCTTTGTGTTATTATTAAAATGAATATGTGGCCTTTTCAGAAAACTTGAAATATTCCAGAAAGTATTGAAAATAATTTTTTAAAAAACACTCTTATAATACCACAATTCAGAGATAACCATTGTTAACATTTTGGTACTTTTCTTTACATATGTACACATAATCTGCAGTTTATGACTTTTTCCTGCTATTTTGATCAACTAGTTTTCATAAGCAGCCTATCAGCTAGTACTCTTTTAATTATGACAGAAAATACAACTCAAAATGCCTTAAGCAGAAAAAGGGGTTTATTGGTTTACAAAGTTAAAAAGTTCAGGAATAAGCACATGTAAGACCTGGTGGAATCTGGAGATTCAAACTGTGTCCCTACAGCCCAACCTCTCTCTGCCTCTGCTCTGCTTCCCAATATGATCTCTATCTCAGCTTGGCCTTCTCATTGTGCTAGTAAAATGGCGATTAGCAATTCTGGGATTTTCTTTACAGCTTCATAGTCTAGCAAAAGTCCCGTATTAGCTCTGACTGGGTCACCCACTCATCTCTGAGCCAACCTTCTTATCCAAGATGATATGATGCTCTGATTGGCCAGGCCTTTGTTACATTCCCATTCTAGGAGCCAAAAAGAGTAGCCTCTGCCTCCAAACTTAATGGACAGAGAAGGGGGAGATGGTTTCCTGCAAGGAGTTCAGGTCCATCACCAATTTCACAATATTCTGGTGGAATTAGTGTCAATGATACTGTCCATTGCTATTATTGCTGCCACCATGTATGATAAAGACTTCCACAGCCTTCTGACACTTTTATTGACACCAAAGCTAACAAGAGTAGAATAACAGAAACATATCATGTGACTTTCAATCTTTAGGTGATTATGATTAAATTTGATTTTTTCACATGCTACATTGGTTATTTAGAGTAGTACCTAACCCCTTTACTCTTAGCTGCAAATATCAAAAGGCAGGCCAAATATCCTGTTTAGTTCTAACCACTTTGTGATACTTTATGAGGTTCATCTTCTGCTCTCACCCTCTGACACAACTATGTGCTTTTATGAGGAGTCTTGTCCCAAGATAGTCCCTGATTGATCTTTGTATAATTTTTCCTTTATTGTTCCTCTGTCTATATCCAATTAATGGGAGCACAGGAAATTCAATAGGAATAAAATGCTTGAAACTTTGGGGTTTGGAAGGCTGAGTACATTAGATTTAAAATTTTATAAGTTCTAGACTTGTGAATGCTGGTGCAATGTAGAACAAAGGGGCTCCCATCACAACAATCAGAATAAAAGGAAAAGATGTTAGGGAACAAAAATAACAATGTGTAGAGCAATCATTTTTCCATGTGCATTAATGATCTTTGAAAACACAATTTTTAATGGCTGTGTGATACTCTGTTGAATGAATGTACCATATGAACCAGTCATTATTGTTTTTTAGGTTTTTTGCACTGTTCTAATATAATGCTATAGGGAATATTCTTTGCATATAAATCTTTAACTGCTTCTTTAGTTATTTCCTCGGGATAAATTCATAGAAGTGGAATTATTAGGTCACAGGCTCTTGTTACATTGATCTAAATTGACTTCCAGAAAAGCATTAGGTCATAGGACCACCCATTAGGTGTGACCTGGGTCTCATCTGACCTTGACTATGTTGAGAGTCTGAATCTTAGGTCATTCATTTGGACAGTCAGACATTCTCTAATTCTATTGTTTTGTTTATATGAGAAAAAGAGAATATTAGGATTGGGGAGAAATGATAAAGCAAATGAAAGACTAAAAGGAATTTCGGCCATTCAACCTCAGAAGAACAACGTTGAATTAAAATAAGAAAGTGGAGTGTGTATATGGAATTGAGCCATGAAAATGTCCTCTTGGACTCCATCTTGACAGCAGTCGCCCTGAATGGGACAATATTGATGGACCTCTGGATATTGGGAAGTGGGCTAAAAAACTCTTTTGTCAGTCATTTAAATTTTATTAAATTCAACTAAACATGTTAAATAAAATCTGCTTTTCTTATCTAGCCATCCAGTCTACTTAGAGGCAAAAGTTAACCTTGTCATTCATTCAACAAATATTTCATGAGCTATTCATTTTCAAGACATAATTCTAAAAATTTGAGGCTACAGAATTTGAAATGAGGAAAATAAATCTGCTTTCTAATAACTAAGCAAAACTTTCACATATAAACAAATCCAAAATACAGAATGTGTATCACCTTTACTGAGATAGCATGATCACAAGGTGAAAACAAGATCTGGTGGTGAGTTAACTGACTTCATTAACTTATCCAGAGAAAGAATATATCAGACAGAAAAGGATGTGATCACAGAACATAGAAAAGGGAAAATGAGAGAGATTCGTTTTGGCAGTGCTCATAAAAGAGCTCTTTTGGTATCCTAGGACACACGATTTATTTGATTTCTCTGTGGACATAGATGCATTAGACTATCAGAGTCTGATGATATTAAATATTCAAATCTGCCACCAAGGCCCCTTGCTCTGATCTCTTACAATCCATGCAACCTACTGACAATTTGGCTTTATATGTAGTTTTCCTAGATGGAGAAAATGTGCAGATCAGGCTAATGTGAATGTCTGCCCTCTTGTAAGTTGTATTTCCCATTATATATTAGTGAATTGACATTTTGATTTATATACGTGAGATTCTTGTGAGCTGAGTTAATTTGTCCCCTGAGAAATTGGCTCACTTGATTCACTGAGAAAATCATGCCTCTCAGCCCCCAAGGCTGAGGGTTAGATTCACCAAAGTAATACCATCCTGTACAGGTACTCGATGACCAATCAACCTGCTTAGCACAGTGCTTGGAATGTAGAAGTTGTTCAAAAACTGCTTCATGCCTTAAATGGATTTCAATTGAATGGATTTGATTTAATTAAAGTTGAGAGAGAAAGAGATAAGAACAAACTCATAAACTTGGGAAGTCACCAGTACAGGTCAGTTGAAACTATATGAATGAATGCAGTCATTGAAGAATGATGGAAATTACAGAGAGTGGAGGAGGAGAGCTGATGGCAGTAATTTAGGGAATACCCATAAGGAGGTCCTGGAAAAGAAAGAACAGTTACAAGAACATTTGAAGTTCAGTCAGAGAGGAAAGCTAAGCAGGGCTGAGTGTAATGTAATGAAACACCCCAAATTCTAGTGTACCCTTCTCTATCTCTAATCTTTCAATAGATCATCCACATCACTGGCTTTAAAGATTATTCATAAGTAATATTTAATAATAATCCAAACTCCTGTATTCAAGTGATTATTTGCCATCTATATGAAGATGATGTCTATTAAGGCTCCCTAAAATAACATACTTGAAACAAAACTCTTGATTTTTCCCCTCCAAACCTTTTCCTCCCTGCTTCCTCAGCTCAGTAAATGGCACTCAAATGATTCAAGCAAAAAACCAAGGCATCACCATTAATTTTTCCATTTTCTTCACACACCTCCTCTCTCACATCAAATCTGTCACCACCTCCTATAGCTCTATCTCAAAAAATATGTCTCAAATTCATAAACTTTCTTTCATCTCTACAACTCTTAGAACCATCAGCATTTCTTGCATGCTAGATGAACCTCTTAATTATATCATTTGCACCTCTTTTTAAAAATAAGTGACATTGGTTCATGTCACTCCCCTGTGTAAAAACATTTCATCATTTCCCACTGCAGCTAGAATTAAACACAAAATACTCACCATGACCTAAAAGTTCCACATGAACTAGTTGTGAATAATCCTTCAACTCCATCACCTACCACCAACTCACTGTGGACTACTACTCAGCCACACTGACTTTCCTCCTCTTGTGTAAACATACTAAACTCAGCTCTAAGACTTGGCACTTGCTACTTTTTCTGCCTCTATCCCAGTCTTTGCAGAACTGTTGTTATTCAGATCCCACTAAATGTCTCCTACTAACCACCTCTAAGGACCCTATCAAATTATCCTGTCCCAACTATAACCACACTGTAACACATCACCTTATTCTATTTTCCATGGAACCCCTTTATTTGTAACTTGTTAATTGTTTTCTTTACTCCACCTCTCCACCACACCCATTCCATGAGAGTAGGGACATTTTTTCCCTCACTACTGAATTCTCCAGAATCTACAAGAGTGCCTGGCACATAGTATGAACTCAATAAATATTTATTCAGTATAAGATGACTAGAAGGTAAGGAGATAAAGGAAACACTAGAGGAGGAAGAGCCTGCTTAGTTTTTACCACAATGTATTTTTCTCTACCAAGAATCCCCATTAAAGAATCTAGTTCCATTTGTGATATTTTATTTTGCATTTAAGGACCCAAATACTTGATCTGTGACTCTTCTTAACAGCCTCAAGAGTCATGCCAAAAAAAAATCCACCTATCTCATGGAAATACAAAATAATTTTCATGCATTCAAATTCCATATTTATACTTGAATATAGAAACATCGATCTGAGAGGGAAAAGTAACAAGAAGATATAATTCATTGCAATCTAGTCTCACTTTTTATTTTTTCACCTCAAACAAATGACTTAAACGCTCTGAGCCTTAATATTCCCAGCTCTAAAGTAGGTATACCAATACCTGCCTCTTCTTAACTCTCAGGTCTATTTTAACTCATAAAATGTGAAAAATATATAACAGTGACTTAAGGTTAGAGATTTTTATAGGTTAGAGAGTTTGTGAATTTTTTTGATAGCTTTGGAGAAAAGAAGGAATTATTATTTTATGGTCATAATTCAGAGACAGTGTATCACATTATATAACTTTTGAAAAGAATTGTTCTTTAACCAGAGAAATAACATGTTTACATTACAGACTGTTACACTAGCAATAGGATCCATCACTACAGCATCAATAAAAAGGAAGATGTTAAAATAAGAGGAATGGAAAATCAATTTATCTACTTTTCCAACCCAGCATTTATATGCTGACACCAAGTGCTGATGGTTATTGAGTCAAGCATCAGCTGTTTATGTAATGTCTCAAACACTACAGGCTGCCAAGATTTTCTCCTGCAGATTCCAACTGCTTGACTTAAGTTCCAAGGAGGGTTTGTTTCTTCTGCACATCCAAGTAAAATCACAATATTTAATATAACATTGAATATTGTCTTATATTTGATAGAGTGATATATATGACTTAATAGTTATATACATTAAACTTGTTTTTTTGTTGGGAGGGTAGGGTTGCTGCAAATGCCAAAAAAAAAAAAAAAAACTAATTTTGTTTAAAAACATGGAGACTTGTTTGTTTCATTCAACAAGAATTCTGGAAGAACACAATCTAAAGCTGATATGATAACTCAATAACACCATTAGACACCCAGCTGTGGTGTGCTGGTAAATATTGAACAACCATTCTAAAATCGAACCTGATTGATTTGTCATGTTTTACCAGTTTCCATAGTGTACCTACTTCCACCATGGTTTGATTTTAAGCTACCAACGTGACATAACTAAATGCAGAGTTAGAAAGAAATAGTCAGTAGTACACCATTATTAAGTATTTCCACTATACATATCATAGATGTAAATAACCTCAAGAACATTAGATAATGGGAAAAAACATTAGAAAATGTAATAGAAGAATTAATAAATTATGAGTTTGGAGCATTATCTTTGTTTTAATATAATTTATTTAATGTGAGTTTATATAATGCAATTTTTAATAATGGCTGTGCTAAACAATAGGCTTGCAAAATTCCTGAAATTTTGTCATCTCTCCCAATCTGGTGCAAGCCTTGTCCAACACACCACTGAATGTAGGCTCTTCACATCATTTTGCTCTGCCATGTTCAATGTATAGAACTTCATCTACATGTTTGTCGTCTCATGGTCATAAGGTGTCTGCTGCCCTTCTAAGCCTCACATATACATGCCAGGCAAAAGGAAGAAAAAGGGGTAAAAAACTAAAGTGTCATGGCCAATTTTTTAAAATACTTCCCCAATGTCCTACCCAGTGGCTTCTGTTTACAACTTGTTGGCCAGAATTATGTCACATGTGCCTAGATTAAAGATAGCTAGGCAGAAAGGAATCATGGATAAAGGCTGAGTTGGCCAACCAAATGGGTCTGCCATAACAATAAAAATATATTTATAGAATTCTGATGTTCACAACATCTTGCCATGCTCAGCACAATAACACAGGGATGAAAATAAACTGCTTTAAGACTCTGCACTTGCCCTCAAAGATTCTTAGAAAAGACATGCACACATGGAAATATAGCCAATAATTCCAGGTGGATTCTCCTTTAACAGCACTAAGAGCCAGGCATTGGTCAGAAGCTAAGTGCCTCTGGACTTGGCAGAGGCAGGCATCATTCTAGATTGGGTGGTCCATTCCAAGAGAAAAGCTCATCATAGAAAGAGTAATCCAGGTTAAACAAGCAACTGCCGACAGGTTTATAAATTCTGCTTAATTTGAATCATTAATTAGTGTATATGGGCATGGCCTTTGCACACTCCCCTATTGCAGTTATTTTAGCTAATTGCATGGGAGGTTTAAATTTGTGTTGAAATACATGGACTAAAATTAAATTGCTCTCTCTGCAGTGACCTACCTGCTTTTTCTAGATAACAGATAATTATCATTTTTCTAAACTTAGTCTAATACTCTTCAAAGCCCTCTGGAATCACATAACTGGTGTCAAGTGGTTTGTTTTTCAAGCGTTCTATTTTTTAAATTCTATCTTTCTACCTGAGAAAGAATATCACTACAGTTGTCTAAAGCATAATGTGACTATTTTCAAACAATGAGCATTTGAATATTACCTCCATCTATCTGAAAACTTATTATCAAGGTTTAATTATATTATGCCTGTATTTCTTTAAATGTTCTGAGTTCCCTCCTGCACCTGGGCAGTATGGGGGACCCTCGCTCTTAGCATGAACAAACTTGTCTTAAATGAACAAGAAGGAAGTTTGCTCTAAGATGATGAGCTATACAAGCCTTCAAGGCTGTGGAATCAGGCCATCAATTTTGCCTGATGTAAAAGGTTATTCTCTTCCTGCCTTTCAGTTTTGCCCTTTTAGCTCTGTATGGGTCACCACTGAATTCATCCCTTAAAAAAAAAATTTAGCATAATGGCTTATCTGACACAGTGATAGGTCTGGAAAGTTCAGAGAAATTCTTGCTACAAGGTCCTTCAGGACCTGTAATAAACTATTAACAGTACCCTCCCCACCCCCCATGTAACCTAGAAACCATTCTCTTCCCCTACCACCCTGCCTCTCTCCTCATATTATTCAATTTTTCTCATATAAAAATAATATATTAATTAGCTACTGCTACAATAAAGCTACATACTTAATATCTCCAAAACACATCGCCTTACAGCAATGAGCATGTCTTTTTTAGCTCCCAGGTCTGCAGAATTTCTGGGACGACACAAGATATGGAGCAGTTTAGTTTGGTGCACTGCAGATTTCCAGTGGGCTTCAGGTCCACTCCATGTCTCCCTACCTGTCTTTGGACCAGCAGCAAAAGGACAAACAAAAACACACAAGGCCTCCTGAGAGCTTGGTCTAGGGCTCAAAATCGTCATGCGTGCTCATTTTCCATTGGCCAAACCCAATATCAATGGGGAGGGAAATATACTCTCCTCCTTCCAGTGGAAAGTAAAGTCACATGGCAAAAGGTATGAATGGACAATTCTAATTCAGGGAGGACTTGAAGTATTGGTAATAATGATTCTGTCTCCCATGATACCCTTTTCTTTTTGAATTATCTGTTTTCTCACAAGCAGTTCACAATTCATATCTTCACAAAGAAGCTTTCTGGCAACTGACTTTGTTCTCTTGTCAATAAATATACATTGAATGTCTACTAGTCACCTGGGGCCTAAGATAGGGGTGTTGCTCTAAAGCAAAGTTTAGTAATGGAAACAACTGGCATAAACAGACTTAGTTTAGTTAGTAGATAACAAAGCAATATGTGAGTAAGAGCAAGGATGGGAACAGGTAGACGTGATCGACATAAGCAAGGGCTTTTCAAAAGGAGACATACATCTGAGGGAGGCAAGGTTCTCTATAGCAGCAATCCCCAACCTTTTTGGCATCAGGAACCAGTGCTCCTAAGAGAATCTGATGCCTGATGATCTCAGGTGAAGCTGAGGTGGTGGTACTAGTGCTGGAGAGTGGCTGCAAATAGAGATGAAACTTCACTCACTTGTCTACCACTTACCTCCTGCTGCATGGCCCAGTTCCTAACAAGCCATGGACCAGTATCAGTCTATGGCCCCAGGGATTGGAGACTCCTGCTCTATGGGAATAGACATAATCTCTGACATAAGTCATCTTTTTATAAAATGAACTATGAATAACCATGCTTAACCAGTCAGTAGGCTGGTTATATTTTAGCCTTTTTCTCTATCCTTAATTTTTAACAAATTTTCCATTATTTGATTTGATGATGATAATAATAACAATAGTAGTAGTAGTAGGAGTAGGAGTAGTAATTATAGAATGGCACAAATGGAAATATTCTTCAGAATGTCTTGTTAATGCAAACATTCACAGCAACTAAATAATTGGGTAGTTTTAAAACCAGAAATACCTTCCTACAGAGATTTTTATCCGTATGCAAAGTAACACTCAAGGAAACAGCAACTGAAGGATTTCATTCCAGTCAGGAGGAGACCTCAGTCACTCAGTTCTGTGGTCCCCTGACAGTGGTGGTACATAAAAAGATTGCTTTGTGTCTTTCATCCATTTCAACTGAAAAATGGGAGAATAGACGTTTGAACTCTGCATCAGTTTGGATCCAGTTCCTAAGTTTTGCTTCTAGAATTCAGGAACTCTGGTCATTGGTCTGAATTAGATTCTGAGAGCTAGAAGATCACTGAATCTTCCCTCATTTTACAGATGCTGAAAAAGGAAGCTCAGGAGTTTATTCAAATAAATTTGAATAAAATTTAAACTAAAATCCAAGTCTCCTGATTTTCTAGGTGAAGGAAAGATTCTCTCAGTCACCTCCTCCTGGATCTCTCTCGTGCTCCTAGATCACTGCATGTAAGCCTTCTCCTCTTACCAGCTTCTGCAAAATCGATCCCTCAGAACAAGCATAGGAGCCTTGAGTTCAGACAAAGTTTGTTTCAAATCACAACTCCCACTTATTTGCTGGGTGTTCTTGAGCAATTTGCATGATCTTTCTGTGCTTCCTTTTCCTCTTCTGTAAAATATGGCTAGTGATATATAACTCGCAGTGTTATTGGAAAAGCAGGTAGAATAATGCATTTCACAGTGCTTGACACGTAGGAGCAGAGCAACAAATAGTCATTATGACAATGACAATTGGGTGACTCAGAGGTCTGTCTGGGGAGGGTGCAATGCACAGAGCACTTGGTTGGGAGCTATAGCATAATCTTGCCTGAGACCCAGAGGGGCTTCTGTAGTTTTTCTGCCCTGAGCAGGACTCAGTCAGCTGAGAGAGAGAAGATATGGAAGCTCCCAAATCTACCAGGTATCCTGTTTGGGAACTTGGGAAAAGCAATAATTTTCCTGCTGCACATCCTCACCCACTCTGCCTGGGGTCTTGCAATTAACTTAATGACCCAGACATGGATAAATAAATGTATTCTTGGAGTGGATGGGGGAGAATGGTAATGGATCTTGAGATTCAGAGATTTCTCCAAGGATTGTGAGATAGATTTCTCAAAAGGTAAATGGAGATGTTCCCCATGGAGACTGGAAGAATGATGCTTGACAAAGGAGGAACTGAAGGTATGGTACAAATAGGGCAAGAAGAATGATCATGCAATTTGCTCAAGACCTCTGTGGAAAGTGTCTTTCTAGGGGCTTTCCTGGTGGGCTATGGGAAAATTATATTGCACACTTTTGAATTTTTTCCTCCAATGTTGTAAGTCTCCTGAATTACCCCCATATCTGTGAGGACAGTCTAATCCAAGTTTGAGCAGTAATAAGATGGAGAAGAATGAAAAGCGGGATCTGTCTGAAATGTCCCAGAGTTAAATGTTGGGCTCTATCAACATACACACATCCCAAGGACAAATATGACTTATCAGAGCTAGAACTGCCGAAATCCAGAAGAAAGACAATTTCCTGTCTCACCCTCAGTCATCATTTGAGAGTTCTTCCTTGTACAGTGGAAACCATCCACATTATTGTGCAGAAAACTGCACAATAAGTTAGGTCCTGTCTTTTACTCCCCCTTTTCAATGGCACTGGATGGCCCATTGCTAATAAGAAAAGACCCATTTCCCAGCCATATACCTCTCACTGACCACGTAAAGACCAGAAAGAAGCCTGGAGTTGCCATTGGGTAATTATGATACTTTTAACTTTCTCTCAAAGGTGAATTATTATAACCTTGTTAAGCCTCAGTTTCCCCATCTATAAAATGGAAATAACTCCTACTTCATATGGGTATCAGAGGGCTTAAATGAATAGACCAGATTTGTTAAAGCACCTGTGTAGTGCCTGGTATGTGGCAGGGTTAATGTTTACCTCTTCTGCTTCTTAGTAACTCACCAAGGTTGACTCTCTAAGTTTACATGTGACGAATGAGTACTTCCAACAGCACCGTAGTAGGTGCCTAATGTCAGGGGCTAATGAAAGAAATCTATGTGCCCCAACCTCTAGGGCTCTTTTTAAGAAAGCGTTGGCAGAGTGACCTTGGTCTCTTTAACTTTAATGAGCTCTGATCAGATGCCAGAAGGTCAAGAACTCAGGAAATGTCTTCACTCCAGGCCAGCCAGTGCTGCCAAAATGGGCAGGAGGTTCCAGACTCCTAGGGACTCAGTCTCCAGGTACCTCTCTTCTGGTATTACTACTGATGGTTTCTCTTGTGGAACTCAGCACACTGCCCTCCCCCTCCCCGAGGTCTCTGGAGATTGTCAGAACACAAGTTGGTCCCACTCTGCTGCTATGTCTAGGAAAAGAAAGATTGGAGGAGTTATGGGCATGGCTTTAAGGGTTTTTTCATCATCTAGGGTTCAATATTTAGAGCAATATTGATTCAATTTATCTAGTGTTGTAATGTTCTATTGGTTGCTAGGCAACAGAGTTCTTTCTTCTCTGTTGTCTGGGGAGCTCATGGGAGTTTGACTACCAAAGAGATTACTTTGTGTATATGAAACTAAATGGACCATAGGTGCCATACATAAGTGGAGGAATACTGTTTTACCAGGCAGTGTTAAGACCATGGTTCCTATCACATCTGGGTAATTGCAATTCAACCTCCAAAACAACAGGGCCATTCATATTCACATTCCCCTGCAAGGTACCCACTGAGAACAATTTAACACAAAGTTGTGCTGATGCATAAAGTCCTGTGTTGTATGCTTACTATTCCATACTCATAAAGTTCAAACCTGCACTGGGGCAAAGATGGATTTATTCCTCCTCATTCTGGTCCCCTCCAAATCCCACATTAATAACCAAAAATAGCAACCTGGGTTATAAAAGGCAAATTCTAATTTGCACTTAAGTCCTGGCATGGCAGAGTCTTTCCTCGTTTATCTTATCCAATCTTCTCCTCAACTCACCCCAAAATTGCCTTCCCTTTTGGTAGGCTCTTTTATAAATCCTTTACCTTGATATTCACTGTTTCTTTAAAATCCCAAGTCAGAAGCAGCAGGCAACCAAGGTACTGTCAGCTTGGGTTATATGGTTCAGTGACTTGGCATTAATGATGTTTATTTTGGAAACTGTGATGACCTGACCTATTTTAGGATCTCTGCTTTAGCCATACCTCCCTCCCCCATTTTTCCAATTAGAAGTGAAGGCAAAAGAAATTGTGGGAAGGTTGGGGAGGGTAAGAGGGAAGACCTGGAGCTCAGTGCTCAGGAGTTACATTTGAAGCTGCCCAAGCAGGCCATAACATTTTCAACACTGCCATAAAGGCCATTTGAAGCCCCACTAGAAAGGCTGGAATTCAGGGCTGTGTCCACAAAATTAGAAGAGATTCCAGAGGCACTTCTCTGCCCAGTTTCCTGGGTGTGGCCCCAGGAAACACAAACCAAAGGCCACATTTGTTATTGTTCAGCGTTTTCCTCTATGGAAAGACCTGTTCAGGAGAGAAATAATCTCGTTCTCCCAAAGAGAAAAACTGTCTGGAGGAAGGGGAAAGAAGAGTGGGAGGAGGGAGAAGTAAGTGCAGGCAAATAGCCAACTACACACATTTATGAACAGCAGGAATGTAAAACAGATGTTGGACAGGAAAATAAAACACTGCCCTGGGAGCATCATCATCAGCCTCTGGAGAATAAAGTTTCTCAGATCCAGGCAAATAACACAGTAAGTCACTGAAAGCTGTATACTCATCATAACTAGCTCTAAGGAATGGCCCTTCTGGGTTGCCTGGTCCCTGGTCTCCACACCTTTTTTGTGGCTGTGCAGTAGACAGCATTCTTCTGAATAGATGTTTTTATTCCGTCTCTTTAACAGAAATGAGGTGTTCTCACTCACACCAGAGCTTTTCCCTGCAATGGAAAGCAGGAACAGAAAGACCTAGAGCTCCAAGAGGGTGGCTCCAGTAGAATGAGGGTTCTAAGAAAGCAAAAGGTCCCAGACCACTACATGGAGTTCTTAACAAAATAGTTGTAGTGCTCATGGAGCCAATGGTGATAACAAGGTCAGTGGTATAGGGCACCCATGGCAGATGCTGCTGTGGGCAACTCAGGAAATCTTTAATAGTTATCAAGAAGATTTTGTGTTTGAACCACCTGAGATCTGCCATTAAAAGAAAGAAAGTTAGAAGGTGTGGGGTCCCAGCACTGTGTGAGATAGAGGTCAGAGGTGGGAGGTCTCCTTCCACTGAGTTGGGGAGTAAGAAGCAAGTTCATTAGAGACAACAGAGCTCAACTCTATCCAGGGCCCCAAGAATATAAAGGGCCAGGTGTGTCAAGAGAAATAAAATTAAGGAACAAGTGTGTCCTGTGGTAAGTCACTAAAATTGAACACAGTGGTAAGTCCAGCCAGCAAATTGTTGCCTGAGAACTCAACTCACAGAGCAAGGCTTATAATAGATTATTTAAATCAACAACTTCTGTGATCTGTGAAATTTATTGACAAAATCAGAAATAGTCCTATTTATAGTCACTCCTCTTTGCCTTTCTGAATCTTCTTTGAGAATTTCACATGGCAGGTAAGCACTGCAATAGTTTGGGTCTCAAAATATTTTTTTAGGAAAGCAAGCTCAAAATATCAACCTGTCAGACATTGTCTAAAGTTATTAGCCTGTCTGGTATATGCCTTGCAGAAGCTGACTAGAAATTTGGCCAGGCATTTTTCCTCCTTCTCCATACATTTCTTTTCTTTACCCAATGTGTTTTCCTAAGACTGTGGTTTGCATTTTTATAATTAGAGCAGAAAAAGAGAGGAAGGAGGTGATTCATGTTCTTTCCCCATTCCTGGCAATGCTTTTACCTCTGGAATCTAGATTAACATTGCTGTACATTGAGGACCTGGAAGGACTATGGAAGAAGGGGGAGGAAGAGGAAGAAGAGGAATAAAGAAGGGGTTCATTGCAAATTATATTTCCAGTTCCCAGACCCAGAAAGTCATTGAAACTGAAATTGCTTCCTCCTATAAAATTCATATCTTTTTCTAAGTGGAATCAGGCTTAACAGAGGAATATTGTGCCTTAAAATTAATTAGGATAAATTCATTCCTTAATAAATCATACCATCAAGCATGAAAAAACTAAAGGGTACAAAGTATTAATGTGCTGATTAAAAGGAGTGATCATAAGAATGTCAGTTTATAGAAACTAATGCGTCTATACACACAGATGGCTTTGAAAGAAATCACCCCTTTTGATGATTGGATCACAACCAACCAGTTTGTAACTACTTGGTGGCTGTACTGAATTCAGCTATTTGAGAGTAACCCACACTCTGCCTAACACCATCACTTTTGAACCAATTTGTTGAGTGTTATCTTCACTCGTCTGCCCAAGCTCAAACAGTGGGATAGGTGACAGCTGCAAGTTTAAACCAAGCTAAGGAAATGGGTTGAAGGAGAGAGTTAACAGAAAGTGCAGCAGCCAGGAGAAAATCCAACAGGGGCTGCTGATCAAGAGCTAATTCCAGTTTAAGAGAGATACTGAACTGAACAGTGGAACTGCCAGAGAGAAAAACAGGCGATTTTAGAAAATTCCTTCCTAAAATGTATCACAGAAGCATAGTTTTTCCCAAGCACCAGGGCTCAGGATATAACCCCAGAAAATAGGAAGAAAAACCAGCAAGGCAATATGATCCTCCATGGGGCGGCAGGTGTGTGTGTGGGGGGGGGTGTTGGCAAGATGGGATCCAATGACGTGTGAGCACTCTTCTCCACGTGCTATGTCATCTCTATTTTCATAATCCAGAAATTTTCAAGAAGAGCACTCTTGACATACTGCTCAGCCAACCTTTTGTTAGTTCCAAGAGAAAGGCACAGAAGTAGAGAGAGAGCTGGCAGCTTATTCTAAACAACTGGGCTGGAGTTGGAATGACAAAAATATAGATATCCATTTCTAGCTCCTCTCAATAGTAACAGAGCTCCAGGGAAAGACAGGGGGGCCTGACTCATTTCTAATTAGTCAGAGAAGTTTTGATAAAAACCCCAGGAGTTGCTTATCCCAAAATATCACTTGTCACATGAGCACGTGGGCCCACTGATGCACCCTGGATGAGATGATGGGTAATGCCAAGTTCTAAATCTCCTGTGGGGTTTCCCATGACAGGCTGCTCTTATGATTTAGGGCAACATCATGGCTCTAGTTTGATTCATCACTTGGTAATTCATCTTTCTCAGCAAGTTTATGGCTCCTGTTTTATAACGCTCTTTCCATTTCTCTCCTTTGAAGAAAGAAACAGGTGATGAAAGCCAGACATTGGAAGAGAATTCTAGCTTTTTTTTCTTGCCAGAATTAGCCTTCAATAAGAAGACACAAGTAGGTTATCAGATCATTTTCAGGAAAGACTATGCATATTGACAAAACAATGGCCATTTACATTATTCATGGATGCCTCCTCTCTCATGACCTAATCACCTTCTAAAGACCCCACTTCCTGATACCATCACATTGGGGATTAAGTTTCAAAACAGGAATTTTGGGGATTAAGTTTCAACACGGGAATTTTGGGGGTTGCAAATGTTCAATCAATAGCAGAGGCCCTAGGCATCATTGAACAGCCATGGCAACATATGAACAAGTGAGTGGATTTTTCTACCTGAACATTTCAATTATTTAAAAAACACATTTGGTTTTTTAAAGAAAAATCAAATTTTGATGCTTAAGTATATAGATTTATTAATATATTGAATCTCACATTTCTGTCCTAAAAATTATTGCCATTTTGAATTTTGTTACATATTTTCTGTTTTGGCATGTGTATTTTTATAATATTTTAAATAATATTGTGTTTTTATGACAGAAGCAATGCATATGCATTTAATGAGCTTAGAAAAATTATATTTTGGTCTATTATAAAAGAAAAAATTATCTATTATACTATCGCACCAAAATAATTATGATTCATAACTTGTTGAATTTTATGTATATATAATGTACATATACAAAATATATAAATTAGGATCATCTAATATAAAGGTAACATAGTAACATTTTGTCTTTTTCTGTGAATGGTCTACAACCTAGTTAGCCCTAATTATCCTTTAATGCCTATGTACCTAGTGGGAATTTATTAGAGAAAGAAAGCAAGAGAAAAACTAAAGTAAAATTCAGCTTCTGGAATTCAAAACTAAGGTCTGGCAGCAGATGGTATCTTGCAATCCCAAGCATTTTCTTAAAATCTCCCCCACTCCAACACATCCCAAGCCAATTCATTTTATCATCTAGATTATAGATCTTTATTTGAGAGGTCCAGATGGAAAAAGGAAACAGGAAATCCCACCCTCCAGTGTAGGTATGGCAATTTCCCCCTCTTCAGCCGGAGGAGGGCAGGTACATAGTTAGATGAAGGTAGTATGGAGAGCAAAGGAACCTGTCTTACTTAGTCCCTCTGGGCTGCTATAAGAAGAATACCATAAACTGAGTGCCTTATAAACAATAAAAATTTATTTCTCACAGTTCTGGAGGTTGAAAAATTCAAGATCAAAAAGCAAGAAGATTCAGTGTCTGGTGAGGGCCCACTTCCTTGTTCATAGATGACTATCTGCTCGCTGTATTTTCACGTGGTGGAAAGAACAAGGGAGCTCTCTGAAGCCTCTTTCATAAGAGCACTAATTCTATTCATGGAAGCCTCCTCTCTCATGACCTAATCACTTTCCAAAGGCCCTACTTCCTGATACCATTACATTGGGGATTAAGTTTTAACACAGGAATTTTGCGGGTTGC
Source organism: Eidolon dupreanum (assembly GCA_028627145.1). Lineage (NCBI taxonomy): Eukaryota > Metazoa > Chordata > Mammalia > Chiroptera > Pteropodidae > Eidolon > Eidolon dupreanum. Next base: position 20,001,553 of record CM053501.1, on the reverse strand, counting down.
AAGTGTTCAATCTATAGCAGAAGCCCTAGGCCTCATTTCTCATCTAAGACTCTGAAAAACATTTGCCTCCAAGGCTTCCCTTGCACCATATTGGGGTGTAGTTGCATCAGTCAGACAGAGAGACACCAGCGTTTGGCTCTTACCAGCTGTCCTGAGTTCTTGAATAGCACAGATACAAAGTAGAAAGCCAGATGTGCTGCCCAGGGATGTGGCAGAGCAAGGTGGGCCTGCTGCAGAGGCCACAGTGGGCTCCTACCCCACACTCACCCCACAGGCCAGCAGTCCAGAAGGAGCATGGAGCAGAGCTCAGAGATCATTTTTAAACAAAGGATATCAAAGCACCGACTTTTTTGAGCTTATAATATTGATTCATCTCTAAGTCAATTGCACAATGTCTTCAAAAAATTTTTTTCTCACAAAGAGCAAATAGTTGGAAAATTTCACAGATACTTGCATTTCCTGGAATATTGTGCATCAACTTTCAACCATAAATGAAAAATTAGCCAGGTTTAGAATGCATAGATTTAAGCAATTTTTCTGTAGAATCTATAGATGTTATCTTTTGGCATTTAATGTTAAAGAGTAGACATCTAAAGCCAACTTGATTTTTTGTTGTAGTAAAACTGATTATTTTCTGCCTAGATATTTATTTGCATAATTTTAAATGGCTTATTTTAATTCTTAGAATTAAAAAAAAAAAGCCAGAATATGTATGTGTTTGTGTTGCCTGTTATACAAGCTATTTTAATCTAAATTTAGACTTTTTTTTTAGATTCATATCGATTCCTTCAATATACTTTCAGTTTTTACATTTTGTTTCATTTGTTATTTTTTCCTCAAAAAAACCCTCTATAATTCTTAAGGGATTTTTTTTTTTTATGTCTTCCAAATCTGTTGAATTCTGCTTCCTTTTATCTCTTAGTTCTTTTCCCCCAAACTCTGAGAGAGCTTCTTCGCTTTCTGCATCACTGTGAATTGTAATCTTGGCACTTTCCTTGATTTCTTCTTTTAATTCTTTTTTTTTTTGTATCTCATTCCATTAGACCATTCGCCTCTTTCATTTTCTTCTTATGGTTTTGCTTCTTATTTCATCAAGGCCATGTCTTTTTGCAACTATTTTGATCATCAAAGTTTTCTAAAATTTCTTTTTTCTCTTGCATGAAATATTTCTAGAACTGTATTTCTCTGACTACACTGAGAGATGTTTGTCTTTCCTTATTCTGCAGCATGTTTCCAACTAGCCTATGTTTATAACATTTTCATCTTGAAAATCGAAGAGTATAATTGGACTTTTTCAATAGATTTAGTGTGAATTTCTTTGGGTTCTAGTCACAAACCCCACAAGTGCCAGAAGAGTCTCTACTTTGATCTAATGCTAGATGAAATATTGGTTAGTACAGCTCTCAGCTCATCTTTTGGGATCTGATATGCATTTATCTGGCCCTAACTTTTTGATTTCCCCCATCCTCATAGCTTGGTCCTATAACATTGCGAAATAATAGAAAATACGTTTATTGATACAGTAAAAATTAGACTTAAAAGTTTTTAATGACTCAAATACAGTATATATACATATATATATGTGTGTGTATATATATATGTATATATATATGTATATATATATATGTGTATATATATATATATATATATATATATATATATATATATATATGAGTTAAAAGTTTCTGAACAACAAGAAGCTCTCCTTCATTTGGTAATGCAGAGACTCAGGCTCCTTGCATTTCTACCCAACAGATAGATAGACAAAGAAAGAGAACAAGGAAAAGTCTTAGCCTGGAGCTAGCACAAATCACACCTACTCATGTTTCATTAGGAATAACTAATTCATAACCACAACTAGCTGCAAGGAGAGCCAGAAATGCAATCTAGCTGAAGGAAAAGAGAAGAACACTGATTGGGTGAACAAGTCTGCCACCATGTTTGAAACTAGAACCACCAGTGGATACTGCTATGTGGACTTTTTCTGCTTTCCCCTTTGTCATTATTGCTTTTCTTAGTTGCAAAAGACATGACCCTCAATATTCAACTACTGTGCACCTCTGCCTTCTTCTCCTTTTGGTTATTTTGAGTAAGATAGCCCACCCATCCCAGCCTCTGCCCCTGGAATACAAACTCTATAACCAAGCCAAATGGCCTTTGATCATGCTAGAAATTAATCAGAGAAAATAAAAAGGAGAGGAAAAAGTGGCCAAACACAAAATAATTCCTCTTCTTTAATTACTTGGGAATACTCTTAAATTTTCTCTGGCAATAAAGGAAAAACAAAGCAATCTCACTGAGCTAATAGCTCAATAGTTCTCAGAGTGTGGTCCTTGGGCAAACAGCATAAGCAGTATCCAGATACTTGTTAGAAATTCAAATCTTCAGGATCCACTCTAGAACTCTGGGAAGGAAGTCTGGCAATATGTGTTTTAATCACCTTTGGTTGATTCTGTTACATATTAAAGTATGAGAACTACTGCTCTGACTAAAGCTTCACTATGACCTGGGCCATAGCAAGGCACCCTATGTATGTCAACTGGTAGCACTTCATTTAGTTGTAAGCAAACATCTAAGGGGCATATCTAGAATTCTAATCTTGCAAAATTAAAAGTATAGACCAATGAAAGTAAAACTCATAGCTCTAGTCTGACTGATTGGGACAACTTAAAATTAAAGTCTTTATTAAGTAGGAAGCTTCTGTCACATGTTAACTGTTTCTTGTTTGTTTTCTTTGACACTTATTATCTAATTTTCTATGCTAGAACAAAATAACCATCAGTGATGAACACACAGTCATAAAGTACCTGACGTAGAAGGAATCTCAGAGACCATCAAGTCCACTCACCCATTTTATAAATTGAAAACTGAGGTCCAGGATGAGTAAGTGGGTAATCCAAGACCCCACCACTGGTTGAAGGGAGAGCCAGAACTAGAACCCAAGCCTCCTGATTCCTGATCCAGCCTTCTTTCTGCTAACATCATCTCATGAGATCATGTTTGTCAAGCCCTCTGAAACATACAGTGTAAAAGTGATCACATTATATTAATATTAAATTGGATTCAGTTAATTTGAATTTCAAATCTTAAAGAGCCAAAGTTAAATGTATGTGCAAATTTGTTCTCTAAGCCCTGTCCAAATGCAAATAAAAAATAAATGAACAGATGGCCTTAGAATTATAAAACACTTTGGAGCATTGATATTGATATTAAGAAATATAATGAAAAAGCATCACACAGCAGCCTGATATCTCCTTTTCATGGTTTCCTCTAAAATGTCTTTGGAATCATAGAAATATGGTAAATTTCCACTAACTGTAGGCTAATAGACCTGAATAGAGAAAGGTAATATGTGGTTTCTAGATACCATATTTCACAAAGAGAAAAACTCAGGCATCATAAAAGGAAATGGGAAGCCACTTTGTCCCTCCTTCACTGTCTCTCCCAAGAAATTATAGCAAAAGCAACCAGAAAAGTGGACAACACAAATACTACTGTAGAAAATGATAGACAGCAGACTGCCTTCCACTTTCCTTGCTTCAGCCATACCCTATCATTCAACAGCCCTTCAGAGACTACAGCTTCCAAGAACCCACAAAACTGACCAGGTCAGACATTCAGTCTGGGAACATAATAAGAGCCACACACTACTCCAGACCCAGAACATTTTAGAGATTAAAAGCCAGTTAGGTAGCAACGGGATGTGTCCCTGGTCACTGAAAAATAGAGTTGGGTGCCCCTGGCTTGGTTTTATTGAGAGCCTACTGCCCAGTGCTTATTTGCCTCAGACAGGGTTGAAGTGGACATGGCAGTCCCATACACCCTGGAGTGGCCTCTCCCCATGAAGGGTTTTCCTTATAGTTTATTTTTTCAGGGTGTGAACTGAGATAGACTTCTCTCTGCCTTAACTTTGTCACTGGCTTAACTAGGTCTTTGAATTAGGAATCTTCTTTTTTAAACAGATTTATTGGTACGTAATTCATCTACCATACAGTACATCCATTTAAAGTGTACAATTGAATGCTTTTTAGGGTATTTACAAATATGTTCAACCATCACCACAGTCAATTTTAGAACATTTTCATCAGCTGAAAAGAAACCTGTACCCTTTATCTTCATGCTTCTCTCCTCCATCCCTCCCAGCCATAAAGAACCACTAATTTACTTTCTGTCTCTACAGATTTCCCTGTTCTGATATGAATGGAATTATATAGAATGTGGTCCTTTACTTTCTTTCATTTCATAACGCTTTTGAGGGTTATCCAAAACCATCAAAAACATGTTGTAGCATATATCGATATATTATTACTTTTTATGGCAGAATAATATTCCATATTATGAGTATATTACGTGTTATTTATCCATTCATCAGCTGATGAACATTAGGGTATTTCCACTTTTTGGTTAGTATGGCCAACTGAACTGAGAATACTCTTAGGGAAAAGAAATTTTGAATAAAGGAGTTCACTTAATAACTGGCTACTTTTACATTGTTTAGCAAACTAATTCAATAAATTTTGAGCATCTGCCACTTGCAAAACAGGTGGAAACTACTTTAAGGTTGTAGTTCTTAAGAATATTTATAACAGTAGTAATAAGACTTTCTCTTAAAAATCCTTCAATATTATCTTAGGTAATCCTTTTAAGAATACACTATGAACCTGATATTACTAGTCTCATTTTACAAAGGCACAAATTCTGAGGATTCAGGATTGCCCATCTAGCAGAAGAAGACAGATTGGAGAACTTCTAGTCCAGTCTCTTGTTAAGATATGTTTTTGTCTTATTTTGGTAAGGAAAAAATCCTCCTAGAAACATTTTCCCATAATAGATGAGTCTTCAGCAGCCCCAGGTTCTGAATAAGATGGGCACATTTTTCCTCTTCTAAGTTCTAATAGCTCTTTTTATATTTTAAAATATATCACCTTTTGCCTTTTATCATCATATTTTTGTTAAGTGTTATCCCCTTCAATAACCATTCACAGCAGAAAGATGGGACCAGAAGTCCTCTGAGATAGCCATAAAGGTTCTGTGGCATTTCTTTGTGATATAGAAAGATTCCATTATTAACACAATGTCTATGATTTTCTTATCAGTGACTCCCTTTCTTTCAGGCTTGGCAAACCCAATAGAAATATTGGCCATCTGGGTGCAGGTTGGATGGATCTTGAACCACTGGAAGTCAGGGACCTACACAAGTCAACACACAGGAGGGTCATATGTTTGCTAAAGGAGAAAGGGAGCCCCAGAGGTAGGAAATTAGTAAAATCAGGAGCCAAAGACCTCAGACAGAGGTTGGAAGTGGAGAGAAATGTGGGATGAGTCCAGGGGATTCATGACAAGAACTGTGGATGAATCAAGGTACCTGATGGCTTATTTATGTTGTGTTCTTGCTTCTAGTAAATGGCAGAGTTGTCCAGCTGAAGGAAAAAGGGCACAACTAAACATATTAAGCTGTCAATCAGTCTAGTTTTCATATTTTTTTCTAAGGTCATCATTATTACCATCTTTAGTGCAGAATTGCCACCTTGCAGGCTACAAATAAATGAACACAACCTAGTTGTTCATCAGCTGGGACAATGGCAAACTATGGTAAATCCAAAGAGTGGGCTATTATTAGTTCTTTAAATAGTCATAAGAGTAATATATTTCTCTGGGAAGATATTCATGATATAGTGTTGAGTAAAAACAGGGTTATAAAACACCATGAATATTATGCTATTTATGTAAAATTGTGCATGCATATGTATGTGTTGGGGGTATAATTTTATGTCTCCAGGTATAAGGGACATAGAGACCTTTCACATCTTGAAAGTATATTTACCAAAGTTAAAATACTTTCAGGATAAGTGAATTGTTCAATGATTTTTTTCTTTACTTTTAGCTCTTTTCTATAATATTTTACCACCATCATTAGCTTTTAAATTTACTAAATGCTCAAAATTCATAAAATAATCTGCTTTAAAATAATCCTAGTTACGTATTGGGTACACACCTGTCACTGCCTACATGAATTGTCTCATTGGAATTTCACAGCAATTCTTGGAAGTATAATGCTATTATCTCTTTTTTAATGACGCAACTAAGATTTATAAATGTTAAGAAATTGGCCCAAGGTTTCACAGCAAGAAAATTGCAGAGCTCAGATAGTAGTTTAGGACTGTCTACTCTATAGTAGGTGTGCTCAATCACTACACTACACCACTATGAAAAAGACAAAAATAACAGACCTTATCCAGTAAGAACTATGACCAACATTGACCATAATTTCCCATGTTATTTATTCTCCAAAGTCATATTAAGCAGATCATTATGAACTCAGATTTAGCCTTTGACAAGAAATATTCAGAACTCAAAAGCTATTCAAAACTGAATTACTCAATCCTCTTTTTATACAAATGTCAGACACTGAATTGGTTTTAACTTATTTGTAAGTTTCTGACACGTTGACCATAGAGAGGCAGTATCTGTGCCCCCTATCCTTGAATCTGGGCTGGTTTTAAAGACATGACTAATAGAAGTCAGTGAAAACGATGCTTCATGAATTCCAAGGCTTCCACCGTGTTCACTGGGATACTCCCTTTTGAGCCCTGACTCACCTAGGGCCATCCTGCTTGAGGAAGCTCAGGCCAGGTGGAGGTGCTCCAGTCAGCAGCCCTGCTGAGAACCCAGGTAACTGCCATCATCAACCATCAGACACTTGAGTAAAGACATCTCTGCGTGACTCTCGCGTCCAATTGACAAATCACCTCCCAGCTACTGAGTCTTCCCAGCTAAGACACAGACACCATGGGTCAGAGATAAGCCATCCCTAATTCCTGACCTACAGAATTCATTCATGTATTAAATGATTATGTCACCAAGCTCTGGTGTGGTCCATTATGTGACAATATTAACCGGAACAAATATCAGCTCCAACTCCAGCTCATTTCTTTAATAGCTATCCATTTTACTGAATTCTTACTAGTTGGATTTGAGCCTTGGAAGTTATTTGGATGGGGGTTATTGGCTCTGACCTCTTTTTCCATAAAGCTAGGACAAGCTGCAAGCTCTCTGAAGGCAGGAATGAGTTTGTCATGTTGACAATTATATGTTAACATTAGCCAGCCACAGTGTCTGGAGCATATGAGTAGGTAATTTCAGTTATCTATCACATTATTGTGATAGCCAAGACTTAGTGACTTCACATGGGGTTTGGCAAATTATAGTCCATAGGCAAATTTGGCCTGCTATATCTTTTTGTAAATAAAGTGTTGTGGGAACACAGCTACACTCATTTATTTACATATTGTCTACAGCTGCCTTCACTTTGCAATGGCAGACTTGAGTAGTCGCAACAGACTATAAAGCCCTCCCACAAAATTTAAAATATTTACTATCTGACCTTTTACAGAAAAAGTTTACCAGCCCTTGGCTTAACACAATGATGATTTATTATTTCTTCAAATTCTGTGATTGTCTGGGCTCAGCTGAGCAGGGATTTTTTTTTTTTTTTTTATCTCTACATGGCCACAGATGAGATTGCATTCATCTGAAAGGTTGCTAGTGCTAGAACATTCAAGATGGTCAGCTCACATGTCTGGGGCCTTAGTGGTATCAGCTGGGGCATCTCGAATTTCCTCTATGCAGCCTCTCACTCTGGATTCTCATTTATTAGTTCATCCCAAGTTTCTTTATGGAAACTTCTAAGAGAAAGAGCAAAAGTAGAAGCTGCAAAGCCTCTTAAGATCTAAGCCCAGAACTTACACAGCATCAACTCCACTGCATTCTATTGGTCAGAGCAAGTCACAAGTCAGTCAACATTGAAGGAGAGAGAATTCTCCATTCATGGTTGGAAGGGTAGCAGGGAGGGCAGAAACGGTTGCTGGCCATCTTCAGAGGTTATCTACCACATAGAGCATGCAGTAAATGCTTTCTGAATGAACACAGGAGAGCTCACAAAGGCATAAAAGTAGTGAGAAAAGTGAGCAAGTAAAAGGTAATGCCTTGAAAGATATGTCTAAGCTTATTTATATAAGGAGTCAAGGTCTTCACAAGCTGACAGCACTAAAAGAGCTGAAGAAAAGCACAGATTACAGCTGAGCATAGGAAGAAAGAGAGAGAAATCGGGAACATAGGCAGTGAAGTCACTTGGGGATAGGCACCTACAGGGCTGAGATGGAGAGGAGATCAGATACAGGATCTACACAGCAGGAGATACCAGATCTCCTCAGAGCAACTATGAGAATCAGACTTCATGGGTCAATATCAGGCAAGAGTTAGCAGTGACTGACAAGGAGGCAAAGCAATGAACTCTGTATCTGCAACATCTGGATCAATGCATTGGACGGCCTTCTGTTGTAGGGATCATGTGTCAAACCAGACGGCGGACCTCAGTGGATATATCTCCTCAGGCTTATGAGTTCTGTCATAACAGCACCTGACAAAAATGATACAAATAACTTACTAGGTTTGGAAGAACTTTTTGCAACCCAAGAAAAAAACATGATATCTTCATTAACAACAAAAAAGCATTACCTTACAATGTTATATGTAAGTTACAAATAACAAAGCCAGCAACTAGCAGGTAAAATGATTGGAAAACGATGATTCATGTTCATTATTTCACTTAATCCTGAGAAGTTAAAATTTCACACACTTCACAAAAGAAGAAACTGAGACTTGAGATTAAAGAACTCTCCCACTTCCATCCGGTCAACATGTAAAACGAGTAGGATTTGGACCCAATTCTGCCTGAGCCTAAAACAGTCATGTTGCTTCCCTGTGGAATATAAGAATTACCATATAAGGAAAAGGTAAAAATAGGAGGCTTCATCTGCCTAGACAAGTGTATCTCAGAACACATCTTTTGTAATGTTAGTACCTTGCAATTACCCTCAAAGATGATGACCCCTAAGTAAAAAAGTATGAAAGGCAATGTATGATAGAGCCCCTTTCTTGAAGTCACATGAGTATTCGTATATTTAAATAGAAATCTGTTTGGAATCCAAACCCTTTTTTCATATACTGTTCACTTATATCATGAAGAACTAGTATTCTAAGGAACATACTTAGGGAACATTCTATCGAGGATAATAAAACAATGAGAGAGCACTATTTTTATAATCTTGTTAAATATGTAACCATTGGGAACACATTTTTGGCAACCACTAGAATCTAGAGTACCCAATGAAGGTTGAAGCAGTTACAGATACAACCTTGCATTGGGTGTTCACTGCTTTAGCACCTTATAGAGATTTAGAACCATTTTGACCCAGCTGACCTGGCCTGTCACAACTGGTTATGGGTTCACTTCTGTTTCTAATCTGCAGAAGATACCTGGAAAAGCCAGCCTCTTTCTATCTTGGAAAAGCCAGCCTCTTTCTATCTCATCATGTTTACATAATCCCAGTAACTCAATACTGAGGTGGCAATTACTTGTGCATTGTTGGAAACATAAAATGATGCAGCTGTTATGGAAAATAGTATGGAGTTCCTTCAAAAATAAAAACAGAATTGCCATAAGATCTAGTAATTCCACTTTTGGGTATATGCCCCAAAGATTTGAAAGCAAGGTCTCAAAGAGATATTTATACACTCATTTTCATAACAGCATTATTCACAGTCAAAATATGGAAGCAACCCATGTATACATCAACAGATGAATAGATAAACAAAATGAAGCATATACATACAATGGAATACTATTCAACCTTAAAAAGAAAGGAAATTCTTACATATGATACAACACAGATGAACCTTGAAGACATTATGTTCAGTGAAATAAGCCACACGAAAAGTCAACTACTGTATGATTCCACTTATATGAGGTACCTAGAGCAGTCAAATTCATATAAACAGAAAATAAAATGATGATTTCCAGGGGCCAAGGAGAGGAGGGAGGAGGAAAGAGGAAGTTGTTGCTTAATGGGTAGAATTTCAGTTTGCAAATGAAAGAAAGTTCTGGAGATGGATGCTGGTGATGGGTGTACAGCAATGTGAGTATACTTAATACTACTGAATTTACACTTAAAAACAGTAAAGATGGTATATTTTATTTTATGTATATTAAGGTGGTGGATAGACAGTTTTCTGTTTTGCTCCTAACAAAGAGAAAGGGGGTCTTCTAACCCAGAAGCTGAGCACAGACCCTGGCACTGCTCCCTTTCCCCAGCACTCCTGGGTTGAGTCACATAAGGGCACAGCAGACCCTCTCCAATCCTGGGAGCTGCTGCTCTCCCAGAGGGAGGAGGTGGGGCGTCCTGGGGAATTGCAGCTGCAGCTAGTTAATCACCTGTCACCTAATCCTTCATTCACCTCAGTCCAGGAGCTAGGGTCCCACACGTCTAACTTACCACTGGCCCTGTGGTCCTCCTCATCCTGAAAAGAGGAGCAGGCTGCAGTTTTCGGACCGAACAAAAGAACCAGTTTAAACTACAACAAAGAATTCTTCAAACCTAATGAAAATCAGGTACTGAAAGAAATAAAAAGCCCTGTCTCTCCTTTCTGTTTCTTTTTTTGTGGGGAGGGTAAGTGGGGACTCATGAGGCCTGGCTCTCAAGGAAACCCAGAGTGGTCCTCCCCCAACAAGGGCTCTGTATTCACTTGCCCCTGGGGTGATAACAGGTCCTTGAAGCATCTTAGACCCCATACAGTTTGTATTAAGGCCCCTCATCTTCCCCACTGCCACTTGTTTGTCACTTCCTCATAACTCCCTCCTCTTCAGACTACACTGAAAGCAAAAAACATTTCTGAAGCAGTGGTAAGACAAAGTCAGCAAAATGACAACGAAGTGTCGTTTTACCATTGTGGATTTGGAAAGAAGAAAAGAAAGATAATTTTAGTGAAATTGTGTTGAAACAAGGAAGCTCATGCATTTGCTGATAGCATTTTGCACTGATGCAGCTATTCAGGAAAACATGACAGTGTGCATCAAGAGTAATGCAAATAAATATGCCTTTTAACCCAGTAATTCCCCTTAAGTGGTTTGTTTTTTAAAAAATAACTAAGAAAAAATGCATTGGGAAAAAAGCTACATGCATTGGAATAAAGATTTCAGAATTATGTCCAATACTGGGAAATTGGCAAACAATCTAAATATCTAGTAATATGGGAATAGTTAAATAAAATATGAGAAATCAACCTGTCAGTATATTTTATACGCATTAAAAATAATTATGAAGAACATACCACATTATAGAAATATTTTAGTAAAGCATTAATTAAAGAATGCAGGATTTACATTTATGTGTATGCTTGGATTGTATGTATATAAAATATATGAACAGAGACCAACTGGGACATATTTAAAGCAAAATTATTACTACAGTAGGGTGGTAGAATTATCAGTGACTTTTTTTCCTTTATAAAATATTTTGTTTAACTTTCAAATTAAACATTATTATCAGAATGACTTAAGAGCTAAGAAGCACCACCAAATTTATTATAATTTTTTCATCACAAAATCCAATTTTCAGAGATTTATAACCCAGACTTTTCAATATGTATTGGTGAGAAAGAGAGAGAGAGAGAGAGAGAGAGAGAGAGAGAGAGAGAGAGCGCGAGCTAGCAAATACATGCTTTAAAGGATTGATATTTCAAATACCACATCTGAGACTGAGCTAGACACTGCAAGGAGGCAGAAATGTAACAGTGTGACACTAGGGAAACAGTTTGGTGAGTCTTCAATAAAGTTAACACAGAATTACCATATAATACAGCAACTCCACTCCCAGGTATATATATACCCAAAAGAGCTGAAAACAGTCGTTTTACTCTTGTGGAATTTCAATGAATTCAAATGAAAACTTGTATATGCATGTTAATAGCAGCAATATTCACCATAGCCAAAAGGTGGAAACACCCCAATGTCTATTAATTGATGAATGGATACACAAAACATGGTCTAGTCATACAAAGCAATATTTTTCAGCTGTGAAAAGGAATGAATTGCTGATACATGGACCAACATAGATGAGCCTTGAAAACATTATGATAAGTGAAAGAAAGATACGAAAAGCCACATATTATGATTCCATTTATATGAAATATCTAAAATAGGCAAATCCATAGATTAGATGGAAACCAGATTAGTGGTTGCCAGGGACTGGAAAAAACTAGGAATGAGGTGTGATTGTTTAACAGGTATGTGGTTTCCTTTAGGGGTGATGAAAATGTTTTGGAAGTAGTTAGAAATGATAGTTGCACAACATTATGAGTGTACTAAATGCCACTACAGATACACTTGCCAATGGCTAAAATGATGGAATTTTTGTTATATGTACTCTACCACAATTATTTAAAAGTACACTACTGATTTGGTGCCCTTGAGAAGTCCATGACCCTACAGCTAGGAGGTAGGCACCCAGGCTGAAAGATGAGTCGTCACTATGGTTGTATCCACAATGCCCAGACAATGTTTGGAAATCATAGGGACCAGCTAAGAGCTTGTGGAAAGATAGATTGCAGAGGGAAAGATGAGAAGAAAGGAAGGATGGGAGGAGGAAGGGAGAGGAAGGGAGATGGAGAGAGGGAGAGGGAAGGAAGGGTGAGAGAGGGGAGCCTGGCATGTATATTTATTGAATTAAGTACGATATACAAAACTGTATCCTGAAGCCACATATTCCTTCCAAATAATTTCAAGGTTGTATTCACATCTCCTTCTCAAAGAATGCCCTCGTTAAAATCCTAACATGCTGCAGCCATACTCTGCTCCTAGAAATGCTGGCCACTGTAGTTGAATAGATAAGTTGCTTCTCCCAGAGATATGCAAAACAGTTATAAAAAGCAACTGTTATTTCTAGTCCATGAGGAGTATAAGGGACATAGTCTTAAAAAGCATTTATGCTTTTAGACAGTAATACTAAACTAGAAATATTACAGGATTGAATAAAATAATTTAGATTAAAATACTTGGCAGAGAGCCTGGCTTATAAATGTTGAATAACTGCATATCAAACCTTCACTAATATGAAAATCAAGAAAGTAGGCTCGTATATGCAGCCAAGCCAAGGTGTGTGACTTTAAGCAATCACTAGCCCACTCCCTAACTCCGTTTTGTCCACCCATGAATACAGGCTGCTCTTCCAGATGACCTTTAGTATCCTTTTTAGCCCTCATATATAGCATAGCATATTGGTTAGTAACACTGTCTATGAAATCTGATTCCAGCCCTGACTTCTCCCAGAAACTCTAGGCCTTCACTCAGTGGCCAAATGGGCATCTCAAAATTAACATGGTCAAATGAAACTCTTGATGCCTTGCCATCCTGCTCCTCCCACTAGTCCCATCTCCATAAATGGTACCACCATCTATCCAGTTGCTCAAATCAAAAATCTAATATTCCTCTGAATTTTCTATCATTCTCTCTTTATCTCAGCCTCCTCATCCATCAGCAGGATATCCACGCACATCTTGACTACCTGAAATCCATTCTCCATACTGAAGTCAGTATGTTCTCTTAAAAATTACACCTGATTGCATCACTCACCCACTTCAACAGCTTACTATTGCACATTAGATAAAATCCAAACTCCTGACAGCACTACAGGCCCTTCATGACCCTGCCTCTGCCTCCTCTTGCACCTCATTTCCACCCTGCCCCACCTCAACCTGTATTGATCAAGCACACGAGCCTAGCTCTCGCCTTCACCTGGGTCTTTGCACTAGTCATTCTCTCTCCCTAGATGCTCCCCATCTTCTTGGCTCCTCCACAACTTACTGATCCCACCCTAAATATTACCACCTCCATGAGTACTTTCATCACCTACCCAAAATAAATGACTTTATCAAATCATTCTATTGAAATATCAGCATAAAACTTAAATTTCTTCTTAGATTATTATTTGATTATTTTTCCTTGATTTATTTATTGGTATATTAGTCAAGGTTCTCCAGAGAAATAGAACCAGTAGGATTATATATGTGTGTATATATGTGTGTGTATATATATATATACACATATATATATAAAATATATATATACACAATAAGATCATATGTATAAAATAGATATCCAATAGGAGTATATATATGTGTGTATATGTATATATACTATATGTAAAATCCTATTGGTTCTATTATGTTTATATAAAGAGAGAGAGAGAGAGAGATTGATGGCTCATGACAATGGAAGCTGAGAAATTCCAGTGTGATCCAGTCCAAGTCCAAAGGCCCAGGAACCAGAGTAGCCAATGATGTAAACTCCAGACTGAGAGCAAGAGAAGATGAGGTACAATGTCTCAGCTCAAGCAGTGAGGTAGAAAAAAAGGGTAAATTACTCTTTCCTCTGCCTTTTATTTTTCTCACGCCTCAACAATGCCCACCTGCACTGAGGAGGGCCATCTACTTTATTGAGTCAATCAATTCAAATTCTAATGTCATCCAGAAATACCATCACAGACACACCCAGAAATGTACTTAATCTGAGCACCCCATGGCCAGTCAAGTTGACATAAAAAATTAATGATCACGATTGTATTATTATCCCTTTCTTTCAGAAAACTTTAAGACCCAAGAGCAAGAACTTTGTTTTGTATTATTGGCTTCTGTATCCTGACTCCTAGGATCCTGCCTGACATATACTAAATGTAACAGTTATCTATTGCTGTGTAGCAAACTACCCTAAAGCTCAGTAGCATAAAATGACGAGAAACATTAATTGCCTCACACAGTTTCTGTGAGCTGGGAATTTGGAAGCAGCTCAGCCGAGTGGTTTTGGTTTAAGGTCCCTCATGAGATCCCAGCCAAGAAGTCAGCCAGAGCTGCAATCATCTGAAGGTTTGACTACAGCCTTCTAAGATGGCTTGTTATCACGGCTGGCGGCAGGAGACCTGATCCAAGAGAGAGTGAGGCAGAAGCCACAATTTCTTTTATAATGTGGACTTGGAAGTCACATACTGTGATTTCTACAATAACATCTATAACATCTTGGTTTTATAGGTTAGTTCTGTTCTCTTTGAGGAAAGATTACCTCGTGGTGAATACCAGGAGGCAGGGATCACTGCCCGCCATCTTGGAAGCTGGCTACAACACTAATATTTAATTAATACAGATTGACGAATAAACTTATGATCAAACAGTAAAAAAAAGTCCAACTGCAGTATTTAAATTCTAGCTCTGACATTTAAGAGTTGTGTGGTTTGGGCAAATAATTAAACTTCTCTAAGCCTCAGTTTCTACAACTATAAGATTGTTACAAGTATTAAATTATTTTCAGTGTAAAAGCACTTAACATGGTGTGGAGCTCAATAAATATCGAGTGCATTAAGTGCTCAATAAATGTTGGCTACTTTTTTTATTATTGTTACTTTTAATTCTTGGCCATAAGACTTCTCATTAATACTCCTTATAAGGGTTTATCCTTCAAGGAGAGAGAAACTCCCTCATTAAAAAAAAAATGTTCATATTATCTTACCTATACTAGAAAAATTCAAAACATTTTCAGGATTGTCCTGGAAGCAAGATAATTGGCAACAGATTATTTTAAGATTTGTTGACAGGAGAATAACAAGGCCACCAGAGAAAACTTATTTTAGGGAAAATTGGATCAAGATGGCAGCTGAGTACATGCTTTAGTCACTCCTCCTACCCTGGAAAAAAAAACAGGAAATTAATACTATTGCTAGAATATAAGAAAGTGTGCCATCAACATGTAGAAAGTTTCAAGAATTCATAAAAGAGAGAAATAAGATGGGTACAGTCATGCGTTGCTGGCGATGTTAGACTATAAGGACTTGAGGGCATTGGATGCATGTATGAAAAACTTTTAATGTGCATGTTATTTAAACTGTTCCAATTCTAGGAATCTATTTTAAAGATACATATTCAAACGTTCACTGAAGAATTATCTGTGTTTGTATATGAGTATATTTACCAAAATATTATAATTATAAAAAAATTAGAAACAACAAAAAATCTATGACTGGTTATCATTAAACAAATTATGAAATGCTATGCAGACATGAAAAATTATAATGAAGCCTCATATGTACTGACATGGAAAGTCCTTTAAAACATATTTTTTCTTATATTTTTTTCATATTTATCATTAGGTGGACGGAGCAAGTTGCAGAACAGTGGGCAAAGTGTATAATGCCACTGTTGGAAAAATAGTTAAGTACTTATGATTAAACATAATACATATGTGTATGCATGTGTGAGTGTAAATGCATAGAAAAAGATCAGAAACTTACAAATTAACCTGTTAATAGAGGTGTATCAGTCAGAGTCCTGTCAGGAATCAGAAATTACAGAAATTATTTCTTTTTTCTTTTAACAATTGTTTTTCATTTTTCGATTACAGTTGGCATACAATATTATATTAGTTTCAGGTATACAACATAGTGATTAAACATTTATATAACTTAAAAAGCAATCACCTTGATAAATCTAGTACCCATTTGACACCATGCATAATTATTATAATATTATTGCCTATATTACAAAAGTTATTTCAACACAGAGAATTTAATAAAAAGAAATTGTTAACTAAGTATAGAGTTGTTAACTAGGTAGCTGAAAGTTATCACAAAAGGAGAACCTATAGGAAGTAGCTACACCTCTATGGCTGGAGGAACAAAAAGAAGAGACTGAAATTATTAAAATTTGGAGAATTTAGAGAAAAAGGCATGGGCCCCAAACTTCCGAGAAGGCGATAATGGTCAACTGATGATGGTAGCTCTGAGGGGGAATGATGAGGCTTAAATGCAAGAGCTGAGAAACTGCAAACTGGATTAAACTACTATCATAGAAAGAAATCATCACTGCTAGGGTGACACTAATAAGACCAGGAAGTCCACAAGAAACAGACAGGAAGTTAAAGGAAGCAGACAGGAAGTCTTTTGTCCACAGGAAATAATTCTCTATTTCCTCCTCCCCTTTGCAGTCTCCTTCTAGCCCACCTTTGGCATAGACAAACAAAGCCAAATGTGGTTTTCAGAGTCCCTGCTTCAAGAGCACAAAGCAGACTAAATACTGGAGTCAATGACTCCATGCAAAGAATCAGATTTCCAGTGGTAAAGACTCTTCCTGAGATCATGTTAACAAGGCTTTGAGACTCCAGGCAGATGCATTTGCAAACTCTCTGAGCTATAATGAGCAAATACTTTCAATAACAAGCAAATGCCTCTGAATCCATGGACCACTCACTATTCAGAAGCAAAGTAGGGCTGGAAGCTAGTAATTCAATTACTAGAGGTAGCACTTCTCAACTCAAAACAGCATATATTTCCATTTATGTGGAGTAGGAAGAGTCTTTTATGTTTAATTTTCATCAAGCTGTGAAATGAGGTTTTAGCTGTGGGTGTCTCATTGATGCCAGCCGTGCTCAGGAGGCTCTGTCTCTCTAGTGTCTTTAAGATTATGCCCCTGCAGTGTCCCCCATAGGCAAGCATGCACAAGATAGCAACTTTTTCCTTAAAAGTTTCCCAGGGAGTTTTTCTTTCCTCACAATTTGTTTTTCAATTTCATTCAATCTATTATCCCAGAAAGCCCCATTCAGTATCGGGATCAGTTGCTCACCTAAAGCATGTCTAAACCAATAAAACCTTCAGGGCAGCCAATGTGCCTTTTTAGTGCTAAAGGCTATTGGACTTTACAGTTAGCATGTGTGTGTGTGTGTGTGTGTGTGTGTGTGTGTGTGTGTGTGTGTGTGTGAGAGAGAGAGAGAGAGAGAGAGAGAGAGAGAGAGAGAGAGAGAGAGAGAATAAAGAGGGTTTCTAGTTTTGCTTTTCCTAGACACCTGAAAAAGCCAACTGGGACTTAAAAAAATATATAAAACAGCTCTTTCAAATTTCCCTTAAAGAAAATAAGCTGATATCCATCAAAATAATCATTCTATGAGTCAGCACCTTGAGTTTCAGTCCAGAGTTATATCCATCTGCTTTTGGGGAAAGCAGAATAGTAGAAAATATAGTGTCATCCACACCACCAAGAACAGAACCAATGAAGAATGAAGAATGGCAGGAGTGGACTGGGCTCTGTTGGCTCATCCAGAGATACCCTTTGGTCTGAGTTTTGTAAACTTACATCCAGAGGAGTGGAATAATCTGCCTAGGGTCACACAGATGCTTAGAGACAGAGCTGGGCCTAGAACTCAGGTCTCCTAGTTCCCTGGTCAGTGCTGTGTCATCATCCCACAGTGCTTTTCTATACCAGTCAATGTGTATATAACAAGATGGAGAATGTGAAATGTTCACCAGGAGTTCCCTTGGGATCAGCAGGCTATGTGTTAGGAATGCTTGATGATCCATTTAGAATAGTGTTTAAAATCCAAAAGGTAAATTCAAGGAGTTAGAGATAATTTTCCAACTATCTTCAAAGAATGAGTCCTGTTAAATGGTGATTTTCTGACTTTCTTGAGTATGAAATGCAGTTCAGGATCAGGAACTGTGATAAAATAGCTCTTTTTTATAGAGTGGTCAGAAAAGTAAAATTCAGATTAGAGGGTTATAATCCTTAGGTAAGGGAAAGAAACTAGTAAAACTGCATTATTGGGGAAAAATTAGTGGTGAGGGGGTTATTAGCAGCTTTGCCAGAGATGGACTATAGGGGGAAAATGTCTAAGAGAGATTCTTAGATTATTGGCTGAGTTGCATGTGATTTCCGCTCCTATGTTAGGGCAATGTTATCTAGTAAAACAAGTAAACCCCAAAACCTTAGTGCTGAACATAATTTCTCACTTATGTAACATTCGAATACAGATGTTCCTACTTGGTGGTTTACTTTTCTCCACAGTGTTCATTCAGGGACTCAGCCTCCTTCTACCTTATGGGTCTGCCACCCCTTAAGGCCTGAGTTTTCTGCTTCCAGCTGGTGGAATGTGAACAAAACATTAGAAAAGGCACACCCACTTCTTAAAAATTCATGTTCAGAAATGACACATGTCACTTCCACTCACACTCCATTGACAAAAACAAGTCTCATGGACCTCCTGCATGCAAAGGTCCCTATGTAGGACCTGCCAGCTATAAAAATGAGACCAAATTTTGGTGTATAGCTAAATAGGTCTGTAGCAACCCCTCCCCCATTCCATCTACAAAAATCTTCACTGAAGTCTGTATTGCTTCTTAAACATCTGAAAGGTTGGCTTATTTGCAGATAACTTGAATTCAGTGACTGGGGTACAGTAGGAAAATCAGCTTGTCCAAGAGTACAAAGAACAAAGTAATAGCTGACATCTGGCTTACACATATATGCAGAGCACAGCCACTAGGCACATCTGAATGTTCATGTTTATAGCAGCACTTCCAAATGCACTCAAACTGGAATTCGGAGTCTGGCAATATCTGGAACTGGTTCACTGGGCCACTCTTCCATGTACATGAGTTGCCATGTGGTTGTGTAGAGGATTTGAGTTGTAATTTTGACAGAAGAAGAAGGGAGAAACTTTGCTCAAGTTCTGTGGAGAAGTAGGTGGAAAAGAGAATAATGAAAAGAATGATATGGGAACTGTCTCTACCAGGCTACGTAGACAAGTTTTTAACCCCTAGAAATAGAGAACATAGGACCAGAGCTGAAGATGCTGTTTCCATAAAGATTGTATTTTGCAAATATGTGGTAGGATTGCATTTCCTGAATCCTTTGTGTTTGAGTGGAGCCATGTGGCTAGTTTTGGCCAGTGAACTGGGAGTAGAAGTGATCTACGTCAATTTCAGGTTAAACATTTAACTTCTGGTGAAGACTTGCCCAGGCCCTCTTTCCTTCTGCCACAGTAACCTGCAATATTCAGATGGTAGCTGCTCCATCCGCCGGGGCCCTCGCCTGATTATAACAAATGGAGCACCACTACTGAGCTGCAATGGACATGTAGTGAGAGGGTAATTAAGCTTTGTTGTTTGGGCCTCTGAGATTTGGGGGCTGCTTGTTATTGCAGCATAAATGAACCTAATTAGACTAATACAAAGGTCCTTGTGAGAGTATAGTATAAATATGTACTGTTTTAACAGCTGAAGGCAAAGTACAATATAGAGTAGATAAATGAGCACTCTCTCCATTTTCACAACAAAACACAGCAAGAACAACAACTCTGCAGCAGCAACAAAACAGCAGCAGAGCACACCATTCCTAGTAGAATGGGAAAAAAAGTCAAAAAACAGATAAAGCAATCATCTTTGAACAGGATAGTGTGACCAGGACACCAATACTACTAGTTGAGTGCATTGCCTTAGACACCTCTACAGCTGCTTCCACGCATCAATTCTAATTAATCCTTATCTGTTTCACTTATTTCTAGAGGCAAAGACCTGAGAGAGGGCATTCAATTGACTGAGAAGAGGCCACATGTCACAACATGACCACCAAGAAGCCAAGATAGAGAGTCTCCATTTTCTATAGACAGTGCACTTCGATCCTCCAACATCACACTCAGTGAGAGAGTTCTCTAAGACAGCAAATGGGGCTGGATACTAGAAAGCAAAATATAAAGATGACAAATATCTCTACAAAGGGATAACAGGTTTCCTTTGACCTTGGCCATGCCTCCCTACCATCTTGCTCTATTTTTTTCACAGTTGGAATTCAGTTTCGGATTCTCCTACCATTGGGTTTTTCTATAACAGCCTCTATGATTGAAAGGAGAATTCTTTATTCATAACCTACTGAGGTAACAACACAGGAGATCTCTCTCAACCAAGAGTTTTATGACTCACCTTAAGAGAATTTTGTGAGATGCCCATTTAGTTATAATTATGCCAACAGGTAAGTAAATACCTTCTTTGCTATGAGGTGGGTGTTCTGTGCATCAATCTATCCTCAACGCCTCCAACAGCAGGCCAAGCAACTTTAAACAAGTCAACTTCCTAAGCCCTGGATTTTTGCACCTGTTAAGAGAGGTTAACAATCCCTGTCTTATAGAGTTGTTATGAGAAATAAATGCAATACATGAGAAAGTATCTGGCAAAGTGCCTGGCACTTTGGAGTGTCTCAAATGATAGTTCATTTATCCTCTCTAAAACTTTATAAGCTAGTTAGAAAAAAACAGACACATCCTTTCTATGAACTGGAAAGAAGTTTTAAAATCTTGCTATCCAGGAGTTTTAAAAATTGATTCAGCAGCACAATTCTCTTTTCCCTCAGCAAATACATGGAAATCGAAAACAGAAACTGAATAAGGCCAGAGTGTTCTGGCTGAAGTTATGGGGGAGCCTGGAGCCTGGCCTGCTCATATGACCCATATCACTCCATATTATTCTTCCAACCTTCACATAGAAGCCTTTCAACCCCTCCACAGAACTTGAGGGCTCCATGAAAACAGATAGAAAACCACCATCTACTCCAAACACATTCTACAGATGAAGAAAATAAAGTTCAGAGAAGAAATTTGCTCAAAGATTCCCTAAGAAATTTCTCCCCTTTTGAAAGTCAATCACTCCTGATATTTTAAATCTCATCTGGAGAATGAATAGATAAGCAATAAAGCAAGCACAATGAAATGCTAATGATAGAGCCCCAGTGCTGGGTATATGAATGTCCATTGTAAAATTCTTCCAACTTTGCAAAAACATCTATCATAGAATATTGTGGGGAATCTGGAGAAGTCTCAACCTTCATGGTTAAAAGGCCAATCAGGTTTCTAGAAAGTAAAATTATCTCAGGTTTATAGTTTATCAACTTAAAGCTGTTTAAATACTTGCCTCTAAATTATCTGGTTTTGTGGGAGTAGATTTAAGATTTTTTTTTCTTTTTAGGACATCCAAGGAGATAGTAGAGCATATGCTGGGTGTGAATTTCTCTTGGAGACGGAAACTACCAAAAGAAATGTGAAAACACTTTTAAGAGTGAGTTTAAGAAGAAATCACATGAGAAATTTATAAAAGCTGCACTTCTTGGACAAAAGAACCAGTGTAAGCTCTAGAAAAGTACTCTTGTTTGAAGAAAAAGGAAACATTTTAATATATTTGTGTTGATAATTTCTATCTGAAGTGTAATCTTTCTACACACATACACATATCAGACATATAACTGAACCTCCCCCAGGAGGTGGTTGAAAGACACCAAGTACAGTGATCCAGGTTGTAAGACCATGCTGGAAGTGGAGAATAGAATGACAAGCACATAGAAAAATAAACTAATAATGCTAAAAAAGAAAATAGCAGTTTCCATGTCAAAACAACAGATTTCAACAAACAGCTCTCCATTTTTCAAGTGAAAGAACGTAATGGCCCTAAAAAAATAGATCAAGATTATCCAAACTCTAACAGGAGTCTCTGGGGGAATAGGAAAGGTAAGTAACCTTGAAATTATAATTAAGGAAATAATTTGGAAAACATTTCCCTGATCTATAAAGAGACCTCAGCAGACAAATGGAAGGAATTCTCAGAATTCTGGCCAGAAATGTCCTTAAAAAAAAGGCCCAAAGCATGCAATTACAAATATGGTAAAGAGAAAGACACTGAAAGAAAACGGAATGCCAAGAATAAAAGATAATTAATTGAGAAGAGAGTTAAGGGAACAAGCAAGTTGTACAGAGGAAAGGAACAAGGATTTGGAGTAAGCAGACTTGAGTTAGTGTCTGACTCTGTCACTTTGCAACTGAGTGGCTTATTCATTTCACCATGTTGTCTTGGCCAGTTTACTCCATCTCATTATTTACCCCATCTAAGAAATGGGAGTAATTATATATCTGCTTCCTATAGTAGTTACAGGGATTGAGTGAGATAACCCGTGTTGGTGGTTTTCAAATATACAAGGGACTGCCATGAGGGGCTGAAGGACTGAACAGTACTAAGAGAGAGGAATGCTTCTCTGCCCCAGCTCTCACCCTTCCACTCAACCAAGTCACTCCAATTATATCAGTTTTGCATATTAGTCGTATTCATAAGACTGTTTGCAGGGAATGTTCTATGGCAGAGAAATAGTTTGAAACTACTAACCAGAGTGAAGGTACATATAAACTAGAAAGCATAAACCTAATATATTAGATTCCATTTATTCATACATTCATCAAATATAGACTGTGCTTGGAGCTATTCTAAGTACTAAAGATATAGCAGTGAGAAAAAATAATGAGGAAGATAGACAGTAAACACATAAACTCATAAATATATAACATGTCAAGAGTTCCAAAGAAATGTAAAGTGAGGAGAAGGATTAGGTGACTGAGAGTATTTTATCAGGCTGGTTAGAAAAGGTTTGGCTTATAAAGCAATGTTTGAAGAGATCTAAAAGAAAGAGGAACTGAACCATGCAGACATCTGCTGGAAGAATAGTCCAAGCACAGAGTACAGTAAGGAATAAGACAGATAAGGAAGCCATGGGCAAGGTCACATAGGGCCATGCCAGCCATGGAGAGGACTATGCATTTCTTTCTGAGTGAGATGGAAAGCTATTGGAGTGAGGGTGGAACAGAGCAGGGACATGATCTGATTCACATTTTAGCTAAATTGTTCTGGCTGCTGGGGAGTGAATAGAGTCAAGAATGTAAATAACAAAGCAATTAGAAGGTGATGGTAGAGACAGAGATGTGATGGTGGTGAGCAGTGAAGGAATTCAAGATGTCTTTTAAAATTAGAGCTAATAGCATTTATTGATGAACTGAATATGATGTGAGAAAGAAGAGCCTAGGGTGGCTCTAAAGTTTTTAGCTAGAAGACTGGTAGAAAAGATTTGCTGAGATGAGAAAAGAAGGGATGTAATACAGTGGAATTTTGATGGGAAAAAGGAGAAGAAATAAGAGTTCTGTTTTGGTGCCTTTAATTATGAGATGTCTCTGACTTAAGGGAGAAATGTCAGAAAGATAGCTGGGTATGCAAGCCTGGGGTTAAGGAAGAAGCTAAGGTAGAGCTCTACTTCATCATGCATAGATGTCACTAAATAACCTGGAAACTAAAGAAATCTCTAGAAAATAAGAACAAATTGTGAAAAAGGTCAGGGCCCATTAACATAACTTATCAAAGACTACCTTAGAAGTATAATCTTTAACATATTGTACCTGATTTTACATTAAAAGATGGATGTTACCTAAAATAAATCATTTAAATATTATACTGTGTCGTTTTGCCATAAGAACTCGAAGTGATAAAAGAATAAGAAGAAAAAAGTTAAGGTGCAGTTTCCAAGACACAAATGTATAACAAATAGTAGGGATTAGGAAGAGGGAAGTAAGTCCAATAGTGCATCTATCATCTACTCTAAATCAGGGCTTAAAATAGAGTTGACCAATAGAAAAAAAAATTATTTAGTTAAATAAGTTTAATTATGAAACAATATTAGTCTGGTAGGAAAAGTTTATTTATGATTGAATTTAAATAGAAATAGAAAAGCTCAAAATATTTACCAGAAATATTTGTGATGAGAGAAAACAAAGAACTTCATTAAATAAAAAAGAAGACAGTTTGAGGAAAAAAAGGATAAATACAATGATTATAACATTAAGTAACAATTGGTTACATTTAGTTTTCAGTTTTAAATATCATCCACTTAGCGGCCCGGAAACAGTCATTCCCAATGTTTAATTTAAATGCCTTTAAAAAAAAATAGAAAAAAAAACATAATTCTTAACTCCATGAAAAACCAAGACTAATACACAACATATTTCTAGATATAACTGGAGAGATTTACCCCTACTAGGCAATGGAACTAGAATGAAAAACACAACTGATGGCTCACTTGGGCTGAAAACAGATCTATGTCATTCCTCCTTTTCCCATATTTGCTCTTGAGTTCAAAGTACATTCATCAGAAACCTGAGCAGAGTCCCCTCTCCTGCAGGAATGGTGATGATTTTTAAGGCCATTATAGTGCAATTCCTCTTCTTCCAAACTCTACCTCTCCTCACCCAAACTGGGGGCTCCTTTCAACATTCAGTCAGAATCCACCACTCCCAAAAAACAACTGGTTTCAGAAGGTGGGCTAGGCTAGTAGGAGAACAGGAGTACAAGGCACCCTAGGAGGTAAATTTTGGGGGAAGAAAGTACATAGGAAAAGCTATTGAACAGCTACTGGAGCTGTATATTCTGGGAGCTGTAGGTAGGGTTTCACTTCCTACACCTGTTGGAAGCTTAGGCTGTGGGAATGAAAGTTCCATCTTGGCAGAACCTCCATAGAGTCATCTTGCCTTGCCATACACTGGGGAGTGATCTTAGGAGTTGCATTCACCAAATCTCTGAGAAGTGAGCTTTACCCAGTGAGTAAGGGAACCCAACCATTAGTAAGAGCCATGACTAACTATATCTCCCTTTTGTTAAGAATAAGTAAAGAGATAGGACCACCATCACCACCACCACTACCACCACCATGAGCAGCCACTAAATAAACAAATAATAATAAAAATAATAATAGAACATGTAGTGAAACAAAAATTCAGAACAAATGGGAAAGAATTTTTATACCTAGACTAAAAGAAGCAAATCACTGAAATAAAGAGAGAAATTTTAGAAAACTTAGTCTCAATAGGCCACACGTGACTTCCATGACCTAGGAATGGAAAGACAAAAGAGGAGAATGAACTAAAATGAAAACATAACAGAGGAAGAGGGGAACTAAATGAGATTAGAAAAACGTGCTGAGAAATTTAAAATGTCATTGGACAAGGAACATGATTGTTTTGTGCCTCATTGTATCACTGAGGCCTAACAGTACTTCTGTGCTACCAGTCTATGTTACAAAAGCTTCCAGAGGCCTAATCAAAGTACTAGAGGGCCATTGTTTCACATCACAAATATTAGAATATGCTGCCCTTCATGTAAAAATAGTTTTCTATGAATAGGCTATATATTTTGAATTTTTTTCTAATGCTCTGATAATCTAATCACAATCTAGTAGATTAATGATCA
The DNA here is from genome assembly GCA_028627145.1 of Eidolon dupreanum. NCBI lineage: Eukaryota > Metazoa > Chordata > Mammalia > Chiroptera > Pteropodidae > Eidolon > Eidolon dupreanum. Next base: position 19,975,802 of record CM053501.1, on the reverse strand, counting down.
AAAACCAATATTCTATAATTCTGATAAATTGGATGCAATTGGGGAAATAGGAACATATATATAATAGAATAAAATCAATTAGATCACATGGAATATTATAGACTGACTGTGCTCCCCCCAAATCTGTATGTTGAAACCTAATTCCCAACCTGATAGTATTTGGAAATATGACCTTTAGGAGGTGATTAGATCATGGGGGCAAAGCCACCATGAGTGAGATTCGCACCTTATAAGAGAGCACCCACCACAGGAGGTTATGGTAAGGAGATAGCCATCTAAGAACCAGGAGGTGGGCTCTCACCTGACACCAAATCTGCCAATGTCTAGATTTTGGACTTCCTAGCATCCGGAACAGTGAGAAATAAATTTCTGTTGTTCATAAGCCACCCAGTTTATGGTATCTTTGGTATGGTTTTTGGTATGGTATTATTCAGCCTGAAATGTTCTAAGACATGGAGGTTACTCCATGACTCTGGCCTTTTTTATAGTTATGCCCTAAAGAATTAAATTGGTGGCACTTCTCCAAATTCAGATAAACACTTAGGGCCATTTAAAAACATTAAGATCAGTACCTCTTTTGGTTTGGATACATGTGCATTTGCCTTTCTCTTGTTATAAACTCCCTCTGCTATTGATGTCTCTCTATCACATCGGTTAAAGATGTAATAATTGTGCAGTACTTTATCCTGCTCAAAGTGTTTTCATATCTGTCATGTCATTAGAGCTTTGCAGCAACCCAGAGAGGAAGCAGATGAGGTGTCTACCCATGTCCATGCTAATGAGGTAAGTAGCAGAAGGAAAAAGAGTCCCATGGCTTCCCAGGACATGGAAGGGAAAGGATGATAGATTCATATCTTCTATCACAATGCTTTTCTCACTTGCCAACCACTGTTAAACTTTAGAACACAGTGCTTGAATCTAGCACCTGGTCATGGAAAACTTAGTCAACAAGCATTCCAAGGACGTCCTCACAAGGGCCAGGCTAAGAAACTTCTAGAATGACAAGTGGCCCACATCCTTAAATACAAGTAAACAGAAATTTAAGAGATATTAGTTACTTTGGGAGATGAAGGCATGCAGGGGGCATGGGAGTATGGTTCCAGGTTGCTGACATGTTCTATTTATTGGCCTTGGTGCTAGACATAGATATGTTCAAATTTTTACAGTTCATTGCACTATGTGTACCCTTATGATTTGTGCACTTTTCTGTATCAAGGTCATAAGTTCAGTAAAATTGGGGAAATTTTAAAGCCACAGATATTTTTCCAATTCCATGTTTGTTTTTTCCTCTCTTTTTGTCTCTCAGTGTTTTGCATTCTTTTTCTCTCCTCTCCCAGGGTGAATCACCCTACTTGTTAAAATTGTACTATAGCAAATGTTGGTAAATGATGTGCCCTGTGGTGGTGATTAAGTCAAATCAAACACATTTGTCACTGAAAAGATGGCCTACAGCTGTTTATCTGAGAAATATAATTGAATACTAATGGGATAAACACTATGAGTTGCTGGGTTTATTTTCACTAAAGGTATGGGCTAAAACATGAGAGGGTGAATTTTGCTAAGTTTAAAATACAAACAGAATTTTTAAAATATACCATGAGTCTTTCAAAGGATTTAACACCGGTGATTGATTTCATCATCTCTCCATCTCACTTCTACCAAAGAGGAACAAATACAGAAGACATCTTTATTTACGTGATATAGTGGGTACTTTACTTTAACCCCAAACTTACTATGCTCTCTACTTACATAAAAGCTCATCTATGCATTTCATATTGTATTTTGCTCAATTTGCACTTCCCAGAAATGCTTGTTCTATCCCTGCCCTTGAGCGGCACTCACTATCAAATAGCAGTTACCATGATTTGGACAGAAGTGAAAATGAGCTCCGAGAAATTTTGTTAAATGACTGGAAAAGTAGATTTATGATGTAAAAGACTATGATATTGCAAATGGTAATGAAAAATTTGAATAAAATTGTTTCACTAAAAAGAAACGCAGGAGAAAAAAGTGGTGTAGATGATAGAGGCTCTGTTCATCCCTCTGGTGACCAAATCAAAGCTGTGACAGAAACAAGGAGCAGCAGCAAGGAAAAATTGCCTAGGATGAACAAGCCACACACTAGGGAGAAATCCAACACCCTGCAACGGCAGAAAGTAGGACGGGGCAAGGACACAGGGCAACCCGGTCTGAGCAGCTGGGTGAGATGGAGGCTGCGGTAGTGGCAGCAGCAGAAGCCTCTTAAATGGGCCGCATCCACAAGCAGATTTTCACAGTGATGGACCTGCTCGCTCTGAGCACCAGTGCCAATTCGGCTGCATGCAGGGGACACCAGGGACTTACAGGGAAGACATTGTTGGATGAGGGCCAAAGCAAGACTTGGTCTGTACAGAAGTGCTGGTGGTATCCATTGTTCCCTGTTGATCCCTCCTCCCTCCCCATGCCCAGACACAGTGCCACCATAGCCATGAAGTCATCAAACTGGATAACAGAGATTGCTCCGCTCAGAAGATTCCCTGAAACCCCACCTCCCCCAACTCATGGCTCCACCCAAGCCACATCTAGGTATATTCTCAGCAAGTCAGGTGCTCCTTGCTGAGACTCACCCTGGTAGAGGCAGCTGGCCTCAGTTCTAGTGGCCTTTTGAGGCAACTATAAGCTCAGCATCAGTGGATTATTTGCTGAATTTTGACAGGTGACCCCAGAAGTGTAGAGGCTCGGGCTAATTTCAGCATGCAGCTGAACCCCTCTCAGGACTGTGCCACTGGACACCTCCTTCACAAATCCACACTAATAAGACAGGGAGACTTAGGAGCTTTCCTTAATACATAGAAACAGACACAGAAATTCAGCCAAAATGGGAAGACAAAGAAGCAGAAACCATATGAGAGAACAGAACAGAGATCCAGAAATAATGGAATCAAGTAATCTAACAGATGCAGAGTTCAAAACACTGGTTATAAAGATGCAATGAACTTCTGGGAGGTGTAGAGAACTCCTACAAAGAAATAAAACACATAAAAATGGAAATGAAAATTATAAAAGGGAACCAGTCTGAAATGGAGAACACATTATCTGAGATGAGAAGTATATTACATGGAATAAACAAAGTGAATAAAGAAAAAGATCAAATGCCCTATCTAGAGGACAGGTAAACCAAGGACACTCAATCAGAATGGCAAGAAAAAAGATGCTGAAACTATAAAAATAATTTAAGGAGCATATGGGACACTATTAAGGCTCCAAATATTCACTTGATCAGCATAACTGAAGAAAATCAAGATGTTGAACAGCTGTTTGAAGAAATAATGATGGAAAACTTCCTTAACCTGGTGAAGAAAATGGATATAAAACCTCAGGAAGCTCAGAGAATTCCAAAAATCAGGGATCCAAAGAGGCCTACACCAAGATACATCATAATCAAAATGCCAAAAGTTAAATACAAAGAAAGAATATTATAAGCAGCAAGAGAAAAACAAATAGTTACTTATAAGAGAACACCCATAAGACTGGCAGCTGATTTCTCAAAAGAAACTATGCAGGACAGAAAGGCTTGCCAAAAAATATTTGACAGGATGAAGACCCAGGATCTACAATCAAGAATAATTTACCCAGCAAAGCTATCATTTAGAGTTGAAGGACAGATAAAGAGCTTCCCAGACAAAAATAAGCTAAAGGAATTTATCACCACCAAGCCAATATTACAAGAAATGTTGTAGGGGCTTCTTTAAGAAGAAAAAACATGTATCAAAAACAGGAATAAAGAATAGTAACAACTACTTTCCTATCAATAAGTACCTTAAATGGAAAAGAATTAAATGCTCCAACCAAAAGATAGAGTGGCTGAAAGGATAAGAAATGAAAAGGAAAGGAATGGAAAAAGATATTGCTTTCATGGACCTAGAAGGTATTTAATTCAGACAGAAAAAGGTAAACACTGTATGATTTCACTTATATGCAGAATCTAAGGATTAAAAGAAAAAACTAATCAAAAACAGACTCACAAGTATAGTGGACAATTTGATGATGGACATAGAGGAGGGGGGTTTGGGAGGCTGAGAGAATGAGGTGAGGGGTTAAAGGAGGACAAATTAGTAGCTGATGGATGTTCACAGGGATGGGGATCACGGCATAGGGAATGCAGTTAGCATTCATATGTTGGTTGGTTGGAGGGTCAGGGGAAGGAGGGAGCAATTGGGGGGATCATTTTACAAACTATATAGATCTCTAACCACTATATTATATACTTGAAACTAATTAAAATTTAAAAATATATTTTAAAAATACAAAAGAAAATGCTTAATAGCATTCTATAATACTTCTGAAATATCCTAAGTGCTCTCCAAACTGAATCACGAACTCGAGTCCCACTCTGAGGATGCCTGGTGTCTCAGAGGTGAAATACACTCTGAATAAATCAGCATACATATAAAGACACCAAGCCATTAATACAGCTCATTTTT